>SJYT01053636.1:98073-358635 GCA_006410635.1 Cephalophus harveyi
AAAATTTCATCCTTGAGGATGAAATTTTATAAGTGAAATAATTTTTGCTTAAATGTTACCTTGAAGGTAAAGAGAGTTGTATTTAATTCTTCATCAACAAAGAGATAATAAAGTGATACTATAACCATGAATTAGAAGGTTTGATAATATAATTATTTGACATCTATAAGACATAGAAAAACTGATATAACCTCACCCGATCTCACTTTTTAAAATCCATACTTATTGGCCTTGGAATATATCAACCTTAAGTTTCCTTATCCTCTTGAAGTGCTTTAATTCTGAAATTTAAGTAACAAACATTTTTATTCACATGACACCTAGATCATTACACTTTCCTGCTTTCCCTTCATTCCTACTCCATCTCCTTAGCTGCTTCTTCCTCACTTCTCCAACCAGTAAATATTCCTATATTCCAGAGTTCAGTTTTATGTTCTCCTTTTTGTCCACACTCAATTACTTTATGATTGCACCCACTTCCGTAGATATAAAAACCATGCACATACTGAAATTCCTAAATTTATTTCTCTAACTTGGACCTTTCCTCTAACTTTTAGATTTGTATATAATTTCTAACTCATCAAGTTTACTTAGGTGATCGACAGGCATTATAATTTAACTGTTATGCCCAAAGTCCGAGTTCCCAAAACTGAGAGAATAAGTCATCCACAGCAATGCAAAAGCATAAAGGGGTTTTATTGCTAGCTCGAGCTAGGGCTCCCATCTCATCCAGTGCAGTGGAGTCTTGACGAGAGCCCCGAGCTCTGAATCACAGAGGCTTTTATACAGGCTGTTCTTAGTACAGCTGGCGGGTAATGACTGGCTGAGCCCTCCGCGCAAGCCCGTGATTTTCAAATCCTGCATCCCTATCCAGATTGGCTCAGGTTTGGCGCCATCGGGGACTTTCCCAGGGTGTGGTTTCCGGGAATCATGACTCAGGTTTTAAAAGAATCTGAATCTTAGGCTTAGTATAGCTTGTTGAGCCTGTTATGGCTCAGGTCTGTTCCCTTAACATAACATGCCCTGTTTTGTTAATTCTTTTGTGGTGGTTTAGTTGCTAAGTGGTGTCCAACTCTTGAGACCCCATGGACTGTAGCCTGCCAGTCTCCTTGTCCATGGGATTCTGCAGGCAAGAATACTGGAGTGGGTTGCCATTTCCTCCTCCAGGGGATCTTCCTGACCCAGGAATCAGACCTGGGTCTTCTGCCTTGCAGGCAGATTCTTTACTGACTGAGATAAAGGGAAGCCCTGTAAACTCCTTTATCTTCTCAAATCTTTTACCTTGATAATCTCATCCATCTTCTTATTCAGGTATTCAATTGTAGTTATTAGCAATTCTCCAACTTACTCAGGCCAAAACTTGTGAATTTATGATGGCATCTCTCATTCTCTTAGACCACACTTCCAATTTATTAGCACTTCCTGTTGCCTCTGTATTCAAAATAAGTCCATAACTCCACTACTTGTCATCACTTTCACTATTGCCATCCTGGTGGAGGTTACCATGATCCTTGGCCCAGATTATTGCACTAGACTCCTAACTACTCTCAGATTCTGCTCCAACATGCTGTTATCTCAAGAGGGCAGATGCAGCAACATTCTGAACCTATAAGCCAAATTGTGTCATCCACTGGCTCAATGGCTCCTCCTCTCACTGAAAGCAAAGGCAAAAACCCTCACAGCAGCCAAATGAAAGTAGGGTGGTCACATAATATTATCAAATCAGAATACTTATGAGAGTCCTCAAATCCTCAATGCTATGAAACATAAAAAGAATTTGCATACACTGGGCTTTCCCCGGCAAACCTGGACCTTTGGTCATCCTTCCTATGTTATGCCATACGATCTGTTTCCCTCACTATTTCTTATTTATTTGGCATAGTTGTGGCATGCAGGATCTTTCCTAGCATCATGCAGGCTCTCTAGCTGTGGCCTACAGGCTCAGTTGTCCTGTGGCATGTGAGATCTTAAATTGTAGACCAAGGATTGAACTTGCATCTCCTGCATTGCAAGGCAGATTCTTAATCACTGGACCACCAGGGAAGTCACTCCCTCACTATTTCTGTCATCTTTTCTTGTACTAGTCTCCCATGTGCTAACTCTGCCTCAAACATGCTGCCTTTGCTCTTCTTTGAACCCACCAAGAACATCCCTCTCTCAAGGCCTTTGCAATTGCTATTCACTCTGCTTGGAATGGGGGCTTCTCAGGTGGTGCTAGTGGTAAAGAACCCACCTGCCAAAGGCAGGAGACAGGTGAAGTTTCGATCCCTGGGTCGGGAAGTTCCCCTAGAGGAGGCATGTCAACCTACTCCAGTATTCTTGCCTGGAAAATCCCAGGGACACAGGAGCCTGGCAACCTATGGCCCATAGGGTCACAGAGAGTTGGACATGACTGACCACATGCTGCTTGGAGTGATCTTCAAGATCCTCAAGAATATTGCTTGTCTCATGAAAAATATTTGAAAACTTAGTGGAGATCTTACTTAGACCATAAACTATATGGTCTTTAGTTCCATGAAATGCAGATATAAATTTGTGAACTATCTTCAATGGAAGTGATAACTAAAGATGTGGAAATAGATGAGACTGTCAGGGAGAGATACTAGAATGATTAATCCACTCTAGTGACTGGATAGAGGAAGAAGAGAGAGAGGAGAGATGGTCAAGTAATGGTAGGAAATTCACTTACAGTAGGATATTTTCTCAATGAATGGTACACAGTAGATGACCAAGTGGCTTACTAAATAAATGCATGCTCATATGAAATAAGCATGAATTAGCATCATCTTGGATGTACATAATCAAAATCCCAACTCAAGCTGAGAGTGACATTCTGAATATCTAGGAACTGGTGATAATTTATAATTACTCTTCAGTAATTTCTTCCAAGAATTGCATTTTCTTTTCCCTAGTGTGTCTATAACATGGTAGCTTAAATTCTTTTTGTAGAAACAGTTTAATAAGCATTTTAAAATAAGCATTTTAATAAACATGTTTATTTACATAGTTAGAGTTTTAGTTCTAAGTTATATTGCTTGAGTTAGAATCTTAGCCCTCCCTCTTACTAACAAGGTGAACTTGGGCAATTACCAAAATCTCATGCCTTAATTTCCCTTTTTTGGTTTATATGAAGATAATAACCCCCACAGGATATTGAAGTGAATGATATTAATGTGTAAAGTGACTAAGATGGTGCTTGACCCCTGGTAATTGCCCTGTAGCTAGGTCATTTCTGCACAGGGCAGACTTCAAAGCACTGAGCTTCTTCACTGAAGGTGCTAGTCTGTGAACTCATCGTCTGGGAATTGGGGAAAGTACAGTGGCCTGTGTCGTTGCTCAGCTAAGCTCTCTTTTCACCTGTACTGATGTTTTGGTCATTGTTTGAATTTCTTTTGTTTATAAAAAACTAAGTAAAACTGCCCCAGGCAGCCCATCTAATAGGGCCTATCAAATAGGCTACAATTATAAATTAGCCAACACCAAAGACATTTCGGAATTAGACTTTTTTTTTGTAAACCATGCCACTCTGCACTTGTTCTCACTTCCTTTCTGGTAATCTAGAGATGCCTCTGGCATGTAATCCTGTCAACTCCGTTGAAATTTATGGAATCCTGTCAACTCCATTGAAACTTAAGCTCCAAGAAGCTTATGTCAGCTGGGTTTTTTTTGCTTCCATCTCCAGACTAAAGACACTCTTACAAGAAGATTTTCAAAGGTGCTGTCACACACTTGCCTTTCATTTCTCAAGACCTTGGTGGTCCACCGTGAGAACATAAATTCAAAGGTGAATGGTATGTTACAGATGATAAACCATTCCAAAATTCTATCTTAAATTTCTGAGCTACAGTCTCCTTTTGCCAGTTTGATATCTCATATTCATTTACTTTGGGCTGTCACTGAGGCCTGGTTCAGTCAACCAGCCATGCTCATATTCATAATCTTCCTAGAACTCTCTGTTACCCTGACACATTGACAAATTTTGTCTGATCTGGATTGCACAATTCTTCTTTGTCTAGTAACCTCACCACACACTTCCACACATATGGCCCAAATTTTAGACAACATTAATTAGCTGAATTCTTCCATTCTTTTATGTATAAGCCTCCTCCTGAGGTTGGCCTTTTGATTGTTACCCCCTGAAGCATTCTAGAATCTGACTTTAGTTATAAATCTGGAGACAATAAACAGTGGTGGAAGTGAGGTTTGGGGAGAACCGGTCTTTTCTCACAGGCATCTTGTGTTTCAAGAGAAGCAGAATTATTACCAGACAGGAAATAAAAGGCCTTATTTAAGAAGGCTAGAGAAATTTAATGTGAAACAGGAATGTTTGAAAAGCATTAACCCCATGCAAATTCCTGTATCCTCTTATTTCCCAATTACACAACAATCTAACAGTTAGAAAATCCATTTAGATTTATGGTGAAGTTTTGTGATCTGCAGAATTACAATTTGTATTTGCTTTTCAGTTATCTCAGACTTCTACAAAGGGATGAGTTTTAAAATACATTTTAATTCGTGTTTTTATTGTAGTACAGAGAAAGTCTATAGTTTTTCTTTCTGCACCTTGAGTCAAGAAGTTAGGGATTTGAACTTATCATTCTTTTTCTGTGCATCACTAGAAAAACAGCTATACCCCCGTGAGTCTTACCCTTTCTCATGAAATTTATAGCAGAGGCTATTCATCTTCTTAAGCCTTGGCTTCAAAGTGCAAATCACTCCAGGAATTCAGAGATGATAAATCCTATTCCCATGGACCACTGACTTCTCATCTCAGGATACAACCTGGATTTTCTTACATTGATCCCTAACCAGTACAAACATTTGTCCCCAAACTTTCCATTTTCCTGCTCCCTGCCATCACCTCTGTTATCAATTGCTAGTCCAGTCAGGATTCTTAGTTGCAAAAACTTAAAACAACTTTGACTGATTTAAGTAGAAATGCAATTTATAGATTTTAGTTGAAGTTTGGGAGAATTTAGAGAAAGCTATAGAACCCAGGTTCATAAAATGAACAGATATGAAGAGAATGTTGACATTCAGAGCCATCTTCAAAGTCACACCCCAGAAGCAGCCTGGTAAAACCAAAGAACTGGACACTGGATGCCATTTCTGTCATTACTGGCCAAGTTCTTTTAGGAACCCGGCTGTTGCTGCCCTGACTACAGCTATGACCACCATCATTCTTCTTACTTGCATTACTTTTCAAGTAGACAGAATAGCTCCTAAGTATATCCACATCCTAAGCCCTGGATTTTGGAAATATGCCACATTACATGGCAAGACATGAAAGAATTAAAGTTGCATTTAAAATTAAGTTTTCTAATCAACGAACTCTTCAAAAAACAAAGAAAAACTAACTCTTCAAAAAATGAAGATTATGGCGTCTGGTTCCATCACTTCATGGCAAATAGATGGGGAAACAATGGAAACAGTGACAGACTTTATTTTGGGGGGCTCCAAAATCACTGCAGATGGTGACTGCAGCCATGAAATTAAAAGACACTTGCTCCTTGAAAGTAAAGCTATGACCAACCTACATATTAAAAAGCAGAGACATTACTTGGCAGACAAATGTCCATCTAGTCAAAGCTATGATTTTTCCAATAGTCATGTATGGATGTGAGAGTTGGACTATAAAGAAAGCTGAGCACCAAAGAACTGATGCTTTTGAACTGTGGTGTTGGAGAAGACTTTTGAGAGTCCCTTGGACTGCAAGGAGATCAAACCAAGCAATCCTAAAGGAAGTAAATCCTGAATATTCATTGGAAGGACTGAAGCTGAAACTCCACCTGATGAGAAGAACTGACTCATTGGAAAAGACCCTGATGCTGGGAAAGATTGGGGGCGGGGATGGGAAGGGGACGACAGAGGATGATATGGTTGGATGGCATTACCAACTCGATGGACATGAATTTGAGCAAGCTGGGAGTTGGAGATGGACAGCAAAGCCTGGAGTGCTGCAGTCCACGGAGTTGGACACGACTGAGCGACTGAACTGAACTGAACTGAACTGAGCTGATCTTAGAGGGTAGGTGGACAAAGAGTCTTGACATATGATTGATGGAATTTTTATTTTTGAAAGTATTATTATTAATCATAGAGTGAATAAATTTCAAACTATAAAGTCAGGTATGTAAGATGATACTACTATTATTTACAGTAGCTAAAAAATTAATAACGTATTGGTGGAGAAAATTAATAACTTACATTGCTCTGACTCAAGAGGGCAATGAGGTGGTATTTAGAAGCGGTAGAAAAAGCCTAACCTTGCAATTATTCTCAATATTAAAGTCTGTTTTGCTAGACCCAGCTTACTTTCTTCTAAATTACCAGAAATTTCCTCCTTTATTACTCCTACTTTAGGGACTCGCTAATTTACCATGCTACTATTTCCAGGGATTGTGTCAAATAGAAGCCTTCTGTTTTCAACATGTCCCAAGGAGTTCTACTAAATATGATCTAAAAATCTGCAAGATTCCCCATTGAGCATTATCTCTCTTTCCATCCTGAGTTATATTATCTCATATTCCTGAAGGAGCATTATTGTATTATTAAGTGAGAGAGCTAAGACTCAATATGCTTTTTCCAGGAAAAATCACTGGAGTTCCTGAGTGCAAGCATACATCTATGAAAAGCTGACAAAAACCAGGAATGTTTTATTATGATCTTTTATTATGAGTGTCTGTCAGAAAAAAAGATCAACAACCACATACAAGCTTACAGAGTTTAATTTCAACACATTCTCTGTGTTACTGTGACAAAAGCAGCCCCTTTATTAGTTTTTTGTTGTTGTTGACTTTCACAGGATGCAGGGAAAGTGTCTCCTGCAGTGATACACCAGGAAACATTTTTGACAGGAGACAAGTACAGATGGTGCAACTATGTTTTGAATGCAAGGCAACAATTCTGACCTAGAGTTTTAAAAGTGAAAAAACATTAGCACCAGACCATGTGTCTTTAAAGACTTGCCAAATATTGGTAAACTTGACCAGCAATGACCAGAAAGAAGAAAAGCACCTTTAAAAGCAGTTGATATTCAAGATTAATTATGGCTTCAAAACTATTTCTTTACATTTTTGCACTACATTCTACTTTTTTTTAAACCAATATTTTAGGAACTTAATCAGTGAAGTTTATAAGTTTTGGCATTTTATACAAATTTTTTCATCTTCTGGGACTTATAGAATTCATTTGTGTTTCTGACCAGGTTGAGGTAGTTGAAACAGGAAGTTCTTTTCTAATTTCTTGCTTGACTGTTTCAGAAGAAAGGTAATCTTTTAATGGTAAGCACCGTCATTGCTCTGAAAATGGGCTAGGATTCAAAGAATGTAACGCAGTGTTATTGGAAGAGTGTAGAAGTTTATTTATTATAGCACCATTGAGACATTTTGAAATTGAAATTGGTAAAAAAATAGAACAATAAGCATTTGAACTGTATTTGGTGTAATAGCAAAAACAAATATCCTTTTTTGGTCAAATTACACTTTTTTCCCAAAAATTTTGGAAATAAATAACTGGAACTTGGTCACTTGTACTGGCTGACAAGATTAAAACAAAAGGAACATATGGAGTGTGAAGCTTTTTCTGGGACTTTGGATAGAGTTTGATTTATAAAAAGCAAACAGGGCCAATGTCCGCACCAAATTCTTGATCAGGACCACCAATATCATAGGGTGCAATATCTATAATAGGTAGTCTGACGGCCTTGCGTGTTTGATACTGGAAGACTGTTTTGCCCCATTCCCCAGTGTGTTTCTGTAAAAAAAAAAAGGAGCAAATAAAAAATGTAAGTGATAATGACATTATAATTATTTAGTTTTTCTGATGAAGTTTTAAAAATATTTTGCTTAAAGGGAGTTACCTACTTGCAATGTATACATATGAGACTTGATCCAGTTCAAAGTGCTAATCCTCCCAGCAGATAAACCATATCATTAACCAAAAGCCTGACAGTACTTCAGGGAAAACCCAACAGGGAGATTGCCACATGCCAGTGCCTTCTCAGAAACCTTAGTTCTGATCATTGCTACCAGGTAGGGAGCTAGTTTACTAAGAAGTAGATCGGTCTCTTACACTGGAACTTGTGAGATATTATTAATATTAGGAGTGAATTCTCCTTCTGTTCATAAATGATAATAACAAAGGGTTGATTTAAGGTAACCTTTAAAATTAAAAACATATTTTATATTGAGATTGTATGATGGCAGTTATGTAGAATAGATAGTAACCATCTAAATTATCTGATAAAGTTTATATCATGGGTTTAAATTTCAATTGCTTTCATAGCAACTAGCTTTCACATGGAGGTTGAGAAGATAAACTCATTATCTGTGACATTTAATCTTCCCTGGAATGAATCAGTATTCAACATAACTCACACCGAATGCCATCTTTTGTTCACACTCATTATTTTTATTCCTTCTTTTAAAAGTAGCATGATTAAAGGAGCAAGCTGAGCTCATCATAAGGCATGCTTATAAAAATGCTGATACTTACTGTGCAACCATCCTCCAGAACTGTGTATGTGAATTTGCTATTTCCTTCAGCCTTGAATTCACCTTCATTTGACCCCATCAGCCTTAAGGCTTTCTTTACATTCCCACTGGCATGATCCATGTATGCAATGCTATTCTTGCAGTGATATGTGATGTTCTGAGAGGCCCGGCTGGAGAGAAGTCGGAGGAACGCCAGCTGGACATCGAGGACATCTTCGGGAAGTTCACGATTGCCATAGCTAAGCTGTGGTAGGGAACAAATAAAGCTGATCAAATATTTTAGCTGCAATTATACCTGATGAATTTATACAGAGAGTATGGTCACTATAATGTAAATTGTTTATGTATTTTATCTACAACTTTTTATTGCATGTATAATATATAATGTCAGAGTAAAGAAGATCTTAAATTTGAAAGAAAGGTGATTATATATTAAGAATCATTTAATCTAATTTAGTTTTGAGAAACAAGTTATAATAGCTATCTGAGTATATACAATCTTTTGCACTTTTCTATTTATTAACTGTCTTTGCTTTGCGATGAACAAATGGGAGGAATGAAAAATTAGGGAAGCAAAGATAAATCAGTTAAAGAAAAATGGCATATCTTTTGTTACCTGAAAACCACCCTCCATGGATTCTCCAAACCAAACATGTTTTTTCTCAGCACCAGAATCTGTCCACCAGTTCTTCCGTGGGATAGTCAAAGGACTGGCACTTATGCACGTTTCCCCAGTTTCCATGTTACAGTAGACTTTAATAGCATCCAACTTGCAACCTTGGTTAGGATCCACCCAATATTCTCCTGAATAGTCACAAAAAGGACAATGGAATTGGTTATAAAGTTCAGTAATGGGATTTAGGCCAAAATGATTTTGTAAGGCATTCATACGCACAACTGGAGTGACTGAGTGAGGCATTCACAATGTTGACTGCCAATGTATTTGCGTTTTACATATTTCTACTTTTAGTGTAGCAAAATAGAGGAACTTCTGGATAGTTTCTTAATTTGAAAAATTTAGTAAATAGGTTACAATGATTAAATTGCAAATTATGCCTGCATCAAATAACAAATATTTGATCCTGAGAACATAGTGATATATGTTGTTTATAACTCAAATAACTTTGTGATGATATGAAGAAATGTGCCCAAACATGGCTTCTTTTAAAATTTCTACAAAATTGTCTTTAAATTTTCCTATATTGGAATATTTTGAATTTATATACAGTTTAAATACATCTACAAAATTCATGTTTTCTTACAACATCAAGGAGTTTCAATTCAACTAACACTATTTAAGGATTATTCCTGCTATATAACATCTTCTACTCACAGTAAAATTTTCCTTTTCCCTAAATTTGAATATAGGCAGTTTTCTTTGTTTATCCTGTTGCTATGAGAGTGAAAGTTTCCCCAACATACCACTCTGGAGTTCAGGATGGCAGAATTTCAGGTCTCTGCAGTTCCGAGCAGGGTTTTTACGGGAACCGTCAGGACTAATGAGGCTTTCTATTTGTCCATTGACTGATTTGAGTGAGGTCATAATCTCATCGGTGTTGATTTTGAAATCTATCGGTTCATCTCCATAATATGGGGCAAAACCACCAGCTTTTTCTCCTCCAATGCCAGCAATGGCAGCAGCCCCGCCAACACCGCAACATGGACCAGGGGCACCAGGAGGTCCAGGAGGGCCTGGTTGTCCTGGGTGGCCTGGGGAACCCTAGAAGGAGTAAGAACATACATCACTGATGTGTAAGAACATAGTCAGTGATGTGAACTTGTTTGGTATCCACTGAAAAAATACATTGCTAGCCCAAGAAAATGTCTTACAAAGAATTAATACACTGTGACAGCATAATTATTTCAATACAAGATTACTTGGGTTGCTTTTGATAGAATATTAACCAATTTATAACTATAATCCATTATTATGAAGTTTATTGTGTTCTACTGTATCGGAAGAAGTGGTGTTAGATCACAAAGTTTACGCTAGCGTGTGTTCTTCTAAGATGTTAGCAATTCTAATGCTGACATGTCACAGGAGTTATGATCAGGAAACCTAGATTCTGACCCCAGATTTATCATTAACCTTGCGGTTTGGGGTTAACCACTTAACTTTGTGTTTAACTGTGTGACTTGTGGGGATAATAGTTTTTCTTCCATTTACCCCAAAGGCGTGGGATAGGAATGTGTTAGAAATGATGGTGTAAGCAGCAGAACAGGAATAATCACTGAAGCTGTTTGAGCAGTGGAATGCATCCGTACTTTCAACCTGTCATTATGATGATCATAGTTGTGAGCTGTCTAATATGAGATCAGCACTGGCAGAGTCCTTTTTATTAACTGAGCTATGTTTTCATTCTGATATAACTGTTATCTGATCAAACTGTAAGGAAGGTTTTCTTGTCTTCTCCCTGTTGTGGGCAGTGTGATGGAGAAAGTTTTCATGTGGTGGAGACTGTCCTAAAGTGATTGTTCAGTCCCTAACTTAAGTTTGGTAATTGTATTGTGCTTAGCTTGCTATCTCAATTTTAAAATATTGCAAAGTGTTTCTGAAAACATGCAGATTATAGCAAATTAGACACACATGTTTATAAGTAATGTCTTACCTCAGATCCTCTTTCACCTCTGTTACCTCGAGGTCCCGGTGGTCCAATGGGACCAGGGTGTCCACTTGTTCCATCCTTGCCAGGGGGCCCACTGGGTCCAACAGGTCCCTAAGAAATGATCATGATATCACAATCGTAGAATACATCCCTGCAGGGCAAACATTTTTAAACATGGGACTTCCAATATCTTTCTCTTGTACATACTCTGGGGCCTGCAGGGCCTGGACTGCCGACTGCACCTTGGTGACCAGCGGGACCCTGAAAAGAAAGGAAGGTGCATTTGAGTGATGCCTTCAAAAAACTCAAGAAACTGTATTTTCAAGGTCAGATCAAGAAACTTGAGGCTCAAGATGAAACATGAGTTCTTTTTCCTTATTCTCCCCATTGTCTCATGCCAACTACTATTTCAAATAAGCCCTTAAATTGATTTCTAATCTCTTGTAGCACAGGCTTTCAGAGATGAACATTTTTCTATTATTGATCTCTAAGGTGTGCCTATCTCATCAGCGAAACTGCATTGAGAGGACTTCCTAACAAAGCGGATGCACTTACTGGAGATCCGGGGGCCCCTGGGTTGCCAGGGAATCCGCGATGTCCTTTGATACCGGTAGCACCACGCTCACCAGCTTCACCTTTGTCACCACGTGGGCCTTGGGGACCCTTTGCAAACACATTTCAGATTAGGATCATGCACACACACATGGGAAAAACAAGTTAGAGCTCGTAACAGTTAAGTCCATTTGATAATATTCTGCAAGCTAGAAGTCCCATCGACAGACATGGCATACATGAACTGTTGTGATGGTTTGGACTCTGGACTGAGAGCTGTGTAGAGCCCCAATAATTGCCATGTATACCCAAGGCCCCAAGGACATTTTAGGTCCTAAATTGCCTTCTGTTTCATCAAAGGAAAGTTTAAATTTGGTTCCATAGTTATGTATTGATTCATCCCTTTTTCCTGAACATGCTAGAAAATAGACTGTTTCCTACACCATAGAATTAGTTAAAATAGACAACAAACAAATAAACAAAAACTTACAGGAGGACCTCTTGATCCGGCAGGACCTGGGGCCCCAGAAGGACCAGCAGGGCCCTAAAATAAAAATACACAAATGAACAAACACAGGGGGAGGTGTTTACTTTTTGATATAGATTTGTTTTATTTAAATGCTAATCTTTTCATTGTGAGAGAATAATGGTACACTTGCTGATATTACTGAAAGTTAGTATTACTTTTTCCTTACAAATCCTTGACCTGTTTATAGCTTTACCTGGGGGTCGAAACAGGAAAACTGAGAACATCCTGTTAGTTCAATGATATGTTGACCAAGCAGATACACACTTGGTGTGATTAATACTGTTTTGAATTTAAAAAATGAATTCTTCATTGACTACTGCCAGAAATTTCTCATATATCTTTGTCACCACAGTTGTCTAAGGAATGATTAGTATACAAAACTGTAAAACAAACGAGAGTAGATCTTTTGGTTGGCGGATATGACATTCTATCTTCTATCTACTGAGTTCTTTATTGCGGAAAATGGATAAGTAAGGAAAGATGGCATTCATTAGAACTCACAGCTTCTCCTCTGTCACCGCTCTTTCCAGCTGGACCGACAGGACCAGGAGGGCCTGGGTGGCCAGGAGCTCCAGGGGCACCAGGAGAGCCATTTTCACCACGGTCACCCTGTGGACAAGTTCACAGTTTCAAAATTGATCTGATCAGCAGTGATTGCTTTAATTACATCTATTAAAAGGTATAATTAAAACCTACAAAAAAAATGACTGTACTTGTGTTTGTTATACCTTGGTACCTGGAGCTCCATCTCGGCCTGGCAGACCATCTGATCCAGGGTTTCCCTGATTAAAGAAAAAAAATAAGAAAAGAAATCAAAAATTTTGGAACTATTTAAATACCATTGAAGCCATGCATTCTCAATGGGTAAAATATTATTCCTAAAGCGAATAAAAATTGGTTCTTGGGAGTGAAAAATCTTAGTTGTGGCAATGGCTGTGGCCCTGCAAGGGTTGACAATGCCTACATGGAGATGCAGTACACCCATGGTACTACAATTTCACAGGGTGAGAGAGAGAGAAGTGACTAGGAAACTAAAAACGGTTCTTAGGAGAGAGGTAATCAATAAAAGCTCGACACAAAGTAATTTAAGTGGACAATGAAAATCTACAGTTTAAGAAAGGACTAATCACAGATACTATGCAGAATATTTTTACCCGGCAGGAATGCTGTAAACTGTGGCTTTCCAAATCATCAACTCTTTTGTCTATTTAGCTAAAGATCATATCCTTCTCCATTAATGATCATTCACTGAGTAAATATTAATGAACATAAACGGTTAAGGCTGTATTGTAATAAATTATAACAGAAAGAATATTTATTACTAGAGAAAGAAGGTGAACTTTGACATGTGGCAATATTTACACTTTTAGACCCAAGTAAGGCCAGTTTGTCAGAGAAGACAATGGCAACCCACTCCAGTACTCTTGCCTGAAAAATCCCATGGACAAAGGAGCCTGGTGGGCTGCAGTCCATGGGGTCGCTAAGAGTCAGACACGACTGAGCGACTTCACTTTCACTTTTCACTTTCATGCATTGGAGAAGGAAATGGCAACCCCTTCCATTGTTCTTGCCTGGAGAATCCCAGGGATGGGGGAGCCTGGTGGGCTGCCGTCTATGGGGTCGCACAGAGTCGGATACGACTGAAGCGACTTAGCAGCAGCTGCAGCAAGGCCAACTTGACCCTTGCTTAAATAAGTTATTGAAGGCAGGAGGAGAAGGCAATGACAGAGGATGAGATGGTTGGATGGCATTACTGAGTCAATGGACATGAATTTGAGAAAACTCCAGGAGATGGTGAAGGACAGGGAAGCCTGGTGTGCTACAGTCCAAAGGGTCTCAAAGAGTCAGACATGACTTAGCGACTGAACAACAACAGCGTGCCTCATTGGATATTTTCTGAGAACTAGTAACTTACATCTCTTCCAGGTTCACCAGCTGTACCAGCCAGACCAGGAAGACCCTGGGGGCCAGGAGGACCACGTTCTCCATTTTGACCACTAGGTCCTGGTTTACCATTTTCACCCTGTGTACAAAGAAATAAAAGAAATTCATATTTCTTTCCAGGAAATCAATTAATATGATACTTTTAGATGTCTTTATTTCCCAGGGACGAACTTTGTATTATTCATTTCTTATTGAATTTGTTCCTAAAACTCTCCCTGCCAGAGGAAAAATGCCTTGGGGGACAAACTTCTTGTATGTTCTAACTTGTCCAATGAACCTGGATGCCTGCGTAATTACATTGATTATCATATTAGAATACATCCGAATATGAGGTACATAAGTAGACATGGCTATTATAAGAAAAAAATAATGATTAATCATCATGAAACCACAGGTTTATGGTGCCCATTAGAATTAGGTTATATCGAATGTTTGCCTCTATTTAAAGAATATACATTTATTGGATATGTTCATATAAATGGAATAGACTTAAATGTTATATTACAAACGGAGGAATGCTGACAAGTTTCCTAATAGAGGTATTTGAGATAACAAGATATTTCCTGTGATATCAATCTATTTGTGTTGTTGGTCTGTGACACGCATTGTTTTTGGATTCCAGAGTCTTTTAATAATATGCATGCTTCCTGAAACTTAAAATATCAAGAATTTACATCTAATTACAGGGAAATTTGTTCATTACATACTTGCTATGGTCATGTGATGTCTCAAGACTATCAGACTTCATAAAGGAAACAAAGATCCAGTGAAAGATAGTTACACTCACCTTGATGCCCTGTGGGCCGGGGCTGCCCCTAGCACCTGGCATGCCTGGTGGGCCTGCAAGACCTCGTGCTCCAGTAACTCCTGCAATTCCGAGTGGGCCTGGAGCTCCCTGTTGTGATGGATAATGAAATCTCGGTTACTCTTGATGTGACTATGTTTTCTTCTATTGATTTATGATTGAAAATAAAACTGTTATTAATCAATAGAGCAAAGAAAGCACTCACCGGAGGACCCTGGGCGCCAGGTGCTCCCCTCTCACCTGGTGGACCAGCATCACCCTTTGGTCCAGAGATCCCGGGGCTGCCAGGAGCACCACTACTACCAGGTGGACCTGGGGGACCATCTTTGCCTGGAGCACCGCTGGAGCCTGGGGGGCCTGGGCTCCCCTACAAAGAAATGTTTGATATTTGAATATTTTATAATGAAAAAGTACATTTTTTTCTCCCCTCTTTCACCTGGATTCAAATAATTTTATATATGGTATTTAATAAAAAGAGAAGCTGCAGTGGATAAGTTTCTCACCCTATGCATATATGAGTACTCTTTATGAAATATATGGCTTAAAATTATTTTAAAAAGTACTTACATTACTGCCAGGAGGACCAGGAGGACCACGACCACCGGGGAAGCCAGCTGCACCCTGCGAAATGATAAATGTACTTTTGAATGTCAAAAATCAAGGAGAACAAATATTAACTACTGAAACAAATATGAAATGTAAGAAATGTGGTAGGAACTGCATTCTATTCTGAGATTTATGGTTTGTTTTTTCCTCTTGGAATTTACATATAACTCACACATGAATACGTGATGATAATTTTATACTCTCTGTAGGAAACTAGGGCTTTCGAAGCAGTTTTTATACAGATTGATATTGATTAATGGTTTTCAATAATAGTTAAGATGATCATTACTTACAGGACCACCAGGACTGCCACGTTCACCTTTGACACCTTGGGGACCCGGGGGACCCTATATGGAATGGAGATGGAAATGGTTGATAAGAATAGCATCAAAATCAAAATTTGATATTAGCTTTAAGCCTTTGAAAAATCAGTAACTCTGCTTATCATGACAATCATCTCACAGCACATACAGTCATTATGTTGTACTTTAAACTTATACAAGGCAATGTATATGTCAGTTTTAGCTCAATAAAACTGGGGGAAAAAGCTACAACAGAAATGAGAACCTACATCAAAACACAAACATAGTAACTCTCTGAGGACATGAAAATAACTTGATGGAGGTAACTAGATTGTTGGAGCCACGCTTCAAACTCAGAACTGTATTCCTACGAAAACTGTATTCTCGTCACCATGACAAGCTCTCTCGGTGTGAAATATTAAATTATCGACAAACCTAAGAACTTTCTTTTAGAAGGCTTAGAGAAAGAGAGATACTTACAGCAGGCCCAGAACCTCCAGCGGGCCCTGCGGCTCCAGGAGGGCCTCCTTCTCCTTTCTCACCGGGAGCGCCTCTTTCTCCTTTAGCACCAGGCTCACCGTTCTGGCCCTGCATTCAGAAACAAAAACAGCCTGTGAGCTGACACCCTTCACGATGCACTGGGCTTATCCTTATTTTTTTCTCCAGAAAATAGAATTCTTCATGCAGAGAGATATTTTAAATCTGTTTTTAATTTTTAAATTATTTTTTATTGGAGTATAGTTGCTTTACAATATTGTGTTAGTTTCTGCTGTACAGCAAAGTGGACCAGCCGCATGTACACATGTATCTCTTCTCTTTTGGATTTTCTTCCCATTTAAGTCACCAAAGAGCATTGAGTAGATTTCCTTGTGTTCTATAGTAGATTCCTATTAGTTATCTATTTTATACATAGCTGTGGATATATTTAGATGTTGAAATAAAATTGGAACCGTCTCTGAAGACATGGAAGAAACAAAGTCAATGAAAATGTTTCCATGATAAAGATTTCCCTGGTGGTCCTGTGGGGACTCCACGCTTCCACTGCAGGTGGCATGAGCTTGATCCTTGGTTGGGGAATAAGGTCCCACACCCCACATGAAGCCACCAGAAAATAAAAAGAGTTTCCATGATGAAAGAAAATTGTCCAGAAAGTGGTATGATTTCCATTATTTTTTAATAAGGGAGAACCTCTCTCTAAGGATTGTGCATTTCAAAGCAAGCACCAATAAATGCATTTGAGAAAGATGGGGCTTAGAGGAAATTTTATTTAGTGCCATTTAAAAATGGAAGAACTTTAATAAAAACTTTCAGAGTGCTTTAAGTCTAGGAGACCGTGTTAGGCTCATTAATCTGGCATAAAGACAAGCCAGGTGTTTTTGTACTCATCTTTTAAACAGTAAGAATAAAGTTAAAAAAAAAAAAGAGGTGGATAAATGAACCCTCATAGGGAATGAGTGGCTGAGTTAGACTAGAATTCAGACTTGACTTATTCTCCTACTATTTTTTACTGAGATAGTGATTCTGGGCTATGTGACATGCATGTTTTAATGATCATACTTACAGGAGCACCAGGGAAGCCAGCAGGTCCTGGTGGCCCCGGTTCGCCTCTGTCACCCTTAAGTGAAAAATATCCTCATTAGTCACAGTGAAATATCTTCCTATTGGGAGCACATATCATCCTCTACATCATCTTATCTTTTCCTTTAAGCTAAGGAAAGACAATGTTAGTGTGCAAAGCTAACAGAGCTTAACCTCTAAAGACCTTTCCATTTTTCAATAGCATTCGAAGTAGCAGTTTTTTTTCTTATTTTTGTAAGAAAAATAATTTGAGAATTTTGAAGTATTTAAAAAACCTAATTGTATAACTTCTAAAAATGCAAGGGTTTAAAAAAAATAACAATAAGGTTAAAGTGTTGAGAAAATCATTCAATTAGTTAAAAACATTTACTAAATATCTCTCCTGAGTCTGCAAACCCTGAAGGCAGAGAATTTTAGATCTAGAAGTAGCCTCGGGCAAAGATCCTATGGCTTTAAGAAATACTCTTTTACAAATGCATATTATTACTTATGCAACTTTTATATTTTTTTTTCCAGAATTAACTTAGGAAAGATGGCAAGATTTGAAATGGTCTCACAGTCTCTTGTGAATCTTAGCTTTAAGAACTTTAACCTTGTCTTGCATGTCATATGATGCTAACAGGTAGTATCCCATCATTGAGACTAGAGCCATGGACAGAATTGCTAAAGAGGGACGCACAGGTAGCTGCTGCCTGTGTGGGGCTAAAATGATGTTAAAATGTCTGTAACACTTACAGGGCCACCGCGAGGACCGGCTATACCCGGAACTCCAGGGGCACCACCTTCACCCTTAAAAAGGAAAAAAAAAAATTGTCCTTCATCCAAACAGCAACAAAAGACACTTTCTGTTTATAAACAGTGTTAAGTGTTACCTTATCTCCAGGCTGACCAGCTGGACCAGGAGGACCAATGGGACCAGTGGGACCCTAAAGAAATAGAAATATACTTTAACATTGAAGATGAACAGCATCATTTTCCTTATTAATCAAAAGGCATATATATGGATATATTGTTCATCTAATAGGCTAGATAATGTGGTCTCCTCGATGGCTTGAATTAGATACTCTTTACTCAATGTGCAAATCCCGCACAGTTTACTAAATCCATAGAGTTTTTCAGATTGCATCAATTACACATGCACTTATTTTTGTGTGTATATGTGTATGTAATTTTTAATGCAATTTTATTTTGTATAACCTTGCATGAACACATCACAATCAAGATACTCAAACATCCAATTACCATAAAAGACCCCCTTATGTCATCTCCTTATAGTTACATCATTCTTCCTCTCCCCTATTCTTAACTTCTGGCAACCATAAAACTGTTCCATATCTCAAATGTTTCATGAATGGAATCATGCAGTATGGATCCTTTCAGAACTGATTTTTATGACTCAGCATGAAGGAATGATGCTGAAGCTGAAACTCCAGTACTTTGGCCACCTCATGCGAACAGTTGACTCACTGGAAAAGACTTTGATGCTAGGAGGGATTGGGAGCAGGAGGAGAAGGGGACGACAGAGGATGAGATGGCTGGATGGCATCACTGACTCGATGCACGTGAATCTGAGTGAATTCCAGGAGTTGGTGATGGACAGGGAGGCCTGGCGCGCTGTGATTCATGGAGTCACAAAGAGTCGGACACAACTGAGCGACTGAACTGAACTGAATGATGTCCCTGGGGTTTGTATGCATTGTTGCATGTATCAACGGTTCATTCCTTTTTATTGCTAAGTAGTATTCCATGGTATGAATATACTATGGCATTTCAATGCCTTTTTAAATGAAAAAGTTCCTTCATGAGCAGTATTGATTATCTTGGATTTTAGTGAATTACCATGACTTTAGCTTGTAATATTTATCATACTTTTGAGATTTTTCCATTGTCAGGTCATCGTTGAACTGTTAGTGATAGAAATCAGAAATTTTAACAATCAAGTCATTTAGTTCTTTTTTAATGCCCTGAAGGTGGCAAAGTGTGATCTAACTTATCATGAAGAGTTTTTGGAAAAAATACGTTGAGGTGAAGGGCTGTTCCATACTACATAAAGATAAAATTTGCTTCTCCCCTATTTGAGTACTCACCCTTGGACCATCTTTCCCTGGAGCACCATCGGCACCTGAGGTGCCAGGATCACCCTGCAAATAAAAAACAATGGCATCAAATTAGAGGTATCTCCAGTGAAAATATGACAAAAAGAGGAGCAACCCTCAAGATTCACTGCAATGTATCATAGGTGTTCAGATGAAAAAGTTTCTCTAGAAATGGATTACTTTCCTGTAATGTTGCCTTCCTTTAACCAAAAAAGTCTGTCATATTACATAATTAACAGAAAATAGGTTGATACCTTGTCACCCTTTGGACCAGGGCCTCCAGGACCCCCTCTTTCTCCAGGCATTCCTTGCAGACCAGGCGTACCAGCAGCACCAGGTGGCCCAGGGGGACCAGCAGCACCCTGAAATTAAAGGAGAAATCATAACTCACAAGAAAGATACAGAATGCATTTTGTAAAATCTAAGTGAATTGAATTGGATGGGGGAGCTACCTTTCCTCCTTCGGGACCAGGGGGGCCAGCTCCACCTCTAGGTCCAGGGGGCCCTCCTGCTCCAGGAGGTCCGCGTTCACCGGGAGCACCAGAATCACCCTGTAGGAGGAAAACAGAAAATCCCTGTTAGGAAACTCAGGCTTAAAACCAAACAAAAACACCCTACATTATGTTATTTTGATACAGACCACAATGCTCTTGATTTTTTGAATAATCTGGAAATTTTAATAATTATAAACTGCATTTGATCAATTGAGTGAAAAATGGAAACTTAAAATGAGTTACTCTAAGCAAAGGAATTTTTATACTTGGTCTGATGAGCTAGCTTTGACACTTATTATTGTTTTATCACGAGGGGAAAATTTCAAAGTTGTTCTATCAAAACCATTTTCCTGTAGAGAAGCAATGTACTAGAAAGGTTTTCTTTTGAAATTTCAGGCCCATAGGTGACTCTACTTTGTTTATTCATGTCAGAAAATTTAATTTTCTAGATGATGCAAATTTAATGTATTGGAAATGTCTTGGATTACCCTAAATGTATTCATCAAACATTTTCAATGTTGTGCTTCTAAAAAAGGAATATTTTGGTTTGATATACTAAAAATGCTGAAGAAATGAGAATGTAAGTTGAAATATTTACCTTGCCTCCTGGAATTCCAGGTGCACCAGCCTCACCCTTTGGACCCTAGGACAGTGGTGACATTGCATGATTAGGTTTCTATCAGAATGTATGTTATGTAAATAAATAAGCAAAATACACACTTGACTTTTTCAGTTTATCCAGTCATGAGCTATATTCTCTTCTTTAAGATCCTTTTACGATAAAATTCAAACTTTTCATGGAATAGTTAAGATTCAATAATTTTTCTTTGTTTTGCTAATGAACTAACAAATAAC
This sequence comes from Cephalophus harveyi, assembly GCA_006410635.1. NCBI lineage: Eukaryota > Metazoa > Chordata > Mammalia > Artiodactyla > Bovidae > Cephalophus > Cephalophus harveyi. The sequence goes on from SJYT01053636.1 coordinate 118,936, forward strand.
ATTTGTTATTTCAAAACTAAATGTTAAAACTCAGATACTGTGGCATGAAAATGTGAAAGCTAATCATTTATAAATGATTACTGTTTATTCTTTTGGCTTCTGAGTTTTGAAAACATGACATGCAACTTACAGGTTCACCAGGTTTTCCATTTTCTCCTGGAGGACCACTCGTTCCAGGCAAGCCCTATAAAGAATCATATTTGTATTGTATTATAGGAAAGCTTCTCTTAAGTAAGTATGTTTCTGCAGAGTATTCAAAAAATGGTTCTAGCAGTCTTTTTAGGTGTAGAAAATTTGTAGCCCTCAAAATCCTGTGACAGAGAGGTGATATTCATATCTTAGAAACCTATATTCATCTCCCTCTATTCTTCCTCTTGTTGTATATAAAAGTGAATTATGATTAGTTTAATTTAGCTATATACATTTAAATTACAATAAAAATAAATATAAGCATATTGAATTATGTGAACTTCGAAGTAGAAGTCAGATGCACACATTTTAAGCTTAAGATGAATTATCTTTCAGTGTCACAAAAATACTGAAGTGTTGATTAACTTATAAATATAGCTATCAAACAAAACTACCGATAAAAATAGGGTCCCAATGACATTTAATTAAGAAATTCTTACTTGTAGTCCTTGTGGACCAGGGGGTCCTGTGTCTCCTTTGTCACCAGAAGGCCCCTATGTAAAAACATACAACGAGATGCTTCACTACCAAAATATCCTTTCATATTTATCCACATATTTTTCATCTCATCAGGTCAATTACTTAATTTAAAAATTAATGGTATGAAGGAAGGCAGAGTCTGGCTTGCGGAAGTGGTGTAAGGAAGACATATATGGCAAAAACTATACTCAATGTCAGTATTTAGCTAGCTGATTAAATAAACAATCTTCATAATTGCTTTGATGAACTGTAACAATACAGTGTCAGAGACTATAATTCCCAAAGTCTTCCCTCAGGCCCACTCCCATCCACTTCCGTTTCCAGTTCACGCGAAGAAACTTACAGTAGGTCCTGGAGGACCCTGAGGTCCGGTCTCACCATTCTTTCCAGCAGGACCCTAAAAGAAAGCAGTTATGGAAGCAGAGATAAAGAAAACAGAAGTCGTGGGGCTGGAGAGAAATGCCTTTAATACAACAGGTGTCCTCAACCTCCAGGATCTAATGCCTGATGACCTGAGGTGGAGCTTATGTAATAATAATAGAAATAAAGTGAAAGTGAAGTTGCTCAGTCGTGTCCAGCTCTTTGCGACCCCATGGACTGTAGCCTATCAGGCTCCTCTGTCCATGGGATTTTCCAGGCGAGAGTGCTGGAGTGGATTGCCATTTCCACTCAAAGTGTGCAATAAATTCAGTGTGTTTGAATCATCCCCAAACCATCCCCTCTCCCTCGGTCTTTGGAAAAAATTGTCTTCCATGAAACTGGTCCCTGGGGCCAAAAAAGTTGGGAGTACTGTCAGAGGACTGGAAATGAGTGCATAAAAGCTACATACCTGAGGGCCAGGACCTCCAGGGCCACCTCGTTCTCCATTTTTTCCAGGAGCACCCTAAAGAAGTAGCCAGTATTTACTAAATCTCAAAAGGAAATTATTCATTATCATGTTCTCTCGTGTTTTTGATCTGCCCCCTACTCACACATGTATATATTCCAAACTGAAAACTCTTTTCTAGACTAGGCTTCCATAAGTGTTCTGCTTTTTGCCCGGAACTCCAAAAAAAAAAAAAAAAAATACGTTAGCTCCCTTCTCACACGGTAGAGGGAAGCTTCTTTCTCATATATTCTTCTGTGCTTTGAAGTGGAAATCAGTTTGGGGCCATCTGTACCCCCATATGGAAAATAAAAGAACTTCCATCAACTATTTATTGAAGAAATGAAAGGAAGAACTCACATCGTTTCCTTTGGGACCAGGGAAGCCCATGACGCCAGGCTGACCTCGCGGACCAGGTGAACCTGCAGGACCGGGTCGACCAATCTCTCCTTGGCTTCCCTAATAAGAAAAAATTATATTAACAGGAATTTCAAAAAATCTGATAGAATATGCAATATACATACTAAAGCTATACAATATACATGAAGGCTAGTCCAAACTGTGCATTTAAACATTCTCTGGACTTGTAAAATGAGATGTTGAAAATGTACTTACAGGAGGCCCTGGTTTCCCATCACTGCCTGGTCCTCCGGGGCTACCGGGAATACCCTAAATTGAAGAATTCAGTCAGTCAGCTGATTTAAAAATGATAATTAAAAAGAAAAAAAACTAAAAAATCTATCTATAAAATTTTGAGATTTCCACTGACATATGTAGCCTCATATTTACACACATTTTTCTGTCTTTAAATATCTTACTGAAGCATTCTATTTTATGTTCTTCAATCTATGCCAGCTTAAATTTTCATAAAATAATTTTGTTTCATCTGAGCCTACCAAACATAGTGTCTGACTTAAGTTATTTTTGAACGCTCTTCATTTGCTTTTCCTCTTACTAAATGACAGTGTGGCTCAAACAAGTGTTTCTCTTTACCCTCAATCCTGGACCTCCAGGGAGGCCATCTCGTCCAGGCTCTCCAGCAACTCCTCTGGGCCCTGCGGGGCCTGGGCCACCACGATCCCCAGGAGCACCCTATGAAGTGAAATAAACCAACATGTATGTAAAAGAGCCTTCGTTGACCTGGTCATTGATGATACTGGGGTTGCAGCTAGAGAACTTCTTTTGGCCCCTTCAAGAGAGATGGGACATTGCTGACACACTCAGTATAAAGCACATTATCTATTAGCTTGGGTAATATTTTAAGGTAACTTTGATGAACATCACATGTTGAAGGAAATGATATTTAGTGGGCTTAGCAATATATTTTGGTGCATATAAAATCAAATATCTTTGATGTTATGAAATCCAATTTATGTTGCACTTCAGAGTTTTCAAAGAACTTTCAGGTACTTTAATTTATTCTTGTAATGATATCGAGATAAATAATTCCTAGTTGAAAGATAAGTTAAAGAGTTCTCACAGAGGTTGAGTAACGTTAGTTACAAACCTAGGAGAATGGCTGAACAGGAGCTGGAATCATTGTTTTACATTGGGAATTATTATTTTTAGTTCCAATATATTTCTTTCAGATATTTAGGTTTTAATTAATGGGAAACTGTTTAGAAGAATATATCTCAATATAGCACAAGCATTTATGAAAATTGAAACTAATGTTCTATACCTTTTCTCCTGGAAGGCCATTTGCTCCAGCAGGTCCTCGGAATCCAGGCACACCCTGGACATAGTGAAAGGCAAATATTCAAGTCCAAAATGTGAAAACTTTTTCATAATTCTCATAGTATGAGATGCTTCAAAATAATCTTTGGGATTGAGTACTACTCAGATTAATAACACAGTGACCTCACCATGAAGGTGAAGTTCTATGATTGTTTTTCTTTTCCATGCCCATGAGAGACATACCCTTTCTCCTGCAGCTCCAGGAAGTCCGTTTGCACCAGGTTCTCCAGGAGAACCATCTTTGCCATCTTCACCCTTAGGTCCTGGGATACCTGGAGAACCAGCTTCTCCCTGTGAAATGACAGAAATAATGACTGAACTTCAAGTGCTTTTTTTTTTTTAACCTGCTTAGTTCTTAACTATGTTCTATATTTCTAAGAAATAACTGAATCTGTTGAGGCAATACTTACCCGTTCCCCACGTGGTCCTGGATCTCCTTTGGCGCCATTCTTACCGGGTTCACCCTAAATGGAACATGATTGTGGCTTAATCAACAGGGAGAATAGACTAACAAAATCATCACCAGTCACAGCTGATTCAATTACAAAAACAATGAACTCAATATAAATGCAATGGAACAAGAACAAAGAGCCGCTATTTTTATTGTGAGAAAGAAGCCACACCTCTCAGACAATGAAGGGAAGCAAACAACTTACGGCAGCACCTCGTTGCCCGGGAGCACCATTGGTGCCAGCTGGCCCTGGCGGACCACGAGCTCCTATCAGCCCCGGAGCTCCGGGAATGCCAGCAGGACCCTAGAAACAATCCAAGGACATTAACATGAGCCAGACTTGAACTTTCTTTTCTGAATAACCAACTTAAATGTCTTATCATGCCAAATACAAAGGAAGCCAATAATGTGTGTTGGACTGAGATGAGGGTGAGTTGTGGGGACAGCTTACCATTTCACCTTTGCCACCAGGACTACCACTACTCCCAGGAGGCCCCTAGAAGGGGAAAAGAGCATATTCATAATAATGCCAACAGTGCACCTACATTTGAAGTTGCTTATATAAACTGTAAAATAAATGTATTGATGGGCGTTGTGCTTTATTGGGGTAGGAAGTGAAGACCCATTCCAGTATTCTTGCCTGGAGAATCCCATGGACATAGGTGCCTGGTGGGCTACAGTCCATGGGGTCACAAAGAGTTGGACATGACTGAAGCGACTTCACATGCACACATATTGTGCTTTATAGAGATTAGGTGATTCCTCCAACTATAGGACAACACATAAAATGTAGCAAAAAATGATCATTATCTGAATAAATTAAAGATAATATGCACTTGGACTAAATTATTAAATAAGTACATAAAGAAAAGAGATTTTTTTGGTCTTGTTTTCTTCTCTGAATTTTTCTGATTGGTGATTAGTTTGGGGCATAGTCTTCAAGGTATCAGATAGCTATTCATCCTCTGTCATATAACCACAACATTCATAAATTCTAGAAAAGCACAGACCTCAAAAATTAATTTCAGTACAATCAAATCAATATTTATCTTAGCAGAGGCATTGCATTTTTTTTTTCAAAAAAGTAACTTTAATTGACAGCAGCATTAAAATATATGCTTTCATGAAATGAACTGTAGCAACACTGTTCCTCTCAGTAGTTTTTGGTACTTACAGGGGGACCTGGAGCACCAGCATGTCCCTGAGGTCCAGGTTCTCCTCTTTGTCCAGGGACACCGCTTGAACCAGGAGATCCTGCAGGTCCAACTTCACCCTAGGAGATAAAACCCCTAGTAGTCAATCTCCCTTTCCACTTCTAATCTCTTAGCTAGTTTATTATTCAGTCCTGCTTAAATCCATCTTCCAAAGGCTGAAGTAGTATGAAAATTAAAGTGAAGTGTCATTAATCCTAAAGGCAGAAAAAATCATAACTATGTATGGAACTGTGTTATCTCTGTTCACAGAAAGAGATTGGGAGAAAAGAAAAGACATCGGAAGAGATCAGAATACTGAAAGTCAGGGATAACATCCCCTTTGGATTCAAGGACAGGGCTTCAAACATCCATATAAATCAAAGAAATCCACTTGACTATTAAAAAATCATTTCCAAGAAACAATCCAATGATTTTCTGAAGTCTTCAAGATATATTTTACATTCTTCTATGGAAATACATGCTTACCTTAGCACCAGGGGAACCAGGGAATCCTGCAGTTCCAGGGGGACCAGGGGGGCCCTAAAAAATGAAAAAAACATTTCAAGATCTCTTAAGTAAAGGAAAACTCATACCACTGGTAAATAATGAATGGGTACATACACAATATAGAGGAAAACTGTACAGATAAAAACAGTATTATCATCAGAGATGACCATTATGTGGAGAAATAATATGGCAGAATAAAATGAAAATTTGGATCCCCCTTTCCCTACCATTTATGCCATGAATTCTGTGACTTTGTATAGGTTGCTTAGCCTTGAATATCATTTGTAAAATAGAGATAGCATTATTATCTATCTTTGCAAGACTCTTAATTGTCCCATATCCAATATTAGCCCTTAACTAACATTGTTAAGCACCATACAGATATTAGCAACTGGCCAAGTATAATAAGGAGTATCAGAATTTTGTTTATGGACTTTTTGTTTATGGAGTTTTTAGATTAATTGTTTCTAGATTTTGTTTATGGGATTAGTGTCAGTTTGAATCAGATATTTATGAAAAATGTTGAGTTTTAGGTTTACAATCCATATTATTCCAATATCCAATCCCATAATCTCTCATTACACTAAGCACATCAGGGTTTGACAAAAAGTTGCTTACCGGTTGTCCATCACTTCCTCGAGCTCCATCATTACCTCGAGCCCCCTAAAAAGAGAATTTGGTCTCAAATATCTTCCTCTTTATGAAAGGCTGCTTATAAGTGAAGTGATATTTTAACTAAAAGTCTGATGCAACTGAGTTGACTTTTCTTCTAGTGTATTAAAATCTGCTTAATGATATACTTTTAAAGGCAAATTATTAAAAATTCTGATATGTACAGCAGTGATCTGATGTAGACAAATTGGATTCTGTGTTTTAAGAACTGATGCAAGTTAATGCATTAAAAAATCCTCACCAGATAATAACTATAAAACACTTATTTGTTTGTTTATAATTATTGCTAATTATGGAGGTGACTTTAAATGCAACTTTATAAAAAACTTTTTGCAGATTGTCACAGCCTGAAAACTGACTGAGATGCTTATCCGTGACTCAGATTGCAATTGTGTAATATCAGTAGGCATACTCACTGCGGCTCCAGGAAGTCCTGGCCGACCTCTCTCACCAGGAGCTCCTCTTGGACCCTAGAGAATAAAATTAGAAGTGTGGTCTTACTTTCAACTAGACATGTGTAAGAATGGCTGGGGAAGCAGGGAGGCAAGTTCTGCATTCGATGCAAGTTAATAGTAAAGTTGAAAATTGTATGATAAGAAACATAATTACCATGGGTCCAGGAGCTCCATTTTCACCTGGAATGCCATTTTCCCCCTAGAAACATGTAAAATATGTCACCATTTTGTATAACAGGAAAAAAATTTATAATTTTGTCAACACAGTATGTTATAAAAAACATATGGAACCGAAGAAAAAGATTGCATTAAGCAATACCAAATTTTGTAGCAATCTTATATACTGTAAATCTCAATTTCTGCATTTTATAAACTTGAAGACTAAACAGAAGAAGTCAACGTGTTACTTGGGGATACTTAGTCATTTCTAATCTAGACAGTTTAAGCTATCAGCTTTTATGGAGGCTTTAACAGAACATCTCAGTTATATTTCCCTATTATTTAGCTCCTAAAATGCAAAACTCAGGTAGGTTTTAGAAAAATCCAAACCCTAAAATATAAACAGTAAATATAGCTATAACATTTAAATAAATTTATTTATCAGAATGTGAGTTTGTTGGGATTTACCTTTAATCCAGGAGCACCAGTTTCTCCTTTCTCTCCATTTCGTCCATCAAAGCCCTATGAAATATACAAAAGTAGTAAAAATATTAAGACCTGTTAACAATTCAGAATAGTTAAAAACTTCACATTAAATTTTTATAGCTAGCTTTAGCACATAGCACTCTTGTCAACACTGACATAAATGATTTAAAACTCTGTTAAGTGCACTAAAGAACTGAGACATTGATTTTACAGTAAAAAAAAAAATGTGATCTAATTAGAAAGTACAGTTTAGTTCAGTTAGGAAGTTGCCTTCACTGTAGAGTAGCAAATATCTGTGTCATAAATTTTATATCTATGAAGTTGATAGAATTTCCATCTAGTTGCTTGACTCTACCTAATATTTTCCATAGAATAAAGTCATTTGATTTGATCTGTAAATCATATTGACTAAGTCAAGAATAGTTATCAATAGTTTATTTTCATCTTTTCTGACAGTGGCGATGAGACACTTATTCTTTTACAAATATTTTCCATGTACTTAAGTTCAGCTTTATTGCTTTATGTAAAATAAGTAGTTGATTTGGTCAACAAAGTTGATAGATTTAGAAAATAAAAAAACAAAGAACTAGTTGGAATCAGTCATTTTTGGCACATACTCAATTGCCCAATAAAGTTGGCTAGGTAAATAAACATAGCTAAATGGAACAACTAAAGAGTTAATTTAGAAACTGTACTTACTCTATGTCCTTTCATACCAGGAAATCCAGGCATACCAGCTGGGCCTTTCATACCCTAAAAAAAGGAAGAAAAAAGATATTAATGAATTTTCAAATAGTCTCACAATCCAGTAGTAAAATGCCTTCTATTTTAAAGTATAATTTAATCATACAATTTCAACTGAAGACCATTGTGATTACTCCAACTAACTCATTCTATACTGAAGACTTACAGGAGGGCCAGGTAATCCTCTCTCTCCAGGTCGTCCGGGTCTTCCTGATTCCCCCTAGATGGAGGAGAAAAGGATATATGGGAGCTTGTATAAGAGAAATCTCACTGCAGCCAGTTAGTGAACTGATTACTTTGTATTTCTCTCACTGAGGATTCATGAACACGGTTAGGCTAAACATATGGTTGTGAGAAAAGCTTCCTCAGCAAAAGGAATGAGGCCTGTTTCTCCCACCTTGACATAAACTTATTAAAAATTGAGGTATCACTCCAGACAAATATTATGACCAACTCTCAATCCAGTGGGAAGAATTTGCCATTGGAAATTAAAAGGAAAAAGAGAATAGAATAATATTAATGGTGCTTTTTAAGTTTTCGAATTCATAAAGCACTGATACGGGTTTCTTTATTACAAGAGACAAAGAGAAGAAACATCTCTAGTTAAGTGATATATTCATTGGATGAGGGGTTTTGTTAGTTTCAAATTTTAAAAATGGTATATATACCTATACAAATAGAGCATAGATATTCAGAGATTAACATGAGCTTAAATGTTATTAAGATAGTAACAAATTTTGGAGTAAGGTTTTACTTTGAGATTCTAGAACATGGGATATATTATTTAGAACATTCCAGCTTGAATTGTACTGTATCCCCATGCATTTCTTAAAAACTTACATCTTTTCCAGCAGGGCCAGATGGACCTATAGCACCAGGAGGTCCTGGAGGACCCTGAAAAAAGGAAATAAAAAACAAATATATCTGTAGATTTTTCTGTTACACTAATTTATTATTATAATTAGGTATATTCCTAGGAAAAAAAATCCTTTTAGAAAATACTCTCAATGGGTCTCATTATGAAAACGACACCTTGAGTTAATAGGTTACCTATATTAAATCCAATTATTACTGCTGTCTCTTATACACATCTAGATGTGTATAAGAGACAGATATTTATCTTAGCAGAGGCATTGCATTTTTTTTTTCAAAAAAGTAACTTTAATTGACAGCAGCATTAAAATATATGCTTTCATGAAATGAACTGTAGCAACACTGTTCCTCTCAGTAGTTTTTGGTACTTACAGGGGGACCTGGAGCACCAGCATGTCCCTGAGGTCCAGGTTCTCCTCTTTGTCCAGGGACACCGCTTGAACCAGGAGATCCTGCAGGTCCAACTTCACCCTAGGAGATAAAACCCCTAGTAGTCAATCTCCCTTTCCACTTCTAATCTCTTAGCTAGTTTATTATTCAGTCCTGCTTAAATCCATCTTCCAAAGGCTGGAGTAGTATGAAAATTAAAGTGAAGTGTCATTAATCCTAAAGGCAGAAAAAATCATAACTATGTATGGAACTGTGTTATCTCTGTTCACAGAAAGAGATTGGGAGAAAAGAAAAGACATCGGAAGAGATCAGAATACTGAAAGTCAGGGATAACATCCCCTTTGGATTCAAGGACAGGGCTTCAAACATCCATATAAATCAAAGAAATCCACTTGACTATTAAAAAATCATTTCCAAGAAACAATCCAATGATTTTCTGAAGTCTTCAAGATATATTTTACATTCTTCTATGGAAATACATGCTTACCTTAGCACCAGGGGAACCAGGGAATCCTGCAGTTCCAGGGGGACCAGGGGGGCCCTAAAAAATGAAAAAAACATTTCAAGATCTCTTAAGTAAAGGAAAACTCATACCACTGGTAAATAATGAATGGGTATATACACAATATAGAGGAAAACTGTACAGATAAAAACAGTATTATCATCAGAGATGACCATTATGTGGAGAAATAATATGGCAGAATAAAATGAAAATTTGGATCCCCCTTTCCCTACCATTTATGCCATGAATTCTGTGACTTTGTATAGGTTGATATTTGTGGCTTAAAATTAAGATGTGTATAAGAGACAGATATATCTGTGTTTTATATATATTTATATATATATTAATACATCATGTATATATAACCCAAATACACTTCTACATTTTTTGAGATATTGAACTTTTAAATATATAGGTATTTTGAAATATTAATTTAAACTAACTTCATCTTATTTACACAGCATGCTTTCTTGGTGGACTTTTACAGTATGCTTATTTCAACAAAATTAAGCTTACAAATTATATTTCAAAAGAGTAGACATGCAGGTGAACTGAGTTGCTATAAGAAAATTAATCTATATTTAACAGAAAGAGGATTTGTATTCATACTAGGAAGTGGACTGTTGTGGTGGCTAATTAGCCAAGAAACTCCTAGATTAAAATAGTGTCTCTAAGATATCAAAATGACTGAGTCCAAAAGATCTTTGGAACCAGTTCAACAATCATAAAAGTACAGTTTATTATTTTAAATAAATTTGATAAATATTTTGTAGGTTATGTTTTAGAATATAAAGGTGGTTTCTATCTAAAACTGTCAATTTATTAAGTATAGCTATAAATGTTACTTACTGAGGGACCAGCTTGCCCAGGTTCACCGGGGGGACCTTGGTATCCTGGAGCGCCCTAGTGGATAGAATAATATGTAAATATTTTTACATTAATTTAATTTCATATGATTCATTGACATCTTGAAGATAGTATGAAATTAGAATTTGTGAATGTAGTCAGTGAATTTTATTCCGGTTTGTAAAGATGGAAACCAAAAATTTTCAGATCAGAATAGTCCATTCATTCCATTTTACACAGTTAATTCTACTGAAACTGCCTTGCTTCAGACTTGAAGCCATATGACATGCAAATTAAGAATATGATTTAATTTTGCCAAGCTTTAAGTGCTAACAGTTGGTGGAAAGGAACTAAGCATGAAATTCCATCTTTAACGGAGTGATAGTTTCTTGGTTGCTACTTCGGTACTTAACTGGGATTATGTCTGCTGGAATAGCAAAATTACAGCAAGATCTGTATTAACGTGATTCATATAATATTCATGAGAAAGAAATCACCACGAATGGCTATACTTACAGGGGCACCAGGATGACCAGATGTGCCAGGGGGTCCGGGTGGGCCAGGAGGACCCTGTAACACAAATTTGAAGGATCAATACAAAACAAATGCTTCTGAAATACACTTTATCCAGGCATCAGAGATGCCCCTGTTTGGAATGATGCTGACATCTTTAAAAATGAGAACAACATACCTCATTATGCAGTAACTATTCATAGATATAATTTATTTTAGTAATGTTAAATGAAAATCTCATCACAAAAACTTCATTTTAAATGAAATTCTCTCAGAGTCAATAAAAATTATAGGCAAATGTTATAAAACATTGACCTGAGTTCTCCGAAAGGGGCATTCCAAATCTGGAAAAATCTACATAAAATGCTATGAGAATCTCAGCAACATTAAGATGATGCTAGAGCTAGTGAAGAAGAACACTTTTGCCTGGCAGCCCAACTCAATGTGGAAAAATATTAATCTGCATACTATAAACACAAGTTTTTAAAAATAATGATGTAAATCAACCCAATATCATTGAGTTGTGTTAATATGAAGATTTAGATGTGTATGCTGTCTCTTATACACATCTTATTTATGAAAAATGTTGAGTTTTAGGTTTACAATCCATATTATTCCAATATCCAATCCCATAATCTCTCATTACACTAAGCACATCAGGGTTTGACAAAAAGTTGCTTACCGGTTGTCCATCACTTCCTCGAGCTCCATCATTACCTCGAGCCCCCTAAAAAGAGAATTTGGTCTCAAATATCTTCCTCTTTATGAAAGGCTGCTTATAAGTGAAGTGATATTTTAACTAAAAGTCTGATGCAACTGAGTTGACTTTTCTTCTAGTGTATTAAAATCTGCTTAATGATATACTTTTAAAGGCAAATTATTAAAAATTCTGATATGTACAGCAGTGATCTGATGTAGACAAATTGGATTCTGTGTTTTAAGAACTGATGCAAGTTAATGCATTAAAAAATCCTCACCAGATAATAACTATAAAACACTTATTTGTTTGTTTATAATTATTGCTAATTATGGAGGTGACTTTAAATGCAACTTTATAAAAAACTTTTTGCAGATTGTCACAGCCTGAAAACTGACTGAGATGCTTATCCGTGACTCAGATTGCAATTGTGTAATATCAGTAGGCATACTCACTGCGGCTCCAGGAAGTCCTGGCCGACCTCTCTCACCAGGAGCTCCTCTTGGACCCTAGAGAATAAAATTAGAAGTGTGGTCTTACTTTCAACTAGACATGTGTAAGAATGGCTGGGGAAGCAGGGAGGCAAGTTCTGCATTCGATGCAAGTTAATAGTAAAGTTGAAAATTGTATGATAAGAAACATAATTACCATGGGTCCAGGAGCTCCATTTTCACCTGGAATGCCATTTTCCCCCTAGAAACATGTAAAATATGTCACCATTTTGTATAACAGGAAAAAAATTTATAATTTTTTCAACACAGTATGTTATAAAAAACATATGGAACCGAAGAAAAAGATTGCATTAAGCAATACCAAATTTTGTAGCAATCTTATATACTGTAAATCTCAATTTCTGCATTTTATAAACTTGAAGACTAAACAGAAGAAGTCAACGTGTTACTTGGGGATACTTAGTCATTTCTAATCTAGACAGTTTAAGCTATCAGCTTTTATGGAGGCTTTAACAGAACATCTCAGTTATATTTCCCTATTATTTAGCTCCTAAAATGCAAAACTCAGGTAGGTTTTAGAAAAATCCAAACCCTAAAATATAAACAGTAAATATAGCTATAACATTTAAATAAATTTATTTATCAGAATGTGAGTTTGTTGGGATTTACCTTTAATCCAGGAGCACCAGTTTCTCCTTTCTCTCCATTTCGTCCATCAAAGCCCTATGAAATATACAAAAGTAGTAAAAATATTAAGACCTGTTAACAATTCAGAATAGTTAAAAACTTCACATTAAATTTTTATAGCTAGCTTTAGCACATAGCACTCTTGTCAACACTGACATAAATGATTTAAAACTCTGTTAAGTGCACTAAAGAACTGAGACATTGATTTTACAGTAAAAAAAAAAATGTGATCTAATTAGAAAGTACAGTTTAGTTCAGTTAGGAAGTTGCCTTCACTGTAGAGTAGCAAATATCTGTGTCATAAATTTTATATCTATGAAGTTGATAGAATTTCCATCTAGTTGCTTGACTCTACCTAATATTTTCCATAGAATAAAGTCATTTGATTTGATCTGTAAATCATATTGACTAAGTCAAGAATAGTTATCAATAGTTTATTTTCATCTTTTCTGACAGTGGCGATGAGACACTTATTCTTTTACAAATATTTTCCATGTACTTAAGTTCAGCTTTATTGCTTTATGTAAAATAAGTAGTTGATTTGGTCAACAAAGTTGATAGATTTAGAAAATAAAAAAACAAAGAACTAGTTGGAATCAGTCATTTTTGGCACATACTCAATTGCCCAATAAAGTTGGCTAGGTAAATAAACATAGCTAAATGGAACAACTAAAGAGTTAATTTAGAAACTGTACTTACTCTATGTCCTTTCATACCAGGAAATCCAGGCATACCAGCTGGGCCTTTCATACCCTAAAAAAAGGAAGAAAAAAGATATTAATGAATTTTCAAATAGTCTCACAATCCAGTAGTAAAATGCCTTCTATTTTAAAGTATAATTTAATCATACAATTTCAACTGAAGACCATTGTGATTACTCCAACTAACTCATTCTATACTGAAGACTTACAGGAGGGCCAGGTAATCCTCTCTCTCCAGGTCGTCCGGGTCTTCCTGATTCCCCCTAGATGGAGGAGAAAAGGATATATGGGAGCTTGTATAAGAGAAATCTCACTGCAGCCAGTTAGTGAACTGATTACTTTGTATTTCTCTCACTGAGGATTCATGAACACGGTTAGGCTAAACATATGGTTGTGAGAAAAGCTTCCTCAGCAAAAGGAATGAGGCCTGTTTCTCCCACCTTGACATAAACTTATTAAAAATTGAGGTATCACTCCAGACAAATATTATGACCAACTCTCAATCCAGTGGGAAGAATTTGCCATTGGAAATTAAAAGGAAAAAGAGAATAGAATAATATTAATGGTGCTATTTAAAAATAATGATGTAAATCAACCCAATATCATTGAGTTGTGTTAATATGAAGATTTAGATGTGTATGTAAGACTCACTGTCCCTGGGGCAACAATAAATTATAATTATAAATGATTTGTCATTGTCCATAAATACAGATTAAATGCAAAATCTTCAGTTTTCTAGCATGCTATTTATAAATACTGATAAAAATTTAGAAAATGAGTTCTTAAATTTTATCTTGTAATTAAAAAATAAGTATTAGATTTTTTAAGCCTTTTTTGTTTGCTTGTTTTTTAGTAAAAACGGTGTCTGACTGAAAAATAGGATTCATAATGTGAATGTAGCTGAGAAACACGAGATACTGACATTTACATAGTTAATGCAATTATCATTCTCGTTTTAAAAGATACAAAAAATAAAAGTAAAATAAAACCCAGGCTCTAAAACTTAAAAATTCTCTTTTTACTTTTTACCTACTAAGCGTCTTTCTGTAATTTATCATTTAGATCTAATAGCTGAAGTTTTATACTTTCTGGTTTTAGAAGTTTTAGAAATATGGGGTCCAATGATCTGGGCAGCAATCCTCCATGATCCCTGGCAATCCAACTCCATGTCTCATTTACAGACTTACCTGTTTCTGGCAGTAAAATGATTACCTTCCTTGGTACTGTTCCTTCTAAGAGCTGTTCTTCAAAAAGGATCATTTACATGGGACATCATGCCTCAAGCACGCATGCCCACATTTCAGTGCTTTTTTGCTATTTTCTATCAAAACTCTAGGTCATTTACATTGAGGAAAACCCTTTGGGTACAATATGAATTGCTACCACTTACAGTAGATGAACTTAATGACTTGATAAATTCTGGAAACATTTGTATTTGATTTCAGGATTTGAAGTAAGATGAATTGTGATAATGGATTGTTATCCTGTGGATTGTCATCTAGATAGGAGCATTTAAATAATGAACAGACATTAAAAGAAGATTCTGAACAACTCAGGTGAAAAAAGAAGAAAAGTGTAAGCAAAAAAATAACAAAATTTGGTTAGAATTGGGAAATAGAGTGTAAGACCTAAGCATGAAGGCAGGTGTGCCCCTGGTTGTGTAAAGAAGAAAGGAGTGGCAAAACAGGTGTGAAATGAGTCAGTGAAGAAAAAAATGAATTCGGATAAAAGGATCACGGTAAACCTACCGTTTTCTTTTCCAACCTTAACAAATATAAGCTATTTTGTACAATTCTGCTGTAGCACCATGTAACTAGAAGAACAACCATTCAAGGTTTAACAGAATGGAAGGCTAAATAATTCTCAGAAATGCTGACAAACACTTGTACGTACAGCTGGCCCAGGATAGCCTGCGATTCCTATTCCTCCTGGTACTCCAGCCTTGACATCATATGCTTCGTACTGGGGAGAATAGTTCTGTAACAAAGAGACCAGATAGATAAGATCATGTTGCTTTATAGATCATAGTTCTTTTCAAAAGCATTTAGTAGAAATGCATGCAACATCTATTCATTGATAGAAAGCTTTCTGTATGCCAGAGAGTGTATGTATGATTTAATTATCTTGCTCATTCTCTCTGTAACTTTAGATATTAGATGCCCGTTCAGGAAGGTCCCCTGGAGAAGGAAATGGCAATCCACTCCAGCACTCTTGCCTGGAAAATCCCATGGACGGAGGAGCCTGATGGGCTATAGTCCATGGGGTCGCAAAGAGTCGGACACGACTGAGTGACTTCACTTTCACAGAAATACTTGCCTATGCAATGCAAAAATTTTTCAACTAACTGTAAGCAATTTTTTCTAAATAATTTGTTTTTATATGCTTTTACCAAGCATATCATTTCTAAATGATATCCACAGCTTTGGAAACATAGGATCATAAATTAAGGCCTTGGGATCAAATAGCCTGACTCTCATTTTGAGCAGAAAAAATGAAGATGTCAAATTACTTGTCCAAAAGTTACTGATACAAGTAAAATTTATATCTCCAGTTTTTGGTTAATGCCTAGCAGATTCACCAAAAAATAGACATCCCCATAGAAAACAAGCCCAAGAATAATGGAAAGGTTTATATTTTTATGGATTGTTTTTGAGATTATTTTATTTTGAATTCTTGGCCTAGCAGTGGATTCTGTTTGTTAGTGTGATAAGAATAAGTTAGACTCTAACCTTTGTCTCCTGTTGAATTGATTTTTTAAAATCTTTTTTTCCCCAACCCACAGTGATTTGTGTATGTGTTTTCTAATTCTTCCTAATTCCATGCAGCAGAAACATTGTCTTATTTATTTGTGTACATGCAGAGTTACATGTAGAGCTTACATGCAGAGATAGTGGGTTGCCATGCTTTTCCAGAGGAGCAGGATGTGCTCTGAAGCCTGGGCAAGGGTAATCGCATAGCCTTTTATAATCCTTTTGATCTGAAGTCATTAAGGAGTGTTCATAACTCCTCAACTGCTTTTTCTACAGACTTTCAGAGGCTTTACCATGAGGATTATAAGGGGAACAAGGCACAGTTGCAGCACTTTCTAAATTCTCAGGGTTAATTCTTTGGGTAGTTGATTGTTCATTTGTCAAACATAGTGCATATATTATATGCCTGCTGAGAAACTAGGAAATTTTGTAAAGATATAGTAGCAATGGCATTAGAATTATGGAGAAAGTGAATTTATTTATAAAACAGGACAGTGCCTAGCACAAACATAAGCACTAAATAACAATTTGATACATACATAAAATCAGAGAATAGATATAGGGATGCCACAAAAATGAGATATTTAAATAAGAATCATGAATATGTACAGATTTTCTTTCAACTCACAGCTGTTGGAGGCTGTGGGCAAACTGCACAACATTCTCCAAAGGGGATTTCAGGGTTGGGGCAGTCTAATTCTTGGTCGTCACATATTATGTCATCACAGAGAACGGATCCTGAGTCGCAGACACATATTTGGCACGGTTCTGGTTTCCATACATCTCTATCTGCATAGGCCTGACCGAGATGGGAGCATCCTCCGTCAACAGCTGGAAAATGAGAGAGATGGTATGATATTTCACATTAAAAAAAATCCAAAAATTAAACTACCAAGGATATTATGTTCTCCCTACATAATTTGCTAAGTAGTCTTAATTAATTATGTAGTAATAATCAAAATGCTAAATCTGTTTATTAACATCAAAGTAGTACACCAAGATAAAACTCCCTTAGGGCCAGTAGATATTTTAATTTTGCTTGTAGTAAGAATTTAACACCAGTGGAAATCCGATGCTCACTTAAGCATTTATTTATTAATTGTGCAATTGAAAAGAAGTTTTTCTAATTGCTATTCTTTGCTTAAGCTAGAGATGGAAGCATTAAACTATAAAGATGGTTCTGTCACTAACTCTGAAGACTTTCTGGATTTTATTAACCTAGTTGAGAAATTCAGGGGAAAACTGAGCTACTCTTGGCGACATAAAACTCTTCCAGATTCCTGAGAAAACCTTAAGAAGTCTTATTGTATGTACTGACTATCACTACTAGCTCTGTTGGGCATTAATAAGTCAACATGATATGCTACAATATATTGTATATCCCATATGGATGTAAAGTGGTCTCCAAATCACTAAAATTTTTTAAAACAAATATTGGCAAGGAATATGTTAAAATAATAGGGAAAAATATGAATCATGACCATGTGTATTTGTGGCTTAAAATGGTCAAAAATTCACTTTGACCAAAATTTTAGACTTGTTTCCTAATTATATGTAGGGTACTGAAATTTCAGTGGCTATTAACAATGAATCGGCTTAAGGGTTGCCAAACTAAAAACAGGTCTCAATTTTTAAAGCAGTGGCTCTGAATTGTGGTTGAATATAACTTTAGCTCTTGAGGGCTACTATGATAACTTGCCAGTAACTGAGTAAATAAATCAGAAGTTACTAAATATCTGCAAAAATTTTTGCAAACGAATCATATACTTGTTCAGTATTTGTGTTTTTGTGAAA
Source organism: Cephalophus harveyi (assembly GCA_006410635.1). Lineage (NCBI taxonomy): Eukaryota > Metazoa > Chordata > Mammalia > Artiodactyla > Bovidae > Cephalophus > Cephalophus harveyi. The sequence goes on from SJYT01053636.1 coordinate 137,079, forward strand.
CAGTGAAATTTTATTTTCTCAGAGCCATAATCTTTAAAATGCCTGCTGAAAGAGGCCTGCTTGGGAGAAGGCAAGTAGTTTGAGTACACTTTTTGGTGCCTTATGGCCTAAAAGGCTTTGGGAGCATTCTAGATTTTTCTTTCTGGATATTACATACTGACATGAAACAAACCTTTCCAAGTTCCCATTTTTCTACCCTCTCCATACCTGAATTAATGTTAAATATAGGGTTAGCCAAAACATTCGTTTGAGCTTTTCCCATGGGATGTTATGGAAAAACCCGAATGAACTTTTTGACCAACCCAATATTTTGGGTTTAGAGGTTTAACTGACTCAGTAAAAATTTAGAAAAAAAAGTAGAATTTTAGAAACTATGGACTGTACAGGATCCCTCCATTCCTCATTTCCATCTATATGTGTACATACAACTTTAATGATCTCGTGCTACACCTTTGATGGATTCAAGAGGTTTAAAAGTCCATTCTTACATGTTATAATTACCCTATGTGGTTTACAGCTAATAAAAGAAAGCATGTTTTTTTTCATTGCAATTTTAAGTAGGCAAGAAAGAATCTGTTTATTTTAAAAAATTATTTTAGTTTCTCCTCCATGTTTGAAACAGATGAGAACACTGGAAAGAAATATTGTCTCGGCTTTAAAGAAGCATTCCTTTATACTTTGTGAGCATAAAAGCTGAATGCCAGAATGCTTACCTAATGTGAATGAAGTAGGCCTATCGAAATGGTGTTTTGAAAGACATGCTTAAGAGAAGTGCAATCTTTTTTCATATTATTTTATGAACAGTAAGGATCCAGACATTAAACTTTTTCTCTAAGGAGAACTGACATCTTATACTTAGAACTAAGTACACTGGTTTTCAGAAAAGGTCTGAAAGTTTTGATGAGATGAAAGAATGTTTAATAAAATGGCATGAAATACACTCTTCAATGTTTACAGTGGCTCCCTTTTCTTAAATGCATTATTTAAAAACTTTCTTTAAATTAGAATTATATGAAGTATTTCAACAGATTGGTTTTAGTTCAAAATTTTTCTCATTAATAATATGGCTCTCAGGCTTCTCAGCTTCTTTGAAAATATCATTAGTGTACAGAACATTAGCTACAGGTAGCAATATTGTATTGTGTGTTTGAAATTTGGTAAAAGAGTGGATGTTAAGTGTTTTCACCACACATACACACAAAGAAAACTATGTGAGATGCTGGATGTATTAGTTGACTGGATTGTGGTAATCATTTCACAGTGTGTATACATATCAACTCATCATGTTGTAATCTTGAAAGTGAAAGTTGCTCAGTGAAAGTTGTCCGACTCTTTGCGACCCCATGGACTGTACAATCCATGAAATTCTCCAGGTCAAAATACTGGAGTGGGTAACCTTTCCCTTCTTCAGGGGATCTTCCCAACCCAGGGATCGAACCCAGGTCTCCTGCATTGCAGGCAGATTCTTTATCAGCTGAGCCACAAGGGAAGCCCAAGAATACTAGAGCTGGGAGCCTTCTCCAGGGGATCTTCCCAACCCAGGAATTGAACAGGGGTCTCCTTCATTGCAAGTGGATTTTTTATCAGCTGAGCTATCAGAGAAGTACACCTTAAATATATACAAGTTTATTTGTCATTTACACTTCAGTAAAGCTAGGGAAGAAAAAAAAGACACCATCAGTTTATACTAACAATTTTTTTAGCTCTTTGCCTTTGGGTCAAGGTAATCTTTCTGTATTTAACAAAGGGCCTGTGTTATAAAAATTAGGTGCTGGATACTGATGATATATTAAAGACAAATGAAGATGGCAAAGCTAGGGTCAAGCATCTCATATTTTTAATATCTTCTCTTCCTATGTTTATAATCTGCCTTAAAATTAACATAAAAATTTTCCCTTATGTATTCATATTCCTATGTTTGTGTCTCATTGAAGGTATCATCGAACCTAGAAACACAATATTTTCCATTCCCTCTGCAAACCAGTAAACAAATAAGCATAATATTGATATTTAAATTTGTAAATGAATTTGTTAGAATTGGGGTTAAGTCCAATGTTACATAAATGGAAATTATTTAGTTTTTTGTTTTCAAATTTTATTTGGAGTCATACATGTGTGTTATGCTTTTTATAACATAAAGGTCTCAATATAAAGATTGAGTTAATTTGGTGTACTTTTTAAAAAATATGATTTGTTCTAAATAAAAGAAGAAAGTTGGAATGGTTGAAAAGTAAGAATTAATGCACTTCTAGTTACTGCCATAATTTATCTCTCATCCATTTGAAAGACATTTGGCTCTCCTGAAGTCAGTTCCTATAGAAACTTGCAGCCGAATGTCAGACTTTTCTTTATTGTTCTATCTCAGTCACCCTTGTTGAAAGAACAGATAGTTTTATGCAGTTCCCTTTAGCTTTTTGTTTTGTGTATGACCAAACATGGTTGGCAGTATGTTCTCTTAGAAGCTAAACCTCTTACACAAATATCTCACAGTCCTCAGTTTTAGGACCATAGCCTAGTTCTGTGTGAGAAAATCATGCCAGAGTCAAGGAAAAAAAAATGTTTTGTTTTTAAAAGGAATAAAATGCTCTAGTTAGCCACTTACAGTGTTTAGAAATAAAATAGAAAATGGAATTCAGAAATAATAGTCACCTCACGTTATTCCCTTCTTTTCTAGATATATAAATTCAGAGAAGCTTTGATGAAAAGAAATGTTACATACTTTTGCAAATATGTTAAAGAAAAGGCAAATAATCTAATTTTTACTACTGCACAAATAATAGATTTTCTAATTCCCTCCTTATTGTTACTGCTTAAACTAAGTCTCCCTGTTCCAATGTATAACTAATTTTAAACCCCATCTCTCATGTCACTTCCTGTTTCTGATACAAAAAACAGTCCTGAAATCAATTCTTTGTGGTCACACAACAATGCATTAGATTAAACCATCATCTAAGTTATAAAACAAAATGAAACTAGTGTATGACATAATCCCTTCTTTGCTTCTTTAATTTTCTAGCTCTTTGCTTTGGAACTTTAGAGAAAAATAAAATTGAGTAACATGATCTTATATTTTCAGATGTTCTTAAAAGTTTTCATTTTGTTGTTTTGGTTTCCATTCTTCATGTAAATTTATGCTGATTTGATAAAATTTTACTCTTGTGACTAAACTGTAACACACTGTAAGTTATCTTTGTCTTAATTCTAGTTTTGGAGTAAAAATTATATGCCTTGAAGCATCCAATCAAATTGTTAATTTAGCTTGAGTGGCAAGTTTGGTTTTTTTTCCTCTTCCCTTCTTACTGACTCTTTCTCAGAGAAAAGGTGTTCTTTAATCTGAAAATCTAAAAATAACAGATGTGATATGCAAATTATCATAACATTTTCCTGTTACTGTAGAAAGCTGAATATTTTGTAAGTGTGAACAAAAGGAGTTCATATAGTTTTCAACTGAAATATATTTGGCTTTTAAATGATACCTGTCTCTTATACACATCAGCAACCATCTTTAAATTTTATGTCTGATAACCAAAATGCTATTCTTTACTTTCCTTATCACTAAATTATGAAGTACTTTAATTTTGCCTTCCTTACAGTAATTTTATTTTCCAGTGTTAGTAAAACTCATACTAGGCAGAGTTTGTGTCTGTCCTTCCTGTGTTTCAAGAACTGTTCTATATGTGTTGCATATCTATCCTACGTAATCTTCCCACAAGCCTGCTGAGGTGAGTGCCATCATAATACTTATTTTACAGATAGGGAAGCGGAGATACACAGACAGGAAGTGATTTCCCCAAGGTTATATGGTAAGAGGTAAAGCTAAGATTTGAACCTAGGGAAGGTATCTCTAAATTTGATATTCTTAGCTACCATGTTCTATTCCCTTTCTGTAGTTTAGAGGGCAGGATAGGCTCTGTCCCATTATAATTTCTAAGTCCAGCAAACTTGAAATCAGAATGCAAAAAAGCAGGGGTTTCTTTTCTGTTTTTTTAAAGGAATAACATTTTTCTACAGAAAATCTTTTCAATCTGGCCTCAAAACAAGAAGACAACATCTGGAATTGAATTCTGTTGTTTATTTTCTTCTGAACTTATGAAAAAGAGTTTAATCTCCAAGACCACCCTAATGACATCCAGACCACCAACAGGATTAACTGGCACTGGGAACTCTGCATATGTTTTACTAGACACAGAAAGCCAGGATCCTATTTGCAGCCACAACAATGAACAGATAAGGCTTATATATTTATGCAGAAAAAAAATATATATTTAGGATGTCTAAGATTGAGTGGCAGCACATATAGTAACTAAATGAGTCATATTAATGAACTTGTAACTTCATTAAGAGATTCCCTTCTGTATGTGGACATAGATGAACACATCAGGCAGCTCCAGAGAGTTTCTCTGATTTTAATTAACTTGAGAAACAGTCCCTGTTTGCTCTCCTCCACACCAAATATTATAGAAAACAAAGTTTTGAAAAAATAAATGCCATTTTGCTGAAGCAATAATTTCTTAATCTGACTTTGCAAAGCAAATATAACTTTTAATAGGTTCTGGATCCTTTATCTTCAGTTTTTACTTCTTTGGGGAACACTAAGTTTTGCACTCTTCTTTGAACTTTTCATTCTGTTCACTAAGATTACATTTTAACGGCAGTTCTTGACCTCAGTCATGGAAAACACAAGGGTTGTATTAGTTAATCTGAAAGGAATCCATCTCTGCTGTGTTTTCATTAGGCGCAGACAGAAATTCTAGTGGTTAATGTAACTTCCCAAACTGCAGTTAACAAATGATTTGTGTAAGACTGGCTATCTCGTTTTTTCCGTTGTCATCGTGACATGAAACAGGCCAAGTTTCCCGTTTGAAAACTCTAGATATTTGTTATACCACACTACCCCTCTCCTTTCTTTCTTTCTTTCTTTTTTTTTTCTTTTCAGTGTGAAAAACAACAGCACTGCACTTTTTTCTAAGGAAAACTGTTTTACAAGAAACAGCCCTCTGAGACGTTTCCAGAAAGTTATTGTAGACCTGGAAACTTTACAAATGTTCTTCATGTCCAGCAAAGGCAATAACATCTTTCATCTTTAAAACTTTAACTGTTAAGCAATCCACTTTAATCACTTCAAGGTGGTGATATCATTTGATGTTACAAAATGAAAGACTGAGTCATCCACCGTGGAAACCATGGGGTTTCAGTAGATGGCGCTCTTCTCCCTGAGTGACTAAAAAGTCTCGCATGCAACTCTGTAGGTGTAGAACGGGGACTTTGGTGAGGGTTTTTAATTTCAACTCTACTCCTGGAACACTCACATCCAATAGTTCTTGATTTTTTATAATGAGCCTGTAGATAAGACATCAACCCAAGAATCTGAATTAGTAAAAAGCACATAACCACAGGCTTTCTTTCTTTACCAGAATTGTTTCTGTGGCTTTGCTCTTTTCTCTTATAATAGAGATGTTTAATTTCAGAATTTAGTCAGAATCTGTTTACTTATAGGCATTTAGGTCATCTGATGATGAATACTCCAGAGACGGGAAGAAAATGCAAGGTATCATGAATGAAAAACACAAAATTTTGTATCAGTACTTTATTTACTTGAAATTTATATTTTTACAGAACTGAAGATAATTTCTGGTTAAATTATAAAGGAGGTTCCTATTTAAAAAGTAGATTTAACAATTCAAAGTGTTAAACAGAAAAAAATTATCTTTTTTTTAACCTTAGAAGTGCATTAACTCATATGTTTTCTATGACAATATACAATTTTTTACTATCTCCTATGAATGACAGTTAAAAAGCAAGAAAATTCAGATAACCCTGGATTAAATGTTTGTTTTGTATCCTCTAATTACCTAAGATTTAACAGAATTTTTGTTCTAGTCTTAATCCCTAGTTATTTCTTAGTTGTGTAATCTTAGCTAAACCACTGAATCTATATGACTGACACTGATTTCTGTGACCAATTATGTATTCTTTCCTTTTAAAAGTACAATTGTTTCTAGTGATTTTATGCTACATTTTTTCAGTAGTTTGGCATGTTTCATTTTAAGGGCAACACAAACCAGAAAACTTGAAAGAGCTTGATCAGTTACAAATCCCCTCTGAAAGCATAATGGAAATTAGCATAACAGAAGATAGACTCTCATAATCTGTGGTAAAGAACTGATTCTCTCAGTCTATTTACAGTGAACTTTAATTCTAAAACAATTAAATACCCACAATTCATTATCACAGTGGAATTATCAGAGTAACAAAATATAAGCTGAAACATTAGAACACTTTTAATTAAAATAAAAATTTATTTCCCTGCCCTAATGAATCAATATAAGTATTAATTTTTAATCCTTTTATTTACCAACTAATAAGCTATAACTAAAATACTTATGTCAAATATTCTAAAAAAATCAGAAACTTTACAAATATTCACAAAAATAGTTATATGTTATATGTGTAAAGTTATATACTGAATTTTGAAAATGGCTATAACATTCAAGTCCATTTCCTAAGTCTTTGAATAATTACCATGTGTTTGTGTGTGAGTATGTGTGCTTGACAATATTTTATCAGTAACATACCTATTTTCTTAGCAAAGTAGTATTTAATATTTAAAATTCACAAGTAATATTTTAAAATATCATTATAAAGTTATGAAATACAGCTGTGTAAAATTTATGTTGGCATTAGTATGCAAATGGTAATTGTCTGTCAGCCACTAGGTGGCGAGTCTTTGTATCAATACTTAAAACTTGGCATGTTTATAAACTACAGGAAATATAAAACAGATCACATTTCTCCACTGGTTCAAGAAAACATGTGAATTAAATAGAACTTTCACAGATTTGTAAAAAGACCAAAATTTTGTAAGGACCTGTTTTATGTTCCAGAAAATTCGTGTGAGTCGACTAGAAGTGTTTACTAGAGCTGTTCTGATTCTATCTAGTATTCTCAGGACGTTTATAAGAAACCTATACCCCAGAACTATATATGAGTATTCTCAATGTGTTGAGCATTCAACCACCTCCTATAACCTTCCTATAGCTAATCTACAGAAAGATTTTTTTTAAACCTGTAAGAAAAATAAGATATAATATTTTAAGACAATTTTTTTTTCATGACAAACAAAAATAGTAAGCTGAACAAAATCTTTTTCAATTTCTTTTAAGCCTAAAAGCAAAATTTCATGACTATTTATTATATTTTGAAACTAAAGGGAAAATGAAAAGAACTTATGTGATGTAAAGATACTGTAGGTATGAGACACTTTTTCCCCTCTAAAGTGGGAATGAGAAGAAAAATAGCCATAATGATTATAAAAGATTGTAACCACCAAGCAACCACAAATATTTTGTCACTCTTTTGAAGTAAATGCAAAAGTTTTGTAGTCTTTCCAGTAAATGAGAACTTTGTGATTTTTTTCCCCCTGGAAATTAGGAGAATTTATGAATTTTTAAAAAGGTAAAAGATTTGATTGAGGTGGGGGGATGTGGTAGAAGCTATTTGGTATTTTAGCCAAGGACTGGGAGTAGTGACATATTCTGGGAGGATAGAATGGGGAGGGAAAGAGAGGAGGGAGGAAAGAGAGTTGAGAACTCAAGGGAAAGAGGCAGAGGAGACAGGAGAAAGGAAGAGAGGAAAAAGATGGGGGCCCATGGAGGACACTTGGGGATGCGGGAGGGAGTGACAGAGAAAGAGGAGAGGGAAGAGGAGACATGGGCTTGCCTAGGAAGGGGGTGGGGTGGTAAGTGAAGGAAAGGCAAGGGGGAGGAGGTCGAAAGAGGCCAAAAGGGGTGGAGAAAGGAAGGGAGAAGAGGAAAAGGAGGAGAAGAAATAAAGGGAACAAAGAATATGGATGTTTCTTTTCTTTTGTGACCATGGGCTGAATATAACTGAAGCAAGATTATTGGGTGTGTCCCCCTACTTACATACACAACCTGTGAGGACATTAAAGGCATGATGTTAGAATTGAAAAGCTGTTTTCAGACACATGTTCACCAAAGCAATAGGCTTAAATGTAAACTTTTTTGTTATGTGTGTGTAGAAACGTAGATATAAAGACTTCTTGCATCTTCAAATTTAGCACTTAAAGATTTATTTCTATGAAAATTTTAATTCTAATATGTCCGATATCTTCATGACTCTGAGAAGCATTTAAATTAAAAGACATGTTTTCACACAATGAAATAATGAACCAAACATGGCTTTGAGGAAATTAGAACATGAGAATTGACTGCTTGCACTTATTAGAATATAGAGCAAATCAACTTTTGGAAGCCAAACAGCACTAGCGACTTCACCTTGTTTGCAGAAAAGTCAAACATTCTATTGAAAACATTTTCATAAATCTTCTCCTTATTAACATAAAAGCAGTTAAAAGGAAGAACATGCAAAAACACTAGACCCTTAACAATAAAGTATTAGCAAATACATGCTAATCATCTATGTAAGTGCTTGAAAGTGAAAAAAATAGAAATGATGGAATTTCTTTGCAGTTTGCACCTGGTTAAAGAACACTGAACTTACTGTTGCTATCTTACAGAAATATATTCGGTGATTCTAATAATATATAATATTTCCCTGTAAACTATACTTGAAGCATGCTATTTTAAAATTATCTTATCTTACTGGGTAAACAACGCTTAATACTCTATCCTGACAAAGAACCCAGCATACAAAGGAGAGCATAAAAGTATTACAAGAGACCAATAACTTCCAGATTGCTTAGGGAACCATTCCAAGATGTTAACAATCCAGAAGGGGAACTTTTTAAAGCCATTTAAAGAGTTTCCAGTGCCGTTAACATGAAAACAAGTTAGTACAAGAACATCTTTATCTTCAATGACCGGAGAACTTTTAAATATAGAAATGACAATATTCTCTTTAAGCAAATATAAAAGGCACCATCCTGGTCAGTTCTACATTTCACAGCTGGGAGCTGACAGACAAAATTAGCATTTATGAGACAGAGTTCCCCTTTCTACCTATTTGTAAGGAGAAGTAAAGACAAAAACCCCATGAGGTTTCTTGAAAGCAGTACCTACTCACCTTCCTGTTGTGCCAAAATAACAGTGGGATGAAGCAGAGCGAAAAGTAACCAGGTCCCCTTTTGCACAAAGCTCATCATGTCTAAATATCAGACATGAGACTCTTTGTGCAAAAAGGAGAAAAGAAAAGCAGGTCAGAGTAGCACCATCAGTTGTTCCCTGCCCTTCAGCACCGGGCCCGTCATAAAACTCAGCCACTGAGATTCCTGTGCTTCGGCCTTAAATAGGAAAAAGTTTGGCTTCCCTCACTTTCCAGCCCCTTTCTGAAATATGAGAGCAGCACCCATCCCCTTAGCAGTAAAAGAAATGATTAATATGCCTTTTTCCCTTATGGAAGACACAACCCACAAAGAAAAATGGCACATCTGGAGTTTGTGTGCATCTGAGTATGTATATGTTTGTTACATATTTTAGTCGTGTGTATATTTGCATAACTTAAAATATATATCAAAATGCTCTGCCTTGAGTTTTAATAAAAGAATTACATGTGTATATTTTAAAATAACCCTTCATTAACAGCTGCATAATTTTGAGAAAATGCCTGATGCCCAGTTTTTGAGCATGACTAATTTGCAACCCTGATCTTCCTAGAAGATTTTTATCTTGGGATTTTGCCAGAATCCCCCTTAACTCAATTTAAATAGGGAAGTGCAAAAGACTAACTGGAAGAAAAACCTCTGTTTTTCCCTTTCATTCATCCACCCACTCTTGAGTCCCAGAAATTCAGTTTTAAATAAATGTCAAAAGACTATGTACTAAGGTATGTTTGAATGGCACCTGAAAAGTTAGATGCTTATCTCGAGCTGTTTCTATATCTCACAAATTTCTTTAGCCAGCCAAAGAGGATTCCTTGTGAGATTTCAAATTTTATGCTACTTGTAAAAGCTGAAATGGATTTTTCTAGAGGAAAATTTAGCCCTTCATGTCTTGACTGTGTAAGAAACAGAAAGAGAAAGACCTTATCTGTGAAATATCAAAATAGTACCAGAAGTTCTCATTTTATCTGGATTGGTATAAAAACTAGTATAAATATTTCCAAATTTAGATTTCCATGTGTCTAATTTCCAGACCACATTAACATAGCTTTTCAATGTATTTATTTCTGGGTGTGGGGAGTAATTTCTGGGTTGTATTTGAAAGAAGGGCAAATACCATTTATAGCTCTTTGATAAATCTTTGCAAGAAAAATATGCTTATCCACAGTACCAAGTTATTTCTAGCAATCAAGATTTTCTTTATACCCTAATCATCAGCCCATAGTTCCTTCATTTATCTCTATATTCTGGTAGAGCTACTCAATTCTAATCACGATCACCTGCATTTATTTTATTTTTGCCATGTCAACTTAACCATGCCATCTCCATACCTGTATGTGCACATAAAATTCTCCCCACGTCACAGCAATTCATGGAAGTAACTCCTCTAATGCCTGGTTCAAAGCTTTCTTCCATTAAACTTGTTTTTGTGTTCTTTCTCTTTCTGCCAATTCATGTTACTCAATTTTTACTCAATTCACATATCATCTGCAGAATCCCAGGTTACATCCACGCTATAAGTGAGGAGAGTCGTCCACAGGCCTCCCTATAGGCTCTGTTACAAAAAGCACACAGGTATTCCAATATAGATGACATCATCTGGTGACAGGAAAAGAAAACCAGCTGGACCAATCTCTTGCACATCTTCTGATTTTAAACCAGAGAGTCATCACTTAAAGGAAGAAAAAAAGGGTAATAATTGAACAGTCATGCAAACAAGCTCTGCTCTTGGATCATAGAGGACATATTGGGGGAAAAGACTGTTATATCTATCATTCTCTCTCTCAATCATCTTTATTTTATACTTTAAAAAGATCCCCTTGTGTTCAAACCAATTCAAAAACATGGTTAATTTTTCTCCTGGTGTCTTTGACACTTGCGTGAAAAATACATTATCTGTACACATTTTCTTAAATGATCAATAAAAGTTGAAATGCATTAAATTTCTTCATCATAATTATAATTGTTTTCTAATATGGAAAAATTGGATATGTTAGTTTTAAAATAATGCTTTTTATGCCTTATTTCAGGCCTTACATATATGATTTCTACTGTAATTTTTGTCTTAAAATTCTGAGTTTGATATCTATTCAAATAAAGTTTTTATACCCGTAAGAAAAATCCATGATCAATGTGCTCATTAGAAAAGTTAGTTGATATTTTGCGTGCACACACACACATACACACACAAATTGTATTTTAAGATATCCATGAGAGATCCAGAAATAAATCTCATACTCCAAATTTTCTGATTTAGCATTCTTCACTACCTCGAGCATATTGAGATCCTGCACCAGGATCCTTTGTAGTCCATGTCCCAGATCCTATATTTCTTCTTCAAGTCAAAATGTTTTATAATATGGTATCTAGATGGATGTGGATCTCAGTTGGTGTCACAATTGGGTGAAATACACACACTGGTGAATTCTACAGTACAATCCAACAGTTGATGTCCTCATGGTAACCTAGACACACATTTCTTTCTATACATCCCTGATTTCTCTGATATTAGCCAGCTCAAACAGAACATGTCATTTTGCTCTCTGGCTCGCATCTAAAGTTTAACACAAATCTAAACACCCACACCAACTAAAGCACTGATTAATCTGGTTCTCCTTTAACAAAAAAAAGAGTGACTAGAAAGATGAGGCAAAGCCAGGGTGTGGCAGATTATCAAACAAAAATTCAAATCTTTTCCAGTTCAGTGGAAAACAGAGCTTGGGAGAGATGCATAAGCACAGCTGTGATGAACTCAGTAGATGAGTGAATGTCAGCAGTGCTCTCTATAATGGCAATAAGAAAATCAATTACCTGCATCATGAAAAACATGAAAATCTCTCTGTCTCTCTCACTTGTATTGCTTCATATGTGATTTTCTTCTTTAAGCAAAAGAGATGCATTTTTAATGGACATTTTCTATATGCTTTCAAACCACTATAAAATGCTTAAAATGTATCTGTGGGAAGAGTTACCTAAAATTATACTGAATCCATAGCAGGATTGCAGCCTAAAACATGATAACTTACAATACAACTGTAAAATACAACATAAATTTTCTTTCTTACTACTCCTAGAGAAGTGGGTGAAATCATGTTTGGAGAGATGTGTTCCTTTAAAAATAATTTAAACAAATACTAATATGCATATGGAAGAGCCAAAATGTGATTGCAAATGTCATGTTGCAGCGAAGCACTTGGGCATATCTAGCCATAGATTTATCCAAGATGGAGGCTATGAGATTGGTAATGTGACGTAACAGGCAAATTTTTGAATGGTTACTATGATCAGTTCTTCAAGACCCTTTAATGTCTTCTTATTCCCTGAAGGACAGTTAATTGCCCCTTTTTTTTGTTCCTATAGAACTGTGTTGATAATCACTTCTCTTTAACACAGAAATTTTACTTTGGTACAGGACTCACATTTCCTTGATGTTTAATAAAATGAAACATGCTCATTTTGGAAACACTAGTATCTCTGTTCTTATCTTTTTTTTTTTTTTTTTTAATATCCTTTGTTGTTAAGCCTGAGGTCCTGCATTTCTCTCCTTGCATTTTTCAACTGAAAATTACCCCAAGATTGAACAGAAAGTTCAAAGAGGTTACATGACCCTCAGAATTACTCATTGGAATTGGAATGGGAATTAAATAGCACACTTTCCAAATTTTTTTTCACCATGTTTTCCACTTGAATTAGTCACTGATGTGGTAACAATATTTTTATGCAATTTAGGAACTTGGTGAATACATTTTTTTTAATGAAGGATTGTAAAAAATGGAAAGAAGGGAAAGGATACTGTTGTAGAGTTAATGACCGATTAAAAAAGGAATATTCTGATTTTGGCTCATCATTAATCTTTAATTTCTGGTGTTGCTGTAACTGTAAAAGTTTTGAGTTAATCCTTATTAATTTATACTGAATGATGGAGTTTAATCTTAGGGCATTCAAGAGAATTTGCATATGTATTTGTGTTTCTATACGTGTGGGTTTTGTGTAAGCATACATGTATATATACATGAGCATATATTTTAGAATATATTCACATATGCTTTTAAAGTTTGACAAAAATTTGAGCAGGTAAAATTTCATGGAAACTGCCTTAATATACATGTTTGAATTGTGAAAGTTTATGAAATATTATAATTATTTCTTCCTGGAATGAAGTCTTTATATACTTATGTTTCAGTGGTATATGCCATCTTAATTTTATAATTATGTTTGAAAATTTGTAGAAAATTAGAATCAATTACCTAACATACTGACTAATCTCAAAACAGTGTGATTATTTTATTTTATTTTATAAATTCTGTTGTAATTTATAAATTATAAATTTTGTCTTAAAGATTCTGGGATGCAACATCAGAAGTTCTCTGTTGGGTCTTTAGTTAACTTAATTGCTTTCAGGATTGAAGCTCCACTCTGCAAATCCCACTAGACTCTCTATCAAATAGAATTTGTCATCTGAGTCATACTTAGGAATTTTCAGCAATATCCAACACAGCTGCAATAGCTTTTCAAATGAAGCCAATTTTGTCTGAAGATAAAAAGAAGACCCAAATTACAGTCTTTTGATAGGAGCATGAGATAGGCCAAAACCAAACTTATTGGATTTACATGCTTCGAATAGAGTAATTTTAATTTCTTTCAATATTTTTATATTCAGATATTCCATGGGGGGCTATATTTAGTGTTTTTTAATCCAAATAGTTTCTAGGACAAAGATATTTACAGCCATCTGCTTCTCTTTCCCCAAATGAATGGAAGTAAATGTGGCTTTCCTAGGTGTAAATTATGACTGTTACTCTGCACAACAACTAACCTTTCTTCAGGTCAGCATTAATGTTCATGTAAAAATATTCTGCTTGATTATCTGAAGACTGCATTTTTGTCTATACATTAAGTCATGTTTAAAGAAGCTCTATATTGAGACTTTATTGGTCTATGGAATAATTCAATATTAGATTCTTGGTGGAAGAAAGCTGTGGTAAACAAGCTCCTTTCATCTGTAAAGACTGAAGTGTTGCGCTTCAGAGTCTTGGCTTTCATGTGACAATGTATGTGTGCGTGTGTATATATATATATATATATATATATATATTTTATTCTTGTTTATAGGCTATTCTTATTTTTTACTTCCATCTCCCATTTTAAAAATCATGCAGAGCAGTAAACCCAGTCCTGTGTCAATCATAGGTAATAGGTAATAAATGTAAAAAAAAAAAAAAAGAATGGATTGGTATGGAATAGTTAAAATATTAGTCATTCTCTTTCCACCATTTTGGGACCTGTGGAGGCCTGCTGGGAATAGACTTTCTAAAATGCAGATACGTCTGGAAGGCTGTAGCCCAAGACCATTTCTGCTGGCTTAAGTAGGATCTCCAGAGCCAGACAGAGCACCACACTGCTCTTCTAAAAATTGAAGATAATAATCCCTGAAATAAAACTTAATTCTCTCTGGGCAAGAATTGCTCTTTTGTGTACAAAGCAAAGAACACAGTGACTCCTGGTGGCAAACCAAGCAAAACCAAAAGAATCTGGGGAAAAGTCATTTCACTTATGTTCATGGAAACAGTGGTATGGTGAGTGCCAAGTTCTGAAGCAATCTTCTGCTCAAGCCACTGGACCCAGAATCTATGTGATGCTGTACCCCTCAAGATTTTAAACTTATTGAAAATAAATAAACAAAAGTGTGTGTGTGGGGGGGGGAGTTAGAGTTTAATAATATGGGCATTTCTTGAAATTACAGGACCTATACCAGGAATCCACCACTGCCCTTCACCATTTTACAGATGTTAGCTACATTTCATGAAATAATTAAGTCCAAACATCTGACTAATGAAAATAAGCCACTCCAAGTAGAAAGTTTCCATATAAAAATTATGCCATCTTGATTATTCAAAGTGTTAATCTTTGGATGATCATACCGAGTAGATTCATGTTACTTTATTTCTATTCTTTCATGTCCAGTTACTGAAGCCATTGACCAACCCCACCCAACACTCTTTTAGATAATTTCTGTTATGCAATTCATCCCGATTCAGACACTAACTTCTTAACAAATCGAAAGCTCTCTTTTTCCAATACCTAACATATTTATTTGTATTCGTGCCTTTGCTTATGCCGCCTTTCTGTCTGAAATGAGCGAGCCTTCCTCATCTTTATATGCTTGACTCCAATTCAACTTTTAACACTCAACTCAAGATCTTTGATTTAGGAAATCTCTTTGATTTTCCCTGTTGAGATCTTTCTCCTCTTCCTAGGAAATCTCTTTGATCTTCCCTGTTGCTATCTTTCTCCTCATCTTCTAATCTTCCTTACCCTTCTCATGGCTGTTAGTTTCTTTTACAGCGTCTTATCTTTTTTGCTAGACTGAAAGCTTCTCCAGGGCAATATTCAGGCTGATTCATCACTTTATACCCAACAGTAATGATTACTGGGTCTTACATACAATATGCAATAACATTAGTAAATGTTAAGTGTCACATGAGTTACAATATGAAACACTTAATCCAACAAAATGCATGTGAAGTAATCTATTTCTTTGTATTTTTTAGAACTGATGCAATTTTTAGTAAGTTAATTACTTGCAGTATTTCCATCAACCTGAAAAAAGGAAAGTCACTCTTTCCAGCATAGGAAGTCTTTGGATAATGGGTTTTTAAAACTTACAGATGTTATGAATTTATTTCCAAAATTAAAAAAAGTAAACAATAGGACTAGTTAGCAAACAAATTGAAAGCAGTTGAGCTCTGTTTCCCACAAGTATTACAAGTAAAAAAGCATTAAAAAAATAATAATTTTTTAATGGAAAGAAATGTAAGTAATTTACCAAGGAATATAAGAAAGAATGACAGGTTAATTAAAAAAAATTAAACAATTGAGCTAGAAATGATCACAATTTTCATCTGTTTTATTCTGGGGATAAAAAAATTTTTAATGGCATATAAATAAGGATCATGACAAAATACTTTAAAGAGGAATTCTTACACTTTTGAACTGTTTCACTTCCTTTGACTCAATTTCCTTGCAGTCAAAATTTTAAAAAGAAAAAAAAAGTAAAATAATCAAGTCATCGAAAGACTGAAATTTCCCTTCTCTTTCACAAATACAGGCACCTCACACATAATGTAAGACAAATGTTGAATGCTTGCTTTATTGACTTAAATTCCTTGGAGATATATGCAAACGCCAGTCGGTTTAGTTGAGTATCCCTAGGAATATATAGAAGTCAGATAGAAGTATTATCAAGAGTACCCCTGTGTGTAGGAATCACAATCCAGTTTTTAGTTGTTAGCATCAAGGTCAGCTCCAAAGTGAGCAGGCTCATTGACCTAGATTCAGTATCAGCGTTGTATCACTCTCGATTGCTGCCTGGTTTGAGTTGAAACAGTCACTCCTAAAATATCAGTTAGGGTGTGACTGGCAATGGGAGGCCAATAGTTAAAGATTAATAGCTGGAGGCATGAGTTGTGTAAAAATTCATTGACCCTCCTCATCCCTCATCTCCCAATTTGAAGTGATGTACACAGCACATTTTGTGGTGGGGAAGGGAAGAAATAAGAAATAAATACATTTGCTATTTATTAGTTGTGATGACTAACTGAATAAGAAGAAATCCAGAGCTAAAATAAGGCTCTTGAATTATTTCAAAATATCAGAGTTACTATTTCCTATTTGAAATATAATCAAAAAAGGATGGACTCTGAGATCATACAGATTTAGTGGAGGAAAAGGGGAGATGATGCATCTTGAGAGATTTCACTGAAATTAACATCAAGTTGAAGAAGGTAACTTTATATCTGCACTTTTTGCTACAGCAAACACCAGAACAAAATATGGCCAGACGGTCAACTGGGACAGCATGACACACCACTGGAAAAAATGATGTCGAGTGCAAAATTACAAGAAAAGTAAAATCATTGTTGAAGCCACGTTACCATCCCCTGCTCAAAATTATATCTGATTCTCTAGACAGTTCATTTGGAAGATTCCCCAAAACAAAAGCAGAGAAATTACATAAATGCTTTTCCAGGCCAACCTTTCTGATTTGTGTGCCGTAAGTTGCTTGCAGTGTTTCTCCAAGCAAGGAATCCAGGAAAATTTCTAGGGGTTGTGTATTTTGGAATCTCACCAAATTGCTAATGACTGCAGCCATACTAGTTAGCAAAGTCCTTCCTAGCAGGAAGACTTAATAAGAAATCTTAAGAAAGGGTGACCAGTGAACTAGAAGAAACAGCAGCAGTGATGACAGGCACCTTGGGTACCCATGTGTACCGACCATGATCTTAGCTCTCTTCCTAGCTATTTTTTTCCAGCACTACATTGGTACAATTAAATTTTCTTCTCCTTGGCTAAAAAAAGGTGAAGAGAACACTTCTCATTTCCTCTTGTCAAAAGTTTAGAACTAGGGGAAATGGGCATCAAGAGTTTGGGATAAAGAAATCTTAAGACACAGGATTTTAAAATATTGAGAAACAATGCCAAAATATGGGCCATATTGATTGGCCACTTGCCAAAGTGACTCATTTTCTGGTAGTTATTCACTTATGATAATTTCTTTGATTACTCATATTATTTTGTATTTTCTGCAAGAATGAAAGCTCCTTGGGGAAAGGACTGGGTTCTGATAGTCACTGTTTCTCTGGCACCTTGCAGGTAGTCTCCAAGAACAAGTACTCAGTGAGAATCTGTTGACAGATGAGATGCTGAGAATTCAGTCCGATACCAATGATTCTAAGCTTTCTGATGGTTTTGTTAATTTTCCAGTGTAACTTATATAATTCAAATTTAAATGAAAGGCTTCCTAGTTCTCAACATGGAATAGTGGTTTTATAAGATAATCACTACTTTAGAATAATAATATCCATCTGTAAAGTCATGACATTTTTCTTCATTTCTTATTTTTTTTAGTCCCCAAATAAAATCCCTGCCAAATGAAAGTAATGCAAGAAAACTCAAATAGAAGTTTATTAACATTTTTCCAAACAATATCTTATTTGAATTATTTATTTTGAATCACCAGCCAGAAGATAATTCTTTTTAAAGCTTATAAGAAAATAAGTTAGTTTGCCTTGACAAAGGCAAGAAATGGGATTCAGGAAGAGCAAGAGTGCCTCCCACAATTAAAATATTCTCAGAAATTGTTTTTGATTGTGTCATTTAAACCCTTAGCCTTAAAGAATGTTGGGGCTTCCCTGGTGGCTCAGCAGGTGAAGAATGTGCCTGCAATGCAGGAGATGCAGGTTTGATCCCTGGGTCAGGAAGATCAGGAGTGGGAGTGGGAGACGGCTACCCACTTCAGTATTCTTACCTCGATAATCTCAGGGACAGAGGAGCCTGGTGGGCTACGGTCCGTGGGCTTGCAAAATGTTGGACATGATTGAAGCAACTGAGCACATCCTAGAGAGTGTTAATGCAGAGAGTTTTAATCATCTCAAAATGGAATCTGAAAAATATTAAATATCTAATGCTTGATGCAGTTCCTGGCATGTAAGTGAAACTGTTAGTCACTCAGTCATGTCCAACTTTTTGCAACCCCATGGGCTGTAGCCTGCCTGGCATATAAGGTGCTCAGTAAATTCCAGCATAATGAATGAATTATGAAGTGCGTTTTCATGTTTTGATTTAATTGGTATGAAGAAGGGTATTTTTGTGAAAAAATAATTGTGGATGATTGTCTTATGATTAAAACAATAAACAAAGCCTTTAATAATAATAATAGTAGTAGTAGCAATTTTTATTTAGTGTTTAGAATATATCAGCATTATTTTGGAGAAGGAAATGGCAACCCACTCCAGTATTTTTGCCTAGAGAATCCTGTGGACGGAGTAGCCTGGTGGGCTGCTGTTCATAGGATCGCACAGTCACGACTGAAGCGACTTAGCATGCATGCGTGCATTGGAGAAGGAACTGGCAACCCACTCCAATATCCTTGCCTGGAGAATCCCAGGGACAGAGGAGCCTGGTGGGCTGTCATCTGTGGGGTTGCACAGGGTCGGACATGACTGAAGCGACTTAACAGCAGTAGCAGCAGCAGCATTATTATTTTGGTTTATTTACATGTATTTATTTTTATACACATTTAATATAATATGTAAAAATATAACATATATAATATGTATATAATTTATTTAACCTTCACTACAACCCCATGAGCATGATGAATTCTATGCTTGTTTTGCAAATGAGTAAAAGTGACTTCTCGAAGATCACAAGGTTAGTGAACCCAGAGCCAAGATTCAGACCCAGGAAATTTGATTCCGGGATCCATTCTTTTGATCCCCAAATATTAACAATAGGTTCAATTTAGTAGCCCTGGATACTGTCTATCTTTAGAACCATTATATTTAAATGAGTATTTTTTCTCTTCAGTGAAAACTTTGGAGTAGCTATATTTAGTTCATTTTTTCCTCTTAATTGCATATTGTTTGATATATTATTTTCACTGTTTTCATTGATGAATTCACTAAGAGTAGACTTAATTTTTCTTAACTACCACAAACAATTTGCTGCAATTTCTGGTGAGAAAGTAGGATTAAACAAGTCAAGTTCTGTAACATTGCATCAAAAAACAAAATGATGATAATGATTGGTAATGATTCCAATTTTCTTTCATGTCTCAGAAAATGATTTTAAAGACAATCCCAGAGATTAGATTTAAAAAGTTTTTTAAATAATATGTCAATTGAAGATGTAGTCAAGGGTGTATTTTTTTCTGTTGTATTAGTAAAAAGAGAATAAAAAAGAAAAATCTCTCAGTGTTTTATGGAATTTAAAACTCAGTGGAAGAGTCCTTAAAGTCTATTGTCTTGAATTGAGATGGTGTGAATGTACCTTTGAAAGCAGAATCTTTGGGTAGAATCACATTCTTCTATTAAATTATATTTTTTAATATGACTTTTGTCTATTTCAGAATCTGTTGGGACAACCCAAGTTTTATTACAGTCAGCATTAAGCTAGGATTAGCCAAGCAAAACCAGAAAGTGAAAAATTGGGCTTTCCCTCCCCTCAGGGCCTGTCCACGTTGTAAACTGTACAAAATGATCCCATCCTGACACTGCAGAAATGAACAGTTTCCAACAAAACTTACATATGTGGCAGGGAGCTGTCCCGAGATGACATACTTAGACAAATATTTCCAAAAGGATCATAGGATTGTCTTTACAACAGTATTTCACAGACTTTGCAACATTTCTCAGCTGGGTCTTCTCTTTATTGATTTCTCTATCATTTTTTTAAAAAGAGCTTTATTAATTTTTAATTTCTGCAAAGAAAACTTTTATGCAAATATTGTTATTTTGATATACATGTTGATTTAGTGCCAAAAGGCAATTGAAAAAAATAAAAAACAGTTAGTTGGAGGACACTATGGATTATTAACAGTTAAAGCAGTTAACAAATTCCAATTTTTATTTGATTTTACTTTAATCCTTTGATAGATGTGCTACTTGCTCTCACTTTATAAATTTGAATTTTTAAGAACATTGTCCACTTTCTACAATTTTTCCTCCAAATTACTTTCCGACAATTCTGGTAAGTGCCTCTCGGTGGATAGCAGTATTTCCTTGATGATTCCAACAGTTTATGATAAATTAACTAATTACACTATTCAAATACCTATTATATACAAAGCAAAACACTAAATTTGTTATGATATAAACAGAAAAGTAATACAATTCTTAGCCTTATAAAGATTATACAATTTACTTAATATTCAGCAAATACTTTGTTCAAAAAATCCTTTATTCTAAGAGAATACATTCATTTATAAACTGATAAGTTTAAACATTATTTGACTGATTTATTAAAAAAAATCATATACTATGTATTTTTCTCCAATTAAAAATGTGTCAGTTATTTACTCAGATTTGCTTTCCCATCCTGTAATATGTTTTGTATTTCTACAGCAGTATCTGTTTTCCAAATAGCTCCCACAGAAATAGATGCATCTCTTCTCTGGACTTCACAGAGTATCATTCTTTTTCTTAGAGCATATTACTGTAAAACACAGGTAAAGAAAACCACTCTGTTTTAATTGCACATGAAGTGGTTCCTATGAGCTATTTAAGCTCTCTCTCGAACTGATATATGGATGCTTTTCACCTAAAGATCATGCTAGAAGTTTTTGTACTTTAAAATAGGGTATTATACATTTTCATTCTTTTTGCTGTTATTTATTTTATTACATTTGACTTCATTTTGTTTTTAATTGAGGCAGCCTGATTCATTGATGTATAAATTTTGAATGAGATGCTTCAGAATGAGGCAATAAGCTTACAAACTCTCACTACTAGTAGGTGGCATCTATTTTTTTCTATTGTATATAGTTTAGTGAAATAAACCTAGAAAAAGGAAAAAAGAAACTTACCTTCTCAATCCAACTAAAGTGTTTCTTACAGCAAGGTATCAAAGATATTCACATGAAAATATGTAGCAGTTTTAAAAATAATAAATATTGGAACTGTTAATATCCATGATTCAGAGACAGGGTGGTTAGCCTTTTTGCGACTGCTTTGCTGAGTTATGGCAAGCATAATCTTCATCTGGCCATCACATTGTTTTGCCAGTCATAGCAATTAAGTCAGATTCATCCTGTCCTATCTATAGAAAGCTCAAGGTCTTGCAAGCATGCATTCTTTTGGTATTCTAATCAAAAGCTTCCCTCTGATTTAGAAAAGTACTGACAATAATGTTACCCTTGTTTGTGCAGAGAAGAGTGAATATGCTTTAAAATGATAGGACAAAAATCTCAACATTACTACCTTCCCATTGGACAAGTCTACATATCTGGGGTTAATTACATAGTGGGCTGATATCAACATAACAAAGCTATGTAAGAGACAAATGTAATAGCATTTATAAGATGCTATTAACATTACATGCTATTAAAAATTAAAGCATCTGTTAAAAATCAGTTGCCCAAGAATATGGTGAAGAGACATGGCTGTGTACTAGTAGTAGTTGCCATTGTATTTCACTCTTAGTTGTGTCCGACTCTTTGCAGCCCCATGGACTGCAGCACACCAGGCTTCCCTGTCCTTCACCATCTCCTGGAATTTGTTCAAACTTATTTCCATTGAGTCGGTGATGCCATCCAACCGTCTCATTCTCTGTCGTCCCCTTCTCCTCCTGCCCCCAATCTTTCCCAGCATCAGGGTCTTTTCCAATGAGTCGGTTGTTTGCATCAGGTGACCAAAGTACTGGAGTTTCAGCTTTAGCATCAGTCCTTCCAATGAATATACAGAGCTGAGTAGTTGTGTATTAGTAGTTGATGTGAAAAAAATAGTTGGTAGGTTTTAGTCAATCTTAGCAGGGAAATATGGCTGTTAAATTGGTCTATGCCCTCATTTATGAATTAAATGTATACTTTTATGTATACTTATGTGTATTAAATGCATATTAAATGTATACCTATTGTGTGCTAAGTGTTGTGCCTGGCATATTACTTAGTGATGAAGGAGACCTGATCTATATCTTTAATAAATCTACAGTCTAGTCTGAAATGCTGACAAGAAGCAATTTCAACTCAGAGTGGTAAATACTATGAAAAAGATGGTACAGAAACTTGTGAAGGCCACATGATTCTATTTATAGCTGTCACGAGTTTTCCAGAGCAAATGATTTTCAAATGACATTGCTTCTAATTTCCACCAACCTCACATAAAGAGGATCATCCAAGTTACATCTAAATCCTAACCTTGGCCTGGTCTATAACAGTTTTGCTACCCTTCCCCTCCTCTACACTATCAGGGAAAGATTGAACGTGGTGTTGTTTCTAACTTCTTTAACCATCCAGAAAATTCTTATAAATGTTAAACTGGGCAATGAAAGATTCTGACAACCAAAGGGCTTTTGTAATATGCCTTCCCTCTCCTTGATAAGAAATGGACTTGCATTCAGGTTGTGCATCCCAGTAACTTTTTTTTAGGAAAGAAAGTAAGAAAGAAGATAGATAAATCTAAACGGCAGATTAGTTACCCTTTATTTCCAGATTGGAGCAAACACATCTATAAAAGCCATTAGCTCCTGAACAAGCCCTATTTCATCCTATTGTCAATCATGTTTACCAGTAAGTGTCAGCTGCTCAATTGTGTCCAACTCCGAAACCCACCGGACTCCTCTGTCCATATGATTCTCCAGGCAAGAATAGTGGAGTGGGTTGCCATTCGCTTCTCCAGGGGATCTTCCCAACACAGGGATTCAATCTGGGTCTCCTGCGTTGCAGGCAGATTCTTTACCATCTTAACTATTACAGCAGCTCTTACCAGTTAAGAGAGAGTTTACACTCTATATTCTATTAACAGAAATAGGCAATTTTATAACACATTTGAGAACATGCTCCTCCATGTGCTCAGTCATGTCCAACCTCTTAGTAACCCATGGACTGTAGCCCACTAGGCTCTTCTGTCCATGGGATTTCCCAGGAAGAATACTAGAATGGGTTGCCATTTCCTACTCCAGGGGATCTTCCCCACCCAGGAATTGAACCCGTGTCTCCTGCATTGGCAGGCAGATTCCTCACCAGTGTGCCACCCGGGCATCCTCAAGACTTCTTTATGAAGTGTCATTTTACAACTGTATGAAGCGACAGGTTTAACCAAGATTACTTTGAAGCTGGTTTTTTTTTTTTTTTTGCTTTTGAGTGGTTTCCTCATCTTTTTGGGGTTTGGAATCAGTTTATTTTCAGGGGTGTAACATTACAGCTTGCTGACCCTCAGTGAGCTTTCTTTGTGGTTTAGAGAATTCTTCAATGGAAGTGTCCAAAATCTCTTTGTCTTAGGCTTTCCGAAGTTTCTGTCACCAGGTACTCTCTGGGTCACGGCACATTTAGACCGGGGGTCTCTGGGCGTGACGGCCCTCAGTTGGTCCCTAAAGGCATTGGCATTTCTTTTGAATCCCAAGGCCAGGACGTATTTTCAGCTCAGGAGTCATTTTAAGCTCAGGGCGGGCGCGAGCCTCTGGCTGGGCTGGGGCATCCGGCAGATGGTGGCGCTTCCGCTGATGGCTCAGCTGCCTCACATGTCCAGTGACGATGGCTGGCTTGGCCGACAGACACACCAATCCAAGAACAGCTTGCTCCCCTCCGGTGCTCTGGTGACCTCATGGATGCCGATGGCGTTGATGCTCTCTGACGTCGGCGGGAGTCCATCCTGACGCCTGAGGCTCACCTCCTGTCTTTTCCTCCTTCTGCTCCTCACCAGGGTCCACATCCATGCAAATCCTATGCCCACTTTATTTTTCCAAAGTTGGGTGCTTTATCTTTCTCTTCCTGTCCACAATCTTCTGAAGCTGGAGAGATTTACTTCTGTCCTCCGGGGTCTGCAGCATGAAATTCATATCCTCCCTGGCCAGGGCACCCCAGCCGATGCTGCGCTGGGTTATTCAGCCTTGCCTTCACAGGTGAAGGTCTCTTCTTCAGTCTGGAGCCCTCCCTGGCACTTGGGGGCTGCAGCTATTCTGAAAATCAGTTCTGTGCTTTGGGCATTAGCTCCGTCTTCAGGAGCAGCTGTCGCATTCAAAGCGGAGGAGTGGCACAGTTAGAAAGGTGTCAGAGAAAGATCTTAGTGAACTTCAGCCAGGAGCGGTCCTTTGCCAAGACTGTAAGCATCAAAGAGGCCCCAGAACAGTCTCTCAATGTGCGAGCACGGAGACCTTGCCTTGGGGTGGGGAAGAGGGAAGGTGCAAAAACGCTCAGAGAACACTTTTCATCCTTCTGCCTCCTGCGTGCTAAGTTGCTTCATTCGCGTCTGACTCTTTGTGACCCTTTGGACTGTAGCCCACCAGGCTCCTCTGTCCATGGAATTCTCCAGCAAGAATACTGGAGTGGGTTACCATGCCCTCCTCCAAGGGATCTTCCTGACCCTGGGATAGAACCCGAGTCTCCTGTGGCTCCTGAATTCCAGGAGGATTCTTTATTGTTCTGCATTGGGACACTTCCAAATGGGAAAGTTGGCCTAGGATGTCACAAAAGAGCAAGGCCTGATCTCTTAAAAACCCTGAGTTTAACAGGGGAGAGGGGAGGGCTCTGGTCAAGCTCCCCACCATTCTCTCCCCTGCCACCCACACCCCCCGCCCCCCTGCACAACAGTGGAGAAAGAGTTCTAGCTAAACGTCTATTTTTAGAATAGTCTTTGTATCAGTTCAGTTCAGTTATCAGTTCAGTCGCTCAGTCGTGTCAGACTCTTTGTGACCCCATGGACTGCAGGACACCAGGCCTCCCTGTCCATCACTGACTCCCAGAGTTTACTCAGACTCATGTTCATTGAGTTGGTGATTTACTTTAAAATATCTTTTGCACTCATTATCAGAGAAATGCAAATCAAAACCACAATGAGGTACCATTTCATGCCAGTCAGAATGGCTGCTATCCAAAAGTCTACAAGCAATAAATGCTGGAGAGGATGTAGAGAAAAGGGAACCCTCTTACACTGTTCGTGGGAGTGCAAACTAATACAGCCATTATGGAGAACAGTGTGGAGATACTTGAAAAACTGAAAATAGAACTCTTCCCATATGACCCAGCAGTCCCACTGCTGGGCATACACACAGAGGAAACCAGAATTGAAAGAGACACATGTACCCCAATGTTCATTGCAGCACTGTTTATAATAGCCAGGACATGGAAGCAACCTAGATGTCCATCAGCAGACGAATGGATAAGAAAGCTGTGGTACATATACACAATGGAGTATTACTCAGCCATCAAAAAGAATACATTTGAATCAGTTCTAATGAGGTGGATGAAACTGGAGCCTATTATATAGAGTGAAGTAAGCCAGAAAGAAAAACACCAATACAGTGTACTAACACATATATATGGAATTTAGAAAGATGGTAACGATAACCCTTTATGCGAGACAGCAAAAGAGACACAGATGTATAGAACAGTCTTTTGGACTCTGTGGGAGAGGGTGAGGGTGGGATGATTTGGGAGAATGGCATTGAAACATGTATACTATCATATGTGAAATGAATCGCCAGTCCAGGTTTGATGTATGATACAGGGTGCTTGGGGCTGGTGCACTGGGATGACCCAGAGGGATGGGATGGGGAGAGAGATTCAGGATGGGGAACACATGTATACCCATGGCGGATTCATGTTGATGTATGGCAAAACCAATACAATATTGTAAAGTAAAAATAAATAAATAAAACTGAAAAAAATATTTATTTTATTTTATTTATATTTTATTTATATCTTTTGTTTTCCTTCCTTTTCTTCTCCTCCTCATTCTGGATCTCCTTCCCAACATCTACATGGTTTGCCTCCTTGATTTCTGTAGATCTTTGCTCCAATATCAATGAGTACTTCTTTGACTATCTCATTTAAAATCTCATATCCTTACCAGCCCCCTGCTATCTCTCACCTGCTTTATTTTTCTTCTCACCACTTATGATCTTCTAGGGCTTCCCTGGTGGCTCAGAGGTTAAAGCATCTGCCTGGAATGCTGGAGACCTGGGTTTAATCCCTGGTCAGGAAGATCCCCTGGAGAAAGAAATGGCAACCCACTCCAGTACTCTTGCCTGGAGAATCCCATGGAGGGAGGAGCCTGGTAGGCTACAGTCCATGGGATCGCAAAGAGTCGGACACGACTGAGCGACTTCACTTCACTTCACTTCATGATCTTCTGGTAGACTATTATTTCACTTACTTTTCTGCTGTTGTCTTTTCAACTGAATTATAAATCCCTTGAAGACAAGACTATCATCTCTTTTGTTCTTTCCTGTAACTCCAGCACCTAATACTCAAGTACCAAGCATTAGACATAGTAGATATGCAATGAATATTTGTAAAAATACATGAATGCCTAAATAAACCATAAACATTAACTTCACTCTGACCTCTTCCTTGAGTGCCGCACCTTTTTACTCTGAAAATCAGCACTGTAGCCCACCTCTTGCCTGGATCAGGTAACACCCTTCTAGTTTCTTGCCTTCTAGGCTTTCTTCTTTTTACATTTATTCTGTATACTATCACTTGAGAAATTATTTTAAAGTCCAAATGTTATCCTGTCACTCACCAATTTATGGTTTCCAATGGACTTCACCATTGGTTTTTCTTAGAAGAAAAACCTACATTTTAAGGAGAATCAAATTAGCTTTCCTCATCTCACTTTGCTATCTCAGGTCTAACACTCCAAGTCTTCACTCTGACCATCCTAAACTACTTTGAGTTCCTCTAACTCATCACTTTCTTTTGTACCTCCAGATCTTCACCTATATTCTGCTTGACACACTCTTCTCATAATCCACACTATTAGCCTAACTCTCATGTAGTCTTCAGGGTCAGATGCTCTTGCCCTGGGAAACTTTCCGTGAAGGACATAAAAGCCAGTTGTTCCTGACAAGCTCTTCCTTAGTACTGGCATTTTCTCAAGGCAGTCGTCACATGCTACTTAAATTGCTTATTCCTCTGTACCCTTTGTTGGGGTCTGATTGCCATGCAGATGGTCATCTCATTGGATTCTTTCACATCCAGATCCTTAGAGCTTAGCCTGGTGCTTAGCTTATGGTGTGCATTTGTTATCTGTTGCAAGTAAAAGAGAGAAAGAATGAATAAAAAAAGTGTGGAAAGGGAGGAGGTGGGGGAATTAGACTTTATTCTGTCTTTAAAAGGAAACTAGCTTAGATTGCCCATGGAGATAAATGTTCTTAAAAATTTAAATTGGATAATAAAAACACATTTCGGATCCAGCAGAAAATGTTTCAGTGTTACCTTTAAATCACTCTCTTATTTTATTTAACCCAATATTTCCCCAGGCCATAAAATTTTCTAAATAAATATCCAGTAAATACACTTCCCAAGTATGGTTCAAAATTGGGAAAGGAGTACATCGAGGCTGTATATTGTCACCCTGCTTATTTAACTTATATGCAGAGTACATCATGAGAAATGCCGGGCTGGATGAAGCCCAAGCTGGAATCAAGATTGCTGGGAGAAATATCAACAACCTCAGATATGCAGACGACACTATCCTAATGGCAGAAAGTGAAGAGGAACTAAAGATCCTCTTGATGAATGAGAAAGAGGAGAGTGAAAAAGCTGGCTTAAAGCTCAATATTCAAAAAGCATGGCATCCAGTCGTATCATTTCATGGCAAATAGATGGAGAAAAAATGGAATCAGTGACAGACTTTATTTTCTTGGGCTCCAAGATCACTGGACAGTGATTGCAGTCACAAAATTAAAAGATGCTTGCTCCTTGGAAGAAAAGCTATGACAAACCTGGACAGTGTATTAAAAAGCAGAGACATCACTTTGCTGACAGGTATCTGTCTAGTCAAAGCTATGGTTTTTCCAGTAGNGTTTTAGTGTAATGCTTTACTTGTTATTCTGCTTACATAAGATATCTATAACTATAATAACCATTCCCTAACTGAATAAAGGAGTAAAATGTGGGAGAGAGGACTTAATAAGTATTAACCTAAGAAAATGAGAGCTTGACAAATATGATTAAAAGCCAGATATTGGTTATTAATTCTGTTTTTGTGGTAAGTCACTTCAGGTATGTCTGACTCTTTGGGAACCCACGGACTCTATCTCATCAGGTTCCTCTGTCCATGGGATTCTCCAGACAAGAATACTCGAGTGAGTTGCCATACCCCCAGGGGATTGTCCCGATTTTCTGCTTTAACTGCAACAATGAAAATGATTCAATAATAGGTTTGATGTTAATTCACCACAGAACTGTCAATTTACTGCAATGGTGATTCTTAGAAATAGGAAATGAACAAGTCTTGGTATGTTAAAGCGAGATCTGAGAAGTGAGACAAATGAATGTGAAATTAAAATATGGCCTAACTTGGAAAAGGAATTGATTGAAGGAAGATTCTGAGATGGAAAAAATATCGAGCAACTTTGTTATGTATGCGCCAGAGTCCTGGCTCACTTAGGAGTGAACTAGAAGAAAGGAGAAAGAGTTGTTAAGAAAATGGGTAGTTGAAATAATAAATGGGCTTCCCAGGTGGCTCAGGGGTAAAGAATACACCTGCCAATGCAAGAGACGCAGAAGACACGGGTTCTGTCCCTGTGTTGGGAAGATTTCCTGAGGAGGAAATGGCAACCCACTCCAGTATTATTGCCTGGAGAATTCCACGGACAGAGGAGCCTGGTCCGCTACAACCCACGGGGTCACAAAAGAGTCAGACATGACTGAGTGAGTGAGCATGCACACAAAATAAAAAAAAGGCAAGCCCTATTTTATATCCATAATCTGATTATTGTTATTGAATCTCTTCTCATTCTTCAGTTAATAAGTAACCCTTTATAATGAGTGTGTTTCAAGTGGTGCCAAACAATAGTCCTTGTCTTTATGTTCACAGCTTTTGGATAACAAATAAAAGTATTCTAACTGAGTTAAGCTAAGAGAACAGTGAAAAGAGCAGGAGTCAAATTAATAATTAGTAGACAACTGTTGTATTTTCCTCAAGTTCATTTGAGTCAAAACCATCATGTTCTGATTTACGAATCAAACTTTCACAATAGTGTGAAAAGACAAGGTGATGGGAAAACTTGAGCAAAGAATGAAGTAGAAGTTATAAGGGAGAGAGAAAAACACTTTCTTGAGTGTATGCTTTTATATAATTTTGACATTAGAAAGCTCTAATTTTAGTTCGATATATAGGCCATTTGTATTTAAAGCTATTAATGTTTAGTTTAAAATTTCTACAAATTTTAAATATAAATTAATATAAATGGGAAAGGAAATAAGTAACTCAAAAACTGAAAGAACACTGAATCAAAAGGACCTAATCTTATTTCAATTGAATATCATAACCACACTATAGGGACAAATAAACAAACTCAACTACTTGCCTATTTGAAACTCAAAATATAGGAGATAATAAATAAGCTTTCCTAATAAGTGTATTAGGAAACAAGAATACCACACAAAATTTAAAAAATATGAAACAAAAAGTTGCTTGTGATGTGATCAATAAAATTAATAAACTCTGCAGCTGCTGCTGCTAAGTCGTTTCACTTGTGTCCAACTCTGTGTGACCCCAGAGACAGCAGCCCACCAGGCTCCCCTGTCCCTGGGATTCTCCAGGCAAGAACACTGGAGTGGGTTGCCATTTCCTTCTCCAATGCATGAGAGTGAAAAGTGAAAGTGAAGTCGCTTAGTCGTGTCCGACTCCTAGCGACCCCATGGACTACAGCCTACCAGGCTCCTTCATCCATGGGACTTTCCAGGCAAGAGTACTGGAATGGGGTGCCATTGCCTTCTCCAAATAAAAAACTCTAGTCTGGATAATTAAGGAAAGAAAAATAAGATACTGAAAAGAAACCAACTGCTCATATTAAGAATAAGAAAGGTGATAGTACTACAGACGTTACAATTATTAAAAAGATAAGAAGGTGATATTATGAAAAATTCATGTCAGCAAATTTGAAAATTTATATTAAGCAAATAACATGAAAAGCACAAATTGCAATGTTTATTCAAGACAAAAACTGATAACCCAAATGTCATAGGTTTATTTAAAAATATTTAGTTGCAGTTAAAATCATTACAGAAATTTTTGCAGTTAAAGTTTATTTCTAGAAAAGAGGTGAGTTCTAATAGTAAAGAGGAAAGTAATAGTTCAGTTCAGTCGCTCAGTCGTGTCCGTCTCTTTGCGACCCCATAAATCGCAGCCCGCCAGGCCTCCCTGTCCATCACCAACTCCCGGAGTTCACTCAGACTCATGTCCATCAAGTCAGTGATGCCATCCAGCCATCTCATCCTCTGTTGTCCCCTTCTCATCCTGCCCTCAATCCCTCCCAGCATCAGGGTCTTTTCCAACGAGTCAGCTCTTTGCATGAGGTGGGCAAAGTACTGGAGTTTCAGCTTTAGCGTCATTCCTCCCAAAGAAATCCCAGGGTTGATCTCCTTCAGAATGGACTGGTTGGATCTCCTTGCAGTCCAAGGGACTCTCAAGAGTCTTCTCCAACACCACAGTTCAAAAGCATCAATTCTTCGGCGATCAGCCTTCTTCACAGTCCAACTCTCACATCCATACATGACCACAGGAAAAACCATAGCCTTGACTAGATGGATCTTAGTTGGCAAAGTAATGTCTCTGCTTTTGAAAATACTATCTAGGTTGGTCATAACTTTTCTTCCAAGGAGTAAGCGTCTTCTAATTTCATGGCTGCAGTCACCATCTGCAGTGATTTTGGAGCCCAAAAAAATAAAGTCTGACACTGTTTCCACTGTTTCCCCATCTGTTTGCCATGAAGTGATGGGACCAGATGCCATGATCTTTATTTTCTGAATGTTGAGCTTTAAGTCAACTTTTTCACTCTCCTCTTTCACTTTCATCAAGAGGCTCTTTAGTTCTTCTTCACTTTCTGCCATAAGGGTGGTGTTATCTGCATATCTGAGGTTATTGATATTTCTCCCAGCAATCTTGATTCCAGCTTGTGCTTCCTCCAGTCCAGCGTTTCTCATGATGTACTCTGCATAGAAGTTAAATAAGCAGGGTGACAACATACAGCCTTGACACTATTTCCCATGAAGTGATGGGACCGGATGCCATGATCTTCGTTTTCTGAATGTTGAGCTTTAAGCCAACTTTTTCGCTTTCCTCTTTCACTTTCATCAAGAGGCTTTTTAGCTCCTCTTCACTTTCTGCCATAAGGGTGGTGTCATCTGCATACCTGAGGTTATTGATATTTCTCCCGGCAATCTTGATTCCAGCTTGGGTTTCTTCCAGTCCAGCGTTTCTTATGATGTACTCTGCATAGAAGTTAAATAAGTAGGGTGACAATATACAGCCTTGATTACTCCTTTTCCTATTTGGAACCAGTCTGTTGTTCCATGTCCAGTTCTAACTGTTGCTCCTGACCTGCATACAGATTTCTCAAGAGGCAGGTTAGGTGGTCTGGTATTCCCATATTTTTTTCATAAGGAATACTTTATTTGCTTTCATCTCTTTTTTTGTACTTAAAAAAAAATGGAAGTATAGTTGATTTACACCTCATGCGAAGAGTTGACTCATTGGAAAAGACTCTGATGCTGGGAGGGACTGGGGGCAGGAGGAGAAGGGGACGACCGAGGATGAGATGGCTGGATGGCATCACGGACTCGATGGACATGAGTCTGAGTGAACTCCGGGAGATGGTGATGAACAGGGAGGCCTGGCGTGCTGCGATTCATGGGGTTGCAAAGAGTCGGACACGACTGAGCGACTGAACTGAACTGATAGACTTTTTTGTAAATGTGCTTTTTCAAGCTGAGGAAGCTTCTTTCTATTCCTACTTCTCTGAGAGTCCGTATGAATGCGGGGTAGATTTTGTCAAGTGGTTTTGCTGTTTTTTAAAGATACACTTTTATTCATTTATCTTTAGGGTTTGTTTATTTTTGGCTGCGCTGGGTCTTTGCTGCTGTGTGCTGACTTTCCCTAGTTGCGGCGAGCAGGGCTCCTCTCCAGCGCGGTGCGTGGGCTTCTTACCGTGGTGGCTTCTCTTGTCCCGGCTTAGCTGCTCCACGGCGCGTGGCCTCCTCCCAGAGCAGGGATTGAACCCGTGTGTCCCGCATTGACAGGCAGATTCTTTACCACTGAGCCATCAGGGAAGCCCCTCAAATGTTTTTTTCTTTATCTCCTGATACGATCATGTGCTTTTTCTTTTTCAGCCTGTTGATATGATGGATTCATTTATCGATTTCTTTTTAAAATGTTTGTTCATTTTTATTTCTGGCTGTGCTGGGTCTTTGTTGCTGTGCATGGACTTTCTCTAGTTGCCGAGAGCGGGGGCTGCTCTCTGTTGCAGCGCACGGGCTTCTTACTGCGGTGATTTTTCTCGTTGCGGAGTGTGGGCTCTAGGATTTGGCTTCAGCATTGGTGGCTCCCAGGCTCCAGAGTGCGGGCTCAGTAGTTGTGGCACGTGGGCTTAGTTGCTTCTCAACATGTGGGATCTTCCTGGATCAGGGATTGATCCTGTGTCCCCTGAATTGACAGGTGGATTCTTAACCACTGGACGCCAGGGAAGTCCCTGTTACTTGATTTTTGAATATTATTTATTCCCTCAATTTTTGTTTGCGGGTCTTTCTTAATCTTTCACTTTTGAATGTTAATGTCTCAGGATGCAAATTTCTAGTCCGATTTTTTTTCCTCTCAACACATTACATATTTCAGTCTACTCTCTTCTGGTTTGTGTGGTTTCTAAGGAGAAGTCAGATGTCAGTTGTATCTTTGTTCCTCTAGATGTAACTTCCTGGGTCTGTGGTTTGATGTCTGACATTAATTTGGGGGAAATTCTGTTATTTGTGTTTCAAATATTTCTTCTGTTCATTTCCTTCTTCTCCTTCTGGTATTAACATACATGTGTGTTGTGCCTTTTGTAATTACTCCAAAGTCCTTGGATATTCTATCCCCACCCCCCCACCCCCATCTTTGTTCCCTTTGCTTTTCTGTTTTCAAGGATTCTCTTGATATATCCTTTAGCTCAGAGATTCGTTTGTCAGCTGTGTCTAGTCTACTCAGAAGCCCATCAAAGATATTCTTCATTTCTTTTAGTGTTTCTGTTTTTATCTGTAGCATTTCTTTTTGGTTCTTTCTTAGGATTTCCATGTGCCTGCTTACATGGCCTATCTGTTCTTGCATGTTGTCTTACCCATTAGAATCCTTACTATATTAATCATGCTTGTTTTAAATTTGCAATATGATATATAATTTCTGTTCTGTTGCTTGCTCTGTGACTTCAGATGGTGGTGTTTTGTGTGTTTTTTTTTGCCTTTTGGCATGCCTTGTAATTTTTCTTAATAGCCAGACAAGATGCCTGCTGTAAATAGGCCTTTAGTATTGCCATTGTGAGGTTTGGAAAGAAAGGAAGCACTCTATAGTCTTGTGATTAAGGCTCACTCTTTTAGTGAAACTATGCCTCTGGATTGTGAACTTCATGGAGTTTCTTAGTTTTTTTCAACCCCCTTAGGTAGGACAGGGTGGTTAGACTGGAGTTAGTATTTCCATTCTCCCACATGGAAGACTAGAGGAGACTGGAGTTGGTTATTTTCCTTCCCCGGATCAGTTAGGCTCTGATAATATCCCAGCAGATTATGCTGGGGTTAACTAGTTTCCCCCAAGGAAATATCTTGTTAAGAAGAACAGAATGCCCTGGCATATTACAAAATGGTTCCTTTTTTGCTCCCTTGGTGGGAACATGAAAACACAAGGGACTTTTTTCTCTGGTATGTGCTATGGAAACCTGGCTGAGTTTCTGGAGGTAAATCTCATGGTATTGTGGGGTCCCCGATAACTGAGTCCCCTGGAGACTTTAGATCTCAAGCTTGTCCACACTGAGCCTCTATCACTTTGTCAATTACAATTCAGATTTTCTTACCGCAACCTTGATTCCCAGCTGTGAGTCTTCCATATGCGAATTTCTGCTCTGTAAGCCACAGCTCCCTTCATTCACTTGTCTGTCTCTCCAGTCTTAGGGACAGCAGTTTCCCTGTGTCCTTGCCCCTCTCTTACAAATCTAAGAGTTGTTGGTTTCTCACTCTGTATAGAATTTTACATGCTGTTAGGCTAGAGTGGTGACTTCTAAACTCCTTATTTGTGGAACTGGAAACTGAATGCCAGAAAATTTTAAAAAATAAAAAATTTAAGAGAGAAAGAGATAAAAAGCATTCAAGAAAATGTCCCAAATATTGAAATGGGCAAAGGAAATAGAATATATGGTTGGTAAGAGATCACAAAGAAAATCAAAGCAAGGCAATTGAAGTGTAAAAGCTAATTCAAGAACACTTTCTTGAAAGTTAAAAAAAATTGAAGCTAAATACAGAAATAGCACACTGCATACCTGAGAATGGCAACAGTATGACCAACACCAAGAAAAGGAAAATATCCTTTGAGCTTCTAGAAGAAAAAGTGCATATGACTTACAAAGGAGACAAGTTTATCATTAATCACTTCTCAACAACAGCGTTTTACTGCGGGGGAGAAATGAATCAACACAGAGTTGACCCTTGAACAAGGCGGATTTGAACTCTGCGGGTCCACTTATATGCACTTTTCAATACTAAATACTACAGTACTACACCATCCATGGTTCTTTGAATCTGCAGGTGTGAAACTGTGGATATGAAGGAACTGTGGATATGGAGTACCAAATATAAGTTATACCTGAATTTTCTACTCTGTGGAGGGTCAAGTCCCCAACTTTGTGTTGTTCAACCTTTGTATTTAAAATAAGGGGAAAAAGAATAAGCCAAGGATTTTACACCCAACAAAGCTAATTTTTAAGTATAAATTTTTAAGCACAATAGTTATCAACATGTGAGTATTCACAGAGTATTGTTTACATGAGCTTTCCTGAAAAATCTACTAGAGAATATATTATAGATGACTGAGGTGATGAAAAAGACACCAACATAAAACTTAAGTATTAAATAAACAGATGCTTGTAGAATTAGGACTAAGGAGGAAAGTGTATAGTGTATAATGATAATATTTTCTGACAGTGTAAATGTAACAGATCTGTTTTTTACTGGAGAAATAGAGCATATACAAAAATTTAAACATATTTTTGATAATCATATTGGTGGTAATATTACTTCTGTCATTCTGAGATTGTTGCTGTGTAACATGGGATAAGCCAGATCATTTTGAGATATTCTAAGTCTATTGTACTTTTTGCTTTTAAGAACCAGAATTCTCAGAATGGATGAAAGAAGATTCCAGTGTTTAGAGAAGTGGTTAGGTAAAAGTTCTGTAGTGTTGACTTTGAAGAGAAGGTGTCAATATGCATTTATGAGATTTTTTTCCTTTGAATTGATAGCATTTCCTGGTTTATTCCACTGAAAAGTCCTAGAAAATATGTCTAATTTAGCAAAGAACATCTCTGGCACTCAGACTCCGGTTCTGAAATACCATTTTTCTATAAGATAAACTAGGGCTTCTTAGAGAAATAAGTCTGAGGTAGAAAGTTTGTGAAATGAAACTGGAACATCTTATATAACAAGGAAACTGTAAAAGACTTCTCGGATCATGTCAAAAAGACACAGAGCCTCCCACTGGCCAAAGACGGAACAATTTGACCTTCAATACTAAGAAAAATGGAAGCCCATCATGTATGTTTAATCCGTGATTTTATAATGATATTAAAAAGAATGATCTTCGGAGAATTTTAGAGAACTAATTCATTATCTTGTAAACAAGGCAACAAAGGAAAAGAATCAAGCATTTACACTGTTTTTTATATGAACTATATCTCTGGGTATCCAGATATTAAATGAGGGACAGAGTTTCTTACAGAGTCATTCTAGCTACAAAAAGAAGCAATAGAATTAGATTATCACCATTTTGTAACCCTTAGTGGATGGATAAAAGAATTAAACATCAATGGCTGCTAAGATTATAAAAAGAAAGACAACCAGACATTTTGTGACTCTTAATAATGTTGCTAAACACCACCTGTCATCTTCATGAAGGGGTCTAAAAGTGGTATGATGCTTAACTGGACTGAGCTTGCCATTTGCTGGGAACACAGGTGTCATAGACTTGTGAACTTTTCCATAAGTATGTAGTCAGCAGGGGCTTCCCAGTTGGTTCAGTGGGTAAAGAATCTGCCTGCAATGCGGGAGATGCAGATTTGATCCCTTTGTCGGGAAGATCCCCTGGAGGAGGGCATGGCAACCCACTCCAGTATTCTTGTCTGGCAAATTACATGGACAGAGGAGCCTGGTGGGCTACAGTCCATGGGGTCGCTAAGAGCTGGACATGACTGAGCGACTGAACATGCACATGCATGTGGTCAGCAACATCAAGACATTGGGAAACTATATGTCAAATTTTCTGAAGTCTTCAGCAGATAATTTATAAAGATATGAAAATGATGGAGATGAATGGAGATATGAAAATGCTAGATGAAAAGAAATGTACTGAAGTTTTTAAGGGCACATCTAAAGAACAGTATCTAGAGATGCACGTTTGGGTGATAAAATGATTTTTTAAATGCAAATAAGTTAAAATTATAACAGGGTAACTGTTCCTTTGGGGGATGGGAGGGATTATGATTGGGTAGGGTGTTCTTGCCTGTAGAATGCCAGGGACGGGGGAGCCTGGTGGGCTGCCGTCTGTGGGATCTCACAGAGTCGGGCACGACTGAAGCGACTTAGCAGCAGCAGCAGCAGCAGCAGAGTGCATGAAGGGACTTCTTGGGGATATTACATATATATGTGTGTGTGTGTGTGTGTGTGTGCACGCGCTTAGTGGCTCAATTGTTTCCGACTCTTTGCAACCCCATGGACTGTAGCCCACCAGGCTCCTCTGTCCATGTTCAAGATTCTCCAGGCAGGAGAATACTGAAGTGGGTAGCCTATCTCTTCTCCATGGATAATATGTATATATATGCATAATATATACACATAAATATAATACATAAATAAAAATAAAATTGCTATTTCTATTTATGTATTTTTCCATAAATGAATAAATATAAATAGAGGATACTGGCTACCTTGTCCTTTTACTAGATGTAAGTTTCTACAGAGCTTCTGCTAGTCTTTATCACATTAGAAAAAGTCAGCGCTTCCTTGGGCATTTACTGCTATTGGCCAGTAAATACAAAAATATATAATAATGACTATGAATGAAAAGTGCCTCTATGATGGTGATTTGTATGGTGTACAACCTGCACAACATTATGAAATGGCCTCAAACCTCTACATTGTTTCATTGTCTCTGTTCAGTGTTGTTACGGAAAGGGATTTTTTTTTTTTTTTGCAAACATCCTTTTGGCTTTTGAGGGATTTTACTTCAGTGCAATTTAGCAATCCAGTGGGATAGAAAAGTGCTATTCTAGCTAGTTTTTCAGTGTTAGAAAGGTTTAAGAGGGCTGAATGGCTGCGGAGGCAGGAAATTCGATGGTATTATACCCCGGCTCTGGTTAGTACAAAGGCGAGCTCTAGACCCCATCTTGGCCAGGTCCAAAACTTGATCCATCATAATTCATCAGGTTCAGGGGGATAGATCCACATTAGCAAAGGTTCAAAAGACTGTGATATAAATTTGAATGTCAGTTGATTAATTTCCTATAATAATAGTAACTGCTAAATGAATGAAGGTACTCACGTTATCTCTATTTTCTCCCTACTAGGTAAGTACGTTTGAAGCCAGCGAGTTATGTGGTTTACAAAGTGAAGTGGATGATCCTAATGGTTGGTGACATTCTCATCACATTCTGGTCCACCCCATCTACTCCAGGGAGATACCTGCCAGCTGGACCAAAACACTTGTGTCAACCGTGTCAACATCGTGCAGTGTACACACTTACAAATTCTTGCTTTCTAGTTTATCTTTTCCTCGGCTTCACACAGAGGGAGAAAGGAAACACCTTCACAGTCAGAACATCTGGGTCAACCCTAGTGACTGGTGCCACGACAGCTAGAACAGCCTACTTCACATTTAAAGAATTTCAGGTAAATGAATCTAACAGACTTGAAGCACCTTCCATGGACTAGACACAAAGGGGAACCAGCAGTGGTTCCTGGTCTTAAGTAGCTTACAGCCTGGTAGGACCAGATTTAAACATTCTTTGCCCATTTCTACTTGGCATATCTCTGTCTGTCTATCATCTGTCTATAGTTTGTGTGTGTGAGAGAGAGACGGAAATCAGAGAAAGCATCAAAGTAAACTTTAGTTTGGCCTGTGTCTGAGCAACATGAGACTCAGATTACTGGGTCTCTGTCTAAATAAAGTTTTATTGGAATTCTTTTCTTGGTCTTCTGTGTAACAGGACTGAAGTATGCCTGAACCCAATCTATAAATTTTCTTAGATGGGATTCTGATTTATCGGGTCCTATTGGAGGCAGCCCTGTCTGGTCATGTATTTAAAGAAATAGCAGTAATTTCCTCTGAGGGTGACAAAGCGCTGAGAGAAGGGACTGCATCTCTCCATGCTTCGTTTAATAGTGTAGGTCTATGTGGGTTAAGTTTGGCTGCTCCTGTTTTTTTTTTTTTTTTTTTAATCCAGCCTAGGACAAGGAACTATTGGTGCTGCTCTAGGTTTCTGGGCTTATCCTGCTCTGAGCTCAGGTGACCATGATGTGCAGCCCCCTCCTGTTCTTCAAACCCATCAGCCACATGGCCACTGTAGTATCTTCTCACATGCCTACCACCTGGTCTGCAAACAGGGGGTTTAAAGTTAAGTGTGCTTTCTGTCTTGGAATTTTGAACTAATCTTTAGAACTCAAATGAGGAGTTGGCTATGACAGTGTAAGAATTAATTTGGAGAGTTGGATGTTTAAAAAAAAAAAAAAGACTTAAAAGCCCCATCCATTAAATATATTGGATCTGAAATGGAGATGATTGTGTGTATTTTGAATTTAAAAGAGTTTTGTAAAGAAATTTCTTTTCCATGAGTTTTTTGTTTAATTGCCTGGCAGGGTGGGAAATCCCAACACAACAGCATGGAACTGGGGCATGAAAAGCAGCAAGTGAAACGGATTTATGAAGCCCATAAATAAAAATGAAACTCAGTTCATTGTCCAAATTGAGTGGAAAGGCAAAATCTATCCCAAGTCTGATAAGTGGAAGAATGGGACACACATAGGGGAAGTTCTTTCCATTTTAATAAGGCCAGATAAAGGTAGCACAACTGAGGAGCTGCAGAAAAAGAGATTTTTTTCCCCCAAAACTTGACCAAGGAGGCATGTTAAAGAAGTACAATTGACTGCATGTTTAAACAGTGCCCCCAAACAGGCATTTTCCTATAAAGGCAAGAACAGTGAAAAGAATGGGAAAAAACAAAGACCAAAGTGGCAGTCAAGGTAGGAGATTTTCATACTTTTGGAATTTGAGGCATTGCCAGCCTATTACCATCCTCTCCTAAGAAGCACATTGGTACTTCACTGTTCTTCAAAGACTGTTTATTCCTGTACAAAGGGATCAGATAAGACAGAGGTGAACATCAGCTGTGAACAGCTATAGTTTAAAAAAAAAGTATAATGGAGAGTGCTTGCAACTTGAGTGGCAGCGTATCTGCACTCTGTGGTTCATCGGTGAGGCATGGGCCACAGTCTGCTTCCTACTCTTCATTGATTACCAGCCCCTCCTTATCTTGTATGTCAATTCAGCCTGTTCTCTTTCCAACTAAATTTCTGGGGTTTGTAGATTTTTTTTTTTCTTTGTACCTTTTTGCTGGTCCATTATCAGCCTCTTCTTGGGCCTGGTTGTGACAAGGGCAGGTATACCAGTTGGTTGGTACAAGTTAGGGGCCAATCACTACTCATAAAACTAGAGGGAAGCCAGTGGGCTTATAAAGGCATCAAACCCAGGCATGAACTTACCATCTTTAACATGGAACTAAAAACTCACTCATCAATCATTTAATAAACATTTTGAACACTTGTACTACTCATCCTGCTAGGCATTTACATGATTCAAAGATAAATTAGACCTGGCTCCCGCCCTCAGTAATCCCATAGCAACGGGCAGAGTCCTCATTTCCTCCCTCAGTGTTCATCAACACCCCCGGGCCACTCCAAGAAACATTCAATCTAGGTAAAAATGGCATGTTTGCTTTGCAAATGTGGCTTCCAGACAAGTTCTCTAAGCCCCGTCCAACTGGATTGCTCCCTAAACCTGTCTTATAAATAGAAATTCTGAAGCTACACTGGGTGTGCACTGAAAATACACTCTGGCAACTAAAGGGCTGCATAATCAAACCATCTCTTCATCCATCTCTTTATTCATGCACAATTCAAGGCTCAAGAAGACCAGTAGATTCCCTCCCACTTTTTTTGTGCAAACTTTTGGAAACATGGCATTAATTTTTGCACACTGGGGAGAAACCACCCCTCTCTGGGAGATGATGAAATTTCTTCCACTGTTTCCTCTCACCCTTTAGCTTCAAGAATTGACTCTACAGCAACTTAGCCAACTTGATTGAAAACATGTTCAATGCAGACTCCTGGAATTGGCCTTTCTTGTTTGGTGTTCTGTCCTTGGATCACTAAAGACTGGCTGGGAGGAGCTTCTCCAATGGTGAGAATTTGACTACTTTTAAATTACTGCAAAGAGAAGAACTTTACTGGTAGATAAAGCAAGATATGTACCAGTGAAATAGAAGAAGAATCTTCACTGAAAATTGGAGTCCAGAGACACCAAAGTCAACCTGTTTACACTGAATAAGTGAGAGGTACTTCTTTTCAAAGGATCACAATATTTTGATTACAAGAAAGAGGTTCCCTGTTATGTGAAGGGGAAATTCCATTGGGCAGAACCCTCGCACACCAGTCTGCTTTCCTGATCTGATTTTGAGTTCACCGAGGAGCCTTCTGCTTAATAACTCAGCTTTCTTTCCTAAATACATTGATATTGGGAAGGGAGAGGAAACATGAGAATTCCAAGCTCTAGAAAGAGAGTTTCTTAAATCCTCTATTAAAGATTAGTAAATTAATACACTGATTTATTGGCTAATTTTATGTGAATTTGATAAGAATACATTCATCTGTAAGAAAACCGGATTTGTGAGGTGGGGCTCCATCTCTGGAACATGTTGCCCGAGGTGCTTGAGAATCCTTTTCCTGAGACCACCCTGTGGCATCTTCCTAGATGCTGCCCAGACTTGAGTATGCTCCCCATCACTTTTCACTAAAGGAGGAGACTGTCCATCAAACTTTGCGCTAGTTAGGTTGTGGGCTTTACAGGCTTTATGTCTCACCTCCTTACCACCTTAAGATAGACAATAATTTTCTAAAAGGAAGTGGAGTAGTCAGTAGTAGTATGCAAATTAATATTATCATGAAGAAACAAAGAACTGCAGGCCCTCTTAAATCATGATTGGGTAATTGTTTGGATTTGCTGATGTAGACTTGACCAATGAGTACTCCTTATATAGTGTTCTTTGCAAAAGAGGAAAAAAGAGAGAAACCTCACCATTAAAATCGGGCCAACCTCCTCTTTGAATAACTTTGACACAGATGAGGGAAAAACCCAGAAGGAAAAAATTTGAAAAGTTTACTTCAGGTTGAGAATTTCTAATTCTACCACTTTTGTGTGAGTGTTGTTGTTTGATAGACACGACAGCATCTCCTCATTATTATGGAAAATATAGGGTTGGTGGTAATTACTATCTGAATATGAATGGGAGCAGAAGTGGGCATAGCCTGCACTGGCCTTTCTTTGACAAGGTATAACTTTCTTCTGAATTTCTGTGTTAATTAATGCTTATTTAAAAACCACTTTAATT
The DNA here is from genome assembly GCA_006410635.1 of Cephalophus harveyi. Taxonomy (NCBI): domain Eukaryota; kingdom Metazoa; phylum Chordata; class Mammalia; order Artiodactyla; family Bovidae; genus Cephalophus; species Cephalophus harveyi. The sequence continues at coordinate 179,329 of SJYT01053636.1, forward strand.
GGTAGTAAACACCTCAACTTTTTGTACTCATTAAAATGCAGCCATTGATGTGTGATGGATTTTTTTTTTAAAGCTTAATTAACTTTCCTTCTGTATATATAACCTATAATAATGACAAACATATTGGGAAAAAAATTACCCCTGCTTTTTCCCCCCACTCTCCCTACCCCCATTATAAAGACATTTTTAACTGTGGATGCCTTACTTTGTTAGGATCAGATGCCATTAATTTGGGATTTTGGAGAAGAGTAGGTGGCAGCAAATCAAAGCTTTTTGAGACATTGGTCATTTCTAAACCAAATACTCATGTTTCCACTGGAGAAACAGGCTATTTTTTTTTTTTTAAGTAAAGAAAAAGTTAAAAAAAAAATCAATATTCTAGATGACTCAAGACTTACCTTGAGTAACTTTGGGGAAAACATAGAATTCTTACGACGTTCTTGGAAATCTTTTCTTAGAGTGGTTATAATTCTGTGTGTGTTAGTCACTCAGTCATGTCTGACTCTTGGTAACCCCATGGACTGTAACCCACCAGGCTCCTCTGTCTATGGAATTCTCCAGGCAAGAATCCTGGAGTGGGTAGCCATTCCCTTCTCCGGGATCGAACCCGGGTCTCCCACGTTGCAGGTAGATTCTTTACAATCTGAGGCACCAGGAAAGTAGGAACAGAATAATACATGCCTACCCTTTTTCATTAGGAGATGTAATTACTGCTTAGATAATATAATTGCCTTAGAGAAAAAGTCATTATAGTCTCACTACCCTAACACAACAATGGTTTTCAATTGTTCATTATCCCCTTGCATTCTTTATCCACAAGAGGACAAAGTGGTCAAGCAGTAAAACCACAGTCAGCAGATATAGAAGGAAATTGACCAGAGCATCTGCAAGATGGGAGGAAGTAGAGGAATGCAGAGGAATAGATCTTTAACAGGCATTGGATGGGAAATCTGGGCTTTATCAAGAATTGGGGACCAACAGCTACAGGGCCATGACATATGAGGGCCACGCAGGAAATTGTTTAGAGTCTCTTAGAATTCCTCTTTGTCAATGGGGCGAATAAGTCTTATCATTTGATCAGATTCTGATTTGTTCCCTCAAATTATCTAACCTGTCAAATTGCAGTCTCAGACCATTAGTGAGGACTGCTATCAGAATTCTAATATTTAATTTAATATATATAAAATTCTGTAATATGTAATTAATATAAAACTGCTAATGAGATATTTTACAGTCTTTTTTCTCATACTGTCTTCAAAATTCAGTTTAGATTTTATTTACTTTAAAAAACACTCATTTATTTATCTTCGGCTGCTCTGAGTCTTTGTTGCTGCGAGCTGGCTTTCTCTAGTTGTGGCGCGTAGAGGCTCCTCTTTGCTGTGTGCACAGGCTTCTCAAAGTGGTGGCTTTTTCCTGTTTCCGAGCATGGGCTCTAGGCATGCCGGCTTCAGTAGTTGTGATGCCCAAGCTTAGTTGCTCTGTGGCATGTGGAATCTTCCTGGACCAGAGATGGAACCCGTCCCCCCTGCATTGGCAGGCAGATTCCCAACCTCTGAACCACCAGGGAAGTCCCCAGTTTAGATTTTAGACTTATAACACATCTCAATCCAAATATTAAATTTTTTTTCAGATGCAAAATTTTTAATAGTTGATGGGAAGCACAGTTCCTATCCAAACAATGAAGTTATTGGTAAAATATTTTCTACGGCTTCAGTTTTTTAATTTAAATGATGTAGAATTGAAGAAAATGATTATTTCAGTTCTTTGGTTGCAATAGCCACATTTCAAGAGCTTGCTAGCCACATGTGCCTTATGGCCACTGGCTCGAAGGTGGCTCTGTTGGTTGGAGTCCCACCCAGATTCAAGGAAAGAAAAGATAAATCCCACCTCTCAATGAAAGAAGGAGCAAAAGTTTTTTTTTAAATGTGAGAACAGAAATATTGTGGCAATCTGCTCCAAGTTCCCTTGGTTTATTCTCCATGTTTCATGGTGAAGACTTTCCTCTAATACCTGTTTACTAAAACCAAAGCCCTTAGCATTTGGTTGCAAGGTCTGTGTGTGGGGCCAGACTTATCTGTTGGCAGACGTCACTGAAGGGTGATTGACAGGAGCAGGTCATCTTACTGGGGATGTGTCCCAGATCAGCATCTTTGATTGTCCTTCTCAGTTCGGGTTCTTCAGAGAAGAATCAGCCTCCTTAGGGTGTGTGAGCCTGGCTGTCGGTGTGGAGGCCGTGGAGGAGGCTGGGATGCTGGCAGCGCTCACCTTATGCCACTGCGTCAGTAAAGCATCTCACTTCTTCCTTCTGTAGTACTTGGTGTCTTCATGAGAGCCACTCCGATCTAATAATGCGAAAAATAAATCTCCCAAATCCGTGGAGTTGGGGAGAAGTGATCCCTAGGTTGCCACAGGTAGGACTGGGGGGCAGCCAGTTCTCCCCTCTAACGCCACCCTCACCCTCCTCCTGAGGAAGGCCCTGGGCCTCCCTGGGCCTCCACTGTGACGCAACCCCATTTTGGGGCCTCCCGTCTACAGGCTCTCAGGCGTCATATTTTTCCACTCCACTGAACCAGTTATCACTCCTGCATCTAACCTGCCATCCCCAAGTGTTTGGAAATATTTGTTGTAGACTATCTTCTCCTCTCCTGTTTTCTTTGTCCTTTGCTCCTTTGCTCATTATTTTAGCACGGTATAGGAGGAAAGCAGAGATAGATTTAAGGAAGCAAAGCTCCGATGTCCTGCTAATACATACGACAATGCCACCACAAAGAAGGTCCGGCTGTTTGGTTCCTCAGAACTTTTAGATGTTGGGTTCAGCAGTTGTGCTACTTTTGAAACAGACCCAAAGACTTAGAGAGCAAACCGACGGCTGCCGGGGGGGAGGTGAATGGAGGGAAGCGATAGTGAGCGAGCTTGGGATGGATGTGCACACGCTGCTATATTTAAAATGGATAACCACCATGGACTTGCTATATAGCACATGGAACTCTGCTGAGTGGTGTGTGGCAGCCTGAATAAGAGGGGAGTGTGCGGGTAGAAGGGATACGTGTGTATATTGTGATTTAGTCCCTGAGCTGTTCACCTGAAACTACCACAACATTGTTTGTTAATTGACTATACCCCCAATATAAAAGAAAAAGTTAAAAAGAAAACTATTTTGCTGCTTTTAAAATTAAAATTTAGCATGAGATTTCACTATAAATTACAGTCCATATAATGGCCAGTCAAGAAGTATTCACTGGGCAGCTGCTGCTGCTGCTGCTAAGTGGCTTCAGTCGTGTCCGACTCTCTGCGACCCCATAGATGGCAGCCCACCAGGCTCCCCCATCCCTGGGATTCTCTAGGCAAGAACACTGGAGTGGGTTGCCATTTCCTTCTCCAATGCATGAAAGTGAAAAGTCAAAGTGAAGTTGCTCAGTTGTGTCTGACTCTTAGCAACCCTATGGACTGCAGCCTACCAGGCTCCTCCGTCCATGGGATTCTCCAGGCAAGAGGACTGGAGTGGGGTGCCATCGCCTTCTCCCACTGGGCAGCTAGTAGATGCTCAACATTGTCATGGCCCTCGGAGTGTAGGGCAAACAGGGCAGAAAAGGCACGGAGTTCAGTGCTTCTCAAATTTTCGTGTAGGCACATGGCCTGGGAGTTTGTTAAAAATGCAAATTCTGTTTCAGTAGATCTAGGGTAGGGCCTGAGATTTTCCCAATAGATAAGCCTGTCCACCCACACAGAGCTTCCAGTCAGCTTCTGAGCACTTCATTCTCAATGTGCACGGACGTTAGAAGAAAGTCTCTGGCATGCAGGATGTTTACTTTCATTATGAACTTCGCTCAGGAGTAATATGCTCTACTCATTTACGCTTTTCCAATGTCTCTGCTTGACCAGAAGTTGGCTAATAGCCATTTATAGGTTTCTATGTCTGTTATATCACAGGGTCCTAGGACTAGAAAGGACTTAAGAAGTGATCTAAAGACCTGTTTGTAGTGCTTATATTCCTGTTGGGGCTTCCTTATGAGTTAAGCCTCAGCTGCTGAGGTTATTGGATCACATCTTCGCAGTGAGCACCTGACGGGAGTGTTGAGGTGTGCTGGGAGACTAACACGCCAGCTGCTCTAACTGAGGCTCATCTGCACAGGGCACAGCTTAGACCACAGGCACCTCCTCTCTGTCCCTCCAGACACCTGTGACTAAGATTCAGGCTGGGGGAAACCCAGGTCAGAGCTCTTGTAATACTCTTCTCACACTGTGCTTTGGCACACTGTCGGTATTCACTTGAAAGTGGTCAAAAGGGAGATGGCAAAAGTGAACATCAACATTCTAGGAATCGGCAAACTAAGATGGACTGGAATGGGTGAATTAAACTCAGATGACCATTATATCTACTATTGTGGGCTAGAATTCCTTAGAGGAAATGGAGTAGCCATCACAGTCAACAAAAAAGTCTGAAAAGCAGTACTTGGGTACAATCTCAAAAACGACAGAGTGATCTCTGTTCATTTCCAAGGCAAACCATTCAATATCACAGTAATCCAAGTCTATGCCCCAACCAGTAATGCTGAAGAAGCTGAAGTTGAACAGCTCTATGAAGACCTACAAGACCTTCTAGAACTAACACCCCAAAAAGTTGTCCTTTTCATTATAAGGGACTGGAATGCAAAAGTAGGAAGTCAAGAAATACCTGGAGTAACAGACAAATTTGGCCTTGGAGTACAGAATGAAGAAGGGCAAAGGCTAATAGAGTTTTGTCAAGAGAGCACACTGGTCATAGCAAACACCCTCTTCCAACAACACAAGAGAAGACTCCACATGGACATCACCAGATGGTCAACACCGAAATCAGATTGATTATATTCTTTGCAGCCAAAGATAGAGAAGCTCTATACAGTCACCAAAAGCAAGACTGGGAGCTAACTGTGGCTCAGATCATAAACTCCTTATTGCCAAATTCAGACGTAAATTGAAGACAGTAGGGAAAACCACTAGACCACTCAGGTATGACCTAAATCAAATCCCTTATAATTATACAGGAAGTGACAAATAGATTCAAGGGGTTAGATCTGATAGAGTGCCTGAAGAACTATGGATGGAGGTTCATGACATCGTACAGAAGGCAGTGATCAAGACCATCCCCAAGAAAAAGAAATGCAAAAAGCAAAATGGTTGTCTGAAGAGGCCTTACAAACAGCTGAGAAAAAAGAAGCAAAAGACAAAGGAGAAAAGGAAAGATATATCCATTTGAATGCAGAGTTCCAAAGAATAGCAAGGAGAGATAAAAAAGCCTTCCTCAGTGATCAGTGCAAAGAAATAGAGGAAAACAACAGAATGGGAAAGACTAGAGATCTCTTAAGAAAATTAAAGATATACCAGGGAACATTTCATGCAAAGATGGGCACAATAAAGGACAGAAATGGTATGGACCTAACAGAAGCAGAAGATATTAAGAGGAGGTGGCAAGAATACACAGAAGAACTATATAAAAAAAGATCTTCATGACCCAGATAATCATGATGGTGTGATCAGTCACCTAGAGTCAGACATTCTGAAATGTGAAGTCAAGTGGGCCTTAGGAAACATCACTACAAGCAAAGCTAGTGGAGGTGATGGAATTCCAGTTGAGCTGTTTCAAATTCTGAAAGATGACAGTGTGAAAGTGCTGCACTCAATATGCCAGCAAATTTGGAAAACTCAGCAGTGGCCACAGGACTGGAAAAGGTCAGTTTTCATTCCAATCCCAAAGAAAGGCAATGCCAAAGAATGCTCAAACTACTGCACAATTGCACTCATCTCACACACTAGCAAAGTAATGCTCAGAATTCTCCAAGCCAAGCTTCCATAGTACGTGAACTGTGAACTTCCAGATGTTCAAGCTAGATTTAGAAAAGGCAGAGGAACCAGAGATCAAATTGCCAACATCCACTGGATCATTGATAAAGTGAGAGAGTTCCAGAAAAATATCTACTTCTGCTTTATTGACTATGCCAAAGCCTTTGACTATGTGGATCACAACAAACTGTGGAAAATACTTCAAGAGATGGGAATACCAGACCACCTGACCTGCCTCTTGAGAAATCTGTATGTAGGTCAAGAAACAGTAGTTAGAACTGGACATCGAACAACAGACTGTGTTCCAAATTGGGAATGGGGTATGTCAAGGCTGTATATTGTCACCCTGCTTATTTAACTTATATGCAGAGTACATCACGAAAAATGCTGGACTGGTTGAAGCACAAGCTGGAATCAAGATTGCTGGGAGAAATATCAGTAACCTCAGATATGCAGATGATGCCACCCTTATGGCAGAAAGCGAAGAGGAACTAAAAAGTCTCTTGATGAAAGTGAAAGAGGAGAGTGAAAAAGTTGGCTTGAAAGTCAACATTCAGAAAACTAAGATCATGGCATCTGGTTCCATCACTTCATGGCAAATTGATGGGAAAACAATGGAAAAGGTGAGAGACTATTTTTTTTGGCTCCAAAATCACTGCAGATGGTGACTGAAGCCATGAAACTTGGAAGAAAAATTATAACCAACCTAGGCAGCATATTTTTCCAGTAGTCATGTATGGATGTGAGAGTTGGACTATAAAGAAAGCTGAGTGCCAAAGAATTGATGCTTTTGAACTGTGGTGTTGGAGAAGACTTTTCAGAGTCCCTTGGACTGCAAGGAGATCCAACCAGTCCATCCTAAAGGAGATCAGTCCTGAGTGTTCACTGGAAGGACTAGTGTTGAAGCTGAAATTCCAATACTTTGGCCACCTGATGCAAAGAACTGACTCATTGGAAAAGACCCTGATGCCGGGAAAGATTGAGGGCAGGAGGAGAAGGGGACGACAGAGTATGAGATGGTTGGATGGCATCACTGATGCCATGGCAATGAGTTTGAGCAAGCTCCGGGAGTTGGTGATGGACAGGGAAGCCTGGCGTGCTGTGGTTCATGACAGTGACTGAACTGACTGAACTGAGGTATTTAATAGCAGTAGCTTATTTCTTTTTGTATATATGTCTGAATCAGTGGACATGAATTTGAGTAAACTCCAGGAGACAGTGGAGGATAAAGGAGCCTGGCGTGCTGTAGTCCATGGGGTCACAAAGAGTTGGACATAACTCAGCAACTGAATGACAACCACTTATGTTTTTTTGTACATATTTTCCCCTCCCACTAGATCTTTATATTTTTAATATATATTTATATATGTATATTTCTGTATATATTTTTCCCCTCCTGCTAGATCTTGGACACTTGAAATATTACCCACGTACTAGAAACAACAGCGCCACATGGAAGCTTAATAGACTCCCAGGCCCTAACCTGGGACAGAATTTGTCGTTTTAACAAGATCCCCTGGTGATGTGCAGGCATACTTAGGGAGTTTGAGAAACACTACCTGATGCGGCTTTTCTGCTTTGTTTGCCTCAAGTGTTGCGCAGTGCTTGGCATGTGCTGGCTGTCCAGTAAGTACTAGTCAACTGGCCGGTCCTCAGCAGGTCAGGCAGCAGCGTGAGCTAGGGGTCTCCATGCCATGAGCTCCTGGTGAACTCCAAGATGCGAGGGAGAGGAGAAGGCAAGGAAAAGCCTTTGCTTGGTCTTTGCTTTGCTTTCCAAATAGTCCTTCCTACTTGGAAGCCCCTGGAACAACATCCAGTGTTCCTTACGCGATTCATCTCAAAAGTTTCCAGACTGAAACTGACCTTTGAGATTCTTCCCGTTCCTGAAGCACTTCTGGAAACTCAGTGCCAGCCCAGACTCCTTCCAGCTCCGAGGGGTCTTGGACATTAGGGCAGATTTCCCACCCGCTTGGCTGCCTGGGCCCGGCCTGTGGTGCAGCCCTAGGGCGGGGCGGCCTCTTCTCCACGCAGGGCTGTGTGTCTCCTGACAAAGGTCAGTGTAGGAGGGGCCAAAGGCCTAGAGAAGCCAGCACCTTCCTCCCAGCCATGCTCTACGAACCCCTGGATTTCAGAGGAGCTAACTTGAGGATAGTTTTATAATACCAAAAGGTTTTGCAAATAATTTAACAACAAGGCTCTGAATAGTGTTTTGTATTTTATTTAATTAGTATATCAACTGAAAAATATAAAATAAAACACCCTTTTGACAGAGCCGTCATGTTGCTCAGTAAAGGCAATTGTTTAGAATTATATTTAGACGGTATAGAAGGTTGAGCCAGAGCTTTCCTCACCCTAGAACATACCCTGGAATAATTAAAATCACTGAAGTCCTGATACAAATTCAGGTTGTTTAAAATAAAAGTTTTCCTCTAATTTAAAATCATATATTTTCGTTAATAAGAATGTAAAAATGTAGACACTTTCAAAGAAGAAGTAAAAAGAACTCATCACTCAGAGATAGTCAGTGGTAACCTTTTTAATATATTTTCTTCTAGTCTTTTTGCAAAGAAATAGAGGAAAATAACAGAATGGGAAAGACTAGAGATCTCTTCAAGAAAATTAGAGATACCAAGGGAACATTTCATGCAAGGATGGGCTCGATAAAGGACAGAAATGGTATGGACCTAACAGAAGCAGAAGATATTAAGAAGAGGTGGCAAGAATACACGGAAGAACTGTACAAAAAAGATCTTCACGACCCAGATAATCATGATGATGTGATCACTCATCTAGAGCCAGACATCTTGGAATGTGAAGTCAAGTGGGCCTTAGAAAGCATCACTACGAACAAAGCTAGTGGAGGTGATGGAATTCCAGTTGAGCTGTTTCAAATCCTGAAAGATGATGCTGTGAAAGTGCTGCACTCAATCTGCCAGCAAATTTGGAAAACTCAGCAGTGGCCACAGGACTGGAAAAGGTCAGTTTTCATTCCAATTCCAAAGAAAGGCAATGCAAAAGAATGCTCCAATTACCGCACAATTGCACTCATCTCACATGCTAGTAAAGTAATGCTCAAAATCCTCCAAGCCAGGCTTCAGCAATACGTGAACCGTGAACTCCCTGATGTTCAAGCTGGCTTTAGAAAAGGCAGAGGAACCAGAGATCAAATTGCCAACATCCGCTGGATCATGGAAAAAGCAAGAGAGTTCCAGAAAANAGTTATGTCCAACCTAGATAGCATTTTCAAAAGCAGAGACATTACTTTGCCGACTAAGGTCCATCTAGTCAAGGCTATGGTTTTTCCTGTGGTCATGTATGGATGTGAGAGTTGGACTGTGAAGAAGGCTGAGCACCGAAGAACTGATGCTTTTGAACTGTGGTGTTGGAGAAGACTCTTGAGAGTCCCTTGGACTGCAAAGAGATCCAACCAGTCCATTCTGAAGGAGATCAACCCTGGGATTTCTTTGGAGGGAATGATGCTAAAGCTGAAACTCCAGTACTTTGGCCACCTCATGCGAAGAGTTGACTCACTGGAAAAGATTCTGATGCTGGGAGGGATTGGGGGCAGAGGAGAAGGGGACGACCAAGGATGAGATGGCTGGATGGCATCAAGGACTCGATGGACGTGAGTCTGAGTGAACTCCGAGAGATGGTAATGAACAGGGAGGCCTGGCGTGCTGCGATTCATGGGGTCGCAAAGAGTCGGACACAACTGAGCGACTGAACTGAACTGAGTCTTTTTATGCATATAATGTGTTGTTATGTAAAATTAAGATGAATCTATTTAGAAAGTTTTACATCTTCTTGATTATTTAACATTATATTATAAGCTATTTTCACATCCTTTGAGACATTGTTTGAAAACATCATTTTGCATTACCCATGATGTTCTCTGACATGGTTATTCCCTATTTTTGTTCTTGTTGGTATTTTCTTAATGACTTTTCTTTTGCTGATTACTTAGACTGTTTCCAATTTTTGCTGCTACTAATAATGCTATTGTCTTCTTTCCTGGAGCCTGTCTTTGGAAACAGTCTGAAGTCATGCAAACTCTTTATTACTAGATCAAGTTAGGATTTAAGATATACTTTGCAATATACTTACCAAACCAATTTCTAGAGTAAGGCTCCAGAAACTTACTCCTGGAGAAAGTTGCTCTGGCTTTATGGAACTAGTTGCTTGAAAAGTGCAGAGTCCAAAACCCCAGCTTCAATCAGTTGAGAGTTCTGCTTAGCTCAGTTTGACTCAGCGAATGGGAAGCTGTGCCCCTAGCTAAGCTTGAGGGAGGCATCAAAACAGAGAGTAGGAGAAGTTAGGAGTGACAGCTGGGGGTTCACTTAGACGGCATCAGTGTTTCTGATGTCTTGGGTAAGGACAAATCCCATTGCCAAGTGCATTACCACGAATTTCCTGGTAATGGATTCTTCTGGCTATCTTTCTTTGTCCCTGCCAGCTCCCCTCTTCAGAGTCCCCAGCCCTTTCTACCTTCATCTCTGTTTTGCTTTGCTCTTTCATCAACTATTAAAAAAAAAAAATTATATACTTGTTTGGCTGTTCCAGGTCTTAATTACAGCACATAGGATCTTCAATTTTCTTTGTGGCATATGGGATCTAGTTCCCTGACCAGGGATCGAACCCAAGCCCCCTTCATCGGGAGCACAGAGTCTTAGTCACTGAACTACCCAGGGAGGTCTCTCATCAACTGTTTTGACCTGTAACTTTTGAGAATCAGGTTGCTGCTCTTAAATTGCACTGGAGTGAGATTAGGGGACAGGTATTCCATCACAAGTGACAGACCTCATCATTACTGTTTTAGGATAAGCTAGGTAATGCTATGGAGAAGGCAATGGCACCCCACTCCAGTCCTCTTGCCTGGAAAATCCCATGGATGGAGGAGCCTGGTAGGCTGCAGTCCATGGGGTCGTGAAGAGTCAGACACGACTGAGCGACTTCCCTTTCACTTTTCACTTTCCTGCACTGGAGAAGGAAATGGCAGCCCATTCCAGTGTTCTTGCCTGGAGCATCCCAGGGACGGGGAAGCCTGCTTGGGCTGCCATCTATGGGGTCACACAGAGTCGGACACGACTGAAGCAATTTAGCAGCAGCAGCAGGTAATGCTATAGCAACCAGTAGCAGCAAAAGCTTAGTGCCTTTACGTAATCAAGTTTCTTTCTCACTCAGGTGGCTGTCGTTCAATGAAGTATGACCCAACAGTCCAGCCTGCTTGGAATTTATGGCACCTTGATATTAAAACATGATTTCAGGATGACCAAGGCAAGTGATGAGTACGCAGAAAATTGAGCATAATCTAAGTGTTTCAACCTGGAAGTGACATACAGCGATAGCTTTTGGGTCAAAATCAAGCACATGACCTCACCTGATTACCTGGGGTTAGGAAAATGTGATTGTCTGTATGTTCAGAGGGGAAAGAGAACTGGAAATATGAGTGGGCATCATGATGTCTATCTGAATTACCAAAGGAGAGAGACAGAGAGATCTTAAAATATAGTCCAAACACAGTAATTAGAGAAAAACATCACTATTAAATATGTGTAAGCAGCACCGATAGTGACTTATGAAAGCATCTATTATATAGGCTTTATATTTCAAATCGAATTTGTTGTTTACAAATATATGTGAAGCTGCATGCCCCACAGTGAAAACAAGATAAAATTAACTTGGATGTCATTATGGAGCTCAAAGTAACCCAGGAATCTACCTATATTTTCTATACAAATTGCAGCATTTAAAGGGAGAGCATTATGATTTAGCTAATTGTGAAGGAAACACAGGCAGGTTTTAACCTGTGTGCCATGGCTATTTGATTGATATACTTCTTGGAACTCAACCGCTGCACTGAGCAGGACTCTAAGCTAGCCTCTAGGCTCAGGGAAGAAGAGGGCAGGAATCCACGCATTCAACAGATATTTACAAAGCACCGCTGAGCAAGCTCTCCTCCGAGTGCTGATGTCTGCAGCTCACATGGAACTCACATGCTGTCTGTCATGGGATGCCTGCGTGCACACACACGTGTGTGTGTGTATGTGTGTGTGTATTGTGGGTCAGGGAAGTGGAGACACGTTATTGTCTTCATACTTCCATTTCTGAGCTAATGTGACTGTCAGTTAGTGCCACATTAATTCAAGCAATGGAAGTAATTGCTAATCGGCTCTCTCTCACATGCACTCCCATAAGAAGGACGTAGGTTTTGAAGTGCTTTCCCCTGATCGTGACGAGTCCCACAGAACTAACCATATGCTTCCTCCCTGTGACATGTGTTTTCAAGGAAAATAAAGGTGTTAATGGAGCACCATCTCCTTTTATGTTTCTCTTTTCCTAGCTTACTCTTCTGGATGCTAAGTAAAACTTTATTCTTATTAGGTCCCAGATTCCCTTGCCTTACACAGAATTTTCTCTTGTCTTAAAATACCTAAACTAGCAAATGGGAATGATACGAATGTCCCTCCTCTGCTTGCTGTAAGCTTGTTGTTTTTTTTTTTAATTCACCCAGGATGGATACCACGTTTCTTCATCAATTGCTTTAGGTGAAGTGGTGTTAAGACCTGCAGGATCTCCAAAGGGGCTCATTCTTGGCCAGGGCTCTGCGATGGGTTCCCCATAGAATCTGTACTATGAATCTCAAGGGAAATGGTAAATGGGACAACAGAACCCCAGCAGGACCTCCATGGTCTATTTACCAGCTCCTGTCTCTCTGTCTCCATCAGTGTGCCCCTGCCGGCTCCCCCAGCCTCTCTCATTCCAGAGAGCCCAGGACTTGCTTGGGACTTTCTCATGTTGCTGTGAGGAGCAAGTCAATACTGTGCCAGCTCTGAATAGTAAAGGGCTGTATAATGACTGTGGGCTAGTGCCAAAATTTATAAAGAAAAAAAAAAGAATTTATTTACAAGGGAAAATAGTAAGTGCATTGTTCCATATTTTTCTTCATCCTTATTATCTATGTCTATGTAAAAAATATGATAAGTCTAGGGACAGATTTTCCAAAATATTTTCTCAACTGGGGGCCATGGAATATTTTGGGTCTTAGTTGTGGCATACAGGCTTAGTTGCCCCAGAGCATGTGGAATCTTAGTTCCCTAACCAGGGATCGAACCCGTGTCTCCCACACTGCAAGGCAGATTCTTAACCACTGGACAAACAGGGAAGTCCTTGCCCAGAATATTTAGTACTCATAATACACACACACAAAGATTTGCAATGTTTGTCGCTCAGTAGTGTCCGACTCTTTGAGACCCCACAGATTGTAGCCTGCAAGGCTCTTCTGCCCATGGGATTCTCCAGGCAAGAATATTGGAGTGGGTTGCCATTTCCCTCTCCAAGGGATCTTCCCGACCTAGGAGTCAAACCATGGTTTCCCGCATTGCAGGCAGATTCCTTACTGTCTGAGCCACCAGGGAGCTAGGTGTTAAAATGCCACGCCTATCTGCTAAATGACATTTCAGACCCACTATGGGAAACTTTTTAAAGCTGTTTTTTATTGGGGTAAGGATCCTTTTGTTCTCTGAGTATTCATTATCCCAGTCCGCAGTTGCATCTGGAAGGAAAAGCCATTCTAACAAGGAAATTCTTGGTAATAATGTGACCACTTATAAAATCAGTCTTCACTCAAACCATCCTCCCTGTTTAACACTGGAGTTTTAACCTTGCCCATTGGGTCAATATCTTTAACATTTTTGGCTCTCAGTTCATCTCAGCTAATTTTAGGGTATTGGAAACATCTGACAACCCTAACGCAAACAAAATATAAATAGACTGCAGAGTGAATTTGCAAATCTTGCAGGGGATCCAAATTTTCACTAAGTTGTTGATAGCGACGTGGAGCAAAGCCTTTGACAATGGAGAATTAGTAGAGCTAGATTAATTGAAAAGGAAGAAGAGACAATTGAAAGGGCTGATGACCGTATAGGTATTTGCAAAGAATTATTTGTGCCATAAAAACACAGATGCCGTAACGGAGTATTTAAAAAGGATCTGCTTTATATTCTTACTTCATGGCAAAAGTGAAGTAAAAAATGTCAGAGTCCCCAGGAAATTTAGAAATTTTTAGTCTAGCCATCTCACTTTTGAGATGAAGACCCTGAGAGGTTGTTCAAGTCAGGCCCGGGGTGATGGAGCAGGACGGGACCGGGGTCTGCTGACCTTGCCGGTTCTTGTAGTCTCTCCAGCCAGTCAGGCTGCCTCCTTCTCACCCCCCACCTCCCACTCACAAGCAGTTCCTGTTGGCCTCTCATTCAAAACACCCCTGGAGTCTGACCGCTCCCCACCCCCAGGTCTCTCCCCGAGATGGCTGCTGGGGCTTTCTCACTGGCCTCCCAGTGCCTGCCTCGTCCCTGTGATTCTTCTCCACACAGCAGGCGTCGTGATCCTTTTAAAACAGGTACCTCCATGAGAGAGGAATCTAAAAAAAGAATGAATACATGTATATGTACAGCTGGATCACTGTGCTGTGTACCTGAAACCAACACATTATCGATCAGCTAGACTCCAATAAACTTTTTTTTTAATAAAAAAGATAAGAAGAAAACGATAGGTCAGACCTTATCTCTCTTGAGCTCTGACCTTCCAGTAGCTTCTCATCTCCCTCAGAATAAAATGCCAGGTCCTCCCGAGGTCGTAAAGCCCAGTCCCGGCTTGCTGCCTGAGTCCCCGTCTCACTCTCCTCCTGGACCGTGTTCCACGCCCCTGGGGTTTTTGTCCTTCCTCAGCTCCCCAGGCTCCCTCCCTGCCCAAGACCTTTCCACTCCTCTTCCTCCCCCCGGAAGGATGGATGCTCCCCTAGAGATCTCACTTCTTTTCAGTTCTTTTTGCATGTCCTGAGCACCCATTTCATTTTTTTGATGGGGGAGGGAGGCTGTTTATTTTTTAATTTTTATTTTATATAAAGAGTATAGTTTTTAGGAGTATAGTTAGGAGTACAATTGAGTAACAATGTTGTGTTAGTTTCAGGTGTGGAGAAGAGTGGTTCACTTATACATACACGTGTATCTCAGACTTCCCGGGTAACTCAGATAGTAAAGAACTGCAATGTGGGAGACCCGGGTTTGATCCCTGGGTTGGGAAGATCCACTGGAGAAGGGAATGGTGGCTCAGAGGTTAAAGCGTCTGCCTGCAAGGTGGGAGACCTGGGTTCAATCCCTGAGTCGGGAAGATCCCCTGGAGAAGGAAATGGCAACCCACTCCAGTATTCTTGCCTGGACGGAGGAGCCTGGTAGGTTACAGTCCACGGGGTCGCAAAGAGTCGGACATGACTGAGCGACTTCACTTTCACTTTCACATGTACATATACACATATCTATTTTTTCAAATTATTTTTCCCATTTAGATTATTACAGAATATCGAGTAGAGTTCCCGTGTGACACAGTAGGTCCTTGTTGGTTATCTATTTCAAATACAGCAGTGTGCACATGTCCACCCCAAACCCCCAAACTCCCAGACTTATGGTTTGTTCCTACAGAGAAAACCCATGGTTACCAGGGCAGTGGGGGAAGGAGGGGAGGGATAGATTGGGAGTCTGAGCACCCATCATGAAAGAGCACTTCAGGGCTCCCCCGGAGGCTCAGTGGTAAAGGGCCCACTGCCAGTGCTGGAGACGCCGGTCTGGTCCCTGCTCTGGGAAGATGCCACACGCCGCGGAGCAACCAAGCGCATGTGCCACAGCTCCTGCGCCTGCGCTCTAGAGCCGGCGCGCCCCGGAAGGAGGTGCCGCTGCGCTGAGACGCGTGAGCGCTGCGGCCAAGAGTGGGCGGGCGCCGGCCGCGTCTAGAGAAAAGCCTGCGCGCAGCAGCGCAGACCCAGCACAGCCAAAAACGGATAAGTAAATGCACTGAGTTAAAAATAAATAAGTGAAAGGGCGCTTCACATTGTCGTCCTTTTCTACACAATTTTTCTTCATTAGAAAGATGATCAAGGCCTGACGTACATACTGATGTGCCTATTATCTGCCTTCGCATATCAGAACTGAAGTTCTGCTTTCACTGTAGGTTTCTAATCTATGCACCAGGTACCTGTGTCTCCTTTGTTTGCAGATACTGTTAGAACCCGAAAGCTGCTGGGAGATGCTAAATAAGTAACCCTGAATAAACAAAAGAATAACCTGAATGGTGAAGTAAGTTATATTATCTATACTGCGGTTACATACAGGCAAACTGTTTTAAAAGTCAGACTGTTTGCCAGATTTCTTCCCCCAAGAGCATTCCATCTTGCAATGCATTTATCTGTCCCTGTGCTGTTTGACAGGGTGAAGTCTCACCCTGGGAACTGGAGGATCATTAACTACCTGCTTTTCAATCTTTTGGTGAAGAAATAAGGGCAAAATCACTCATTGGGAGCTTCAAGATCACAGACTTGGAAGGGCACTGGGGCTCCTGAACACCCAGAGCTGTTGGGGCTGGGAAGAAATTACTGTACTCACATGGGTGAAGAACTTTTTAAAAAATTGAAGTGTAGTTAATTTACCATGTTGTGTTAGTTTCAAGTGTACAGCAAAGTGATTCAGTTGTATATATATGTATGCATACATATACACATATATATGCAAATACTTCTTCAGATTCTTTTCCATTATAGGTTATTACAAAATAAATAGTATAGTTCCCTGTGCTGTGCAGCGTGTCCTTGTTGTTTCTTTCATATATAGTAGTGTGTATATGTTAATCCCAAACTAGGGTTTTTAAAAATATTTATATTTTTAATTTAGAATATCAGCAGCTCTTTAGGTCAGAGATTACCTATGTAGTTTCTAGGCATTTGGCCCTTTTTATTCTCCTGTATTTTGCCAGAAGGAAGAAGGGCTCTTCCCCCTAAGCTGTCAGACTTCTAGTGAGAAGAGAGGTTGAAAGTCTTGTTCAAAATCAGCTTCCTTGGATTTCTTTTCTTTATTTTTTTGGTGGGCATGGGGTTGGTGGTGGACTGGAGAGTTGGGCAGAGGAGGGAAGCTTACATGCTCAGGTGTGTGTCCAGTTTGGGGGCATTCATTTTGAAAGTTTGGAAAACATTTAAGGACTGAGAATTTTCTTTCTTTAATTATCAATTAGTGTGAGAGAAAGGAGGGAATATGTGAGGTAAAGAGATGGGAAAGTCAGCTCAGCTGAAGGAGGTTAGGCCAGATGTCAGGAAAAAGCCCCAAGAAAGGCAGGTGTCGGCGGGGGTCAGAGGAAGAAGGGATGTCACCTTCATTTGGAACAGTTGGGTCACTCTCTTCTCAAGAGCGAGGGTGTCTGGGAGCAGAAGGTGACTCAATGTGATCATTTAGCTTTTAAAACCCTGGATCCTCAGTTATTCCATGAAATTTCAGGGTCAGCAATACCTAACTCACTTTGGTGGCGATTGATCTGACAAATTGGCACATGGAAGATTTTCAGCAAAGAAACATCTATGGTATTTGCCAAGCACAGAATCAGCTTGGGAAAGTTTGGAGAATGGTGCTAAGACTCCATCTCCTGCCCTTGGCTTTGCCCATAAACCCTTGCCTCTAGCGCTCTGCAGTGTGGAATTTCCCTGCGCTTTTGAATGAAAGGGAGCTGGCCCTCTCTTCAAATCTCCATCCTGATGGAAAGACGAGGGAGCCTACTAACCGCCATCTCGAGCAGCTTCCCTAGCCCCACAACGTGAGGACAGGGTAATGATGTCCAATTTTGCACACTTCAGATCCATTAGTAGCAATTACCTTTCTCGAGGTGTTTTGAGTTAGTTTTAACATAGCATTCTTACAGTTGGTGGATAATGACAGTAATAATGTACACAACATTTTCAAGTCGCTGTTTTTAGCTACAATAACAGCATTAGTAGGTCTATTTAACAGATGCATTTCATGCTAAAAGTTAAGGTTCTGATGATTTCTTTCCCTTCCCCCAGGCAAATCTCCACTGTTATTTTATTCAGTGGAGATCTTTTGCTCCAAAATTTCAGCAGTATTTTATTCTAGGTCTTCCTATTGAAACGAGATGGTTGTGTAACTGGTTTGATCTAGAATGATTAATTGTTTTAGCTGTTCTTTTCATCATATGCAAGCAAAACCTGAAAACGCACAAAAATGGGAAATGTGTGTGTGTTTTCTGAAACTCCTTTG
This sequence comes from Cephalophus harveyi, assembly GCA_006410635.1. NCBI lineage: Eukaryota > Metazoa > Chordata > Mammalia > Artiodactyla > Bovidae > Cephalophus > Cephalophus harveyi. The sequence goes on from SJYT01053636.1 coordinate 197,235, forward strand.
GTAAATCTATGAGAGAGGAATCATGGCTCAGCGGGTAAAGAATCCGCCTACAATGCAGGAGACACAGGAGACGCAGGTTTGATCCCTGGGTCAGGAAGATCCCCTAGAAGAGGAAATGGCAACCCACTCCAGTATTCTTGCCTGAAAAATCCCATGGACAGAGGAGCCTGGCGAGCTACAATCTGAAGGGTTGCAAAGACTTGAATACACCTGAGCAACTAGGCGCATAACAGAACCCACAAGGGAAATGACTAGGTTTTACATGGTGCCTTTTTGATTCCTGGGTCAGGAAGATCCCCTGGAGAAGGAAACGGCAATCCACTCCAGCACTCTTGCCTGGAAAATCCCATGGACAGAGGAGCCTGATAGGCTAGAGTCCATGGGATCGCAAAGAGTTGGACACGACTGAGCGACTTCACTTTCCTTTCACTTTCCTTTCCTTTCAAGTCAGAGGGATGAACAATGAGCTGCCCAAAGAAGAAGTCTCTCAGAAGGCGGGTGTCAATCTATTCTAGTGACTCCATCAAGGAGTGTGTGTGTGGTGTGTGTGTGTGTGCGCGCGCTAGCTCCTCTGATAATCCAGATTGTGTTTACTACTCCCTTCCTCTCCCACCTCCTGGAAGCCATCTCTGATCAGCCCAGTCACCAGAGAACTCTTTTCCTTTCAAGCCCTGCATCTTTGTTATCTGTAATCCATTTCGGACACCCGTCTACACCACCTCCTTCCATCCTCCCCTCTTACTGTGTTAGTCTCCGTTTTGTAGTTGGTCATGCATATGTCTCATCTTCCTGCATCAGATCCCTTGGCCACCATAACAAAGCAACACTAACCAGGTGGCTTAAGACAACAGAGATTTATTCTGGAGGCTAGAAATCTGCATCTAGGGAGTCGGCAGGGCCTTGATCCCTCTGAGGTCTCTAGAAGAGGGCCCTTCCGTGCCGCTTCCAGGCTTCCCCGTTTTTTGGTGGCACAATTCCAATCTCTGCCTCTGTCTTCACGTGTCTCCTGTGTGCCTGTCTCTGCCTTTTTACATGACCTTCTTTTTCATAAGGACACTAGTTGTATTGAATTAGGAGCCCACCCTAATAACCTCATCTGAACGTGATTCCATTTGTAAAGATCTTGTTTCTAAATAAGTTCACTTTCACAGATAACAGGGGTTTGGATTTAAACATTTCTTTTGGGGGGACATTATTCAACTTGTAGCACCCCTCAAGTAAACTGTAACCTTCTTAAAGCTTAGAGTATTTGATGTACTCCCTGAAGCAGTGTTTCCTAAAACCTTGGCTGTGGAACAGGAATCCTTAGGTTTTTGATTAAAGCAAGTCCTATTCTCAAACATGTTAGAGGTACATGACAGCAAGACACCCTGACCTGGGGGCTCAGATGCCTGTGAGCCTATTAAAGGAGCTGAGAAATCTTGCTATAGAGACACTTGCTCAAGTAAAACTTATTTACACTAGCTTTTTGACCATAGGGACTTTTTTCCCCCTCCAGGTTTCTTCCATTAACAGCAATGGAAACTACTTTGGGAGAATAAAGGCCCTTTGAATGTTTTTTTCTACCACATGAATTGCCCCAAATGAAGTTAAGTAGAATATTATGGCATTCAGTTGAGTAATGTTTTATATAATATCAAATGGCCACTAAAGAATAGGAGCGATTTAAAAAGACTCAATTCTGAGTGACACTCAAATTCAGTCCATTTGGACAGAAAGTCTGTGAATCCTGCTGCTTGGGGCTCGGTCCACTCCCCTGACCCCTGCGTGGTGCGTTTCTGCATTTGAAATGGGGACAAACATAGGCCTTAAAAAAAGGTACAGTGCATAATTACTATTTGAGCCCAGTAATTCAGCCAGGAAAATCAATGAAGTCAGTGAGTCCCTACGCTATTCTGTGCTTTCAATCACAATGATTTTAAATGGTGTGATGGAATGGTGAGCTGCCTGAGGAAAACTTGATTTTCTGCTTATATTTAAAGGAACATAATGATGATCATTTCCCAACAATAATTTTTAAAAGTCCTCTTTTGACACTTTCAATACCATGTGAGTTCTTTCACACATCGTTTTTGAAAAAGTAATCAGGTGGGCTTTTGAGCAAACTTTTGATGGTTGTATCTTTTCCCTCTCTGGCAAATGGTGTGTTGGGTGGGGGTGGAGTAAAAATCCATTTTGATACTAGCCTGGGCAAAATCTAATTAGGAAGGTCAGTCTCCTGGCGGAAATGTCATACGTTACATTGCAGAGCCAAATGAAAATTACTTTGGAATCATCAATGTGTCCTGGATTAAGATAAAACTGGCATATTTATCACAAATAAATACATGAGAGGTCTCTTTCAAAAAAAGTATTGTTTGTTTTTTAAAATATACAACTTGGAATTGATTACAAGTTCCTTTTAAATAGTAAATACCCCTGGTGTATTTCAGTTAAGATTTATTTTACAGATATCTGATTTCCACACCACTTTTTGGATTGTATCAGATTCACAGAGTGTTTAAGAGCATGGACTTTGGAGTCAGACAGACTTCTGTTTAAATCCTAACCGAATTCACTCCTTACTACTTTTGTGAGTTTGTGTAGGTAACTCACTCGGAGAGCTTCAGTTTTTTTAAATCTATAAAACAGGAATAATAGCACCTAGGTCAGATGGTTGTGGTAGGGACTAAATTAGGTGATGAACTTAAAGCTGTGTTCCTGGTAGGTAAAGAGTTGAGTTTAATGCCAACTGTATATATGTGTGATGTATGTGCAAAGCTTAGCTCATTGCTCAGTACATGTAGCTGCTTTATTATCTGCTATCTTATAATAATTTATAATTTTCATCATTTAAGAAACACTCATGAGTGTCTATTATGTGCCAGGCACTATTGAGATTACTGGGGATATAAAAAAGAACAAATAATTTCCTGTCCCCTGTCTTTCTTTTTTTCCTAACTCTAGCCTTCAGCATCCTGCGATGCATTATCCTCTTATACAGAGATGCCAATTTCCCAGATGGCAGTGTCTTAGCTTAGGCTGTTGTAACAAAATACCACGGTATTAGGTGGCTTTAAGAGAAATACATTTTTATTTCTCACAATTCTTTCTAGAGGTTGACAGTCCAAGATGAAGGTGCTGGCCAGATGGGTTTCATTCTGAGGCCTCCTCTCTTAGCTTCTAGATATTTGCCAAGTCCTCACATGTAGGGAGACAGATAAGTTTTTTTCTAATAAGGACACAAATCCTATCAGATCAGGGTCCCACCCTTAGAGTCTCATTTAACCTTAATGGCCTCCAAGACAGCTCTGTCTCCAAATACAGTCACATTGAGGGCGGGGCTCTCAAATGTGAATCTGGGGGAAACCAAAAGATTCAGACCATAGCAGGAAGGAAGTGACATATTAAGAGTTCAGTTTTTTGTTTTTTTAAAGAAAACAGAATGGAGACTATGCTTATTTAACTAAAATAAAATCTGTCACCCCTCTCTTAGAAGAAACCCAGCGGTTGCCATCATCTTTCATACTGAGGTGTAACTTAGCAGAGTTGCTCTAGATGTGGTGGCAACATCTACCGGGGGACCAGGACCGCAGCCCAGGGGCCTCCGTGGGCATGCTTTTTACCAGACCGCACTATAACGTGAGATGCTTTCGGAGGAGACAGTCCCTGCAGGTCCTCATCAGGGCCGCCCCAGGCACTGGGCACGGGGTCCCACTGAAGCAGGGGAGCAAGGGCTGAGATGCAGCCAGACTCCTCTTGCCAAGCCCTGTGCCCTCGCGGCCACGCTGGCCTGGAGACGTGTGCCGTTTGCTCTTTCATACAGAAGTAACTGTGGGCTGACAGCAGTCTCTTTACTGCATGGGTGTGACTGGACATTGGACAGCATCTTCTCTGTCCTCAGGAGAAATTTCCCTCCAGGGGAGGATCAGAAATGGTTGTACTTCCCTCGGGCTCCTGGTTGGCTTTGCGTTATAGGCACTGACCACTGTATTTTCCTCCTCCCATGAGAAAGATCCGAATCGGGCTGCAGTCTCCCCTCTAGCGGGTAGGTGGGATTTCACGGTACGCCTCCACGTGCCGCTTGTTCTTCTCCCGTGGGGTTCCTGGTCTCACTGAGCGCTACAGGTGGGGCGGGAGATCTTATAAAGTTGTTAATTTGGGAATGCGTTTTATGCGCTACTCAGTCTGAGTCATACTGAGTTTTGGTCTGCTTACTTCAGATTATTATAAGTTTTCCTTCATTCCATATGTATTTGTTAAGTATACTCCTGTGTGCTGGGCACATAGTAGGGGTGAAGAAGACAGGCTAGGGCTCTTACCTTCAGGAGCTTGTATGCTAATTAGGAGGAGGCAGTAAGGGAATGAGGCCATGACAGGCTGGAACGGCGCCCTTCTGGAAGCAAGCAAGGTGCTGTCTTGATAAGTTACTGTGTGCGGGGAGGGGTCAGGTGGGGCACAAGGAGGTGCTTTAGACAGAGAAAGCAGGCTTTCTAAAAGAAGCCCACCCCACACACAGTTGGAGGAGGGAAAGGCAACCCACTCCAGTATTCTTGCCTGGAGAATTCCATGGACCGAAGAGCCTGGTGGGCTGTAAGTCTACGGGATCACAAAAGGTCAGACACCATTGAGTACCTAACAGACCACACACAATAAATAACTTTTCAAGACAGCACCTTGTATTCTTCCTGGAGGTTACTTCTAGAATGGGGGTAAGGGCTTCCCTAGTGGACCACTCCAGTATTCTTGCCTGGAGAATTCCATGGACCGAAGAGCCTGGTGGGCTGTAAGTCTACGGGATCACAAAAGGTCAGACACCATTGAGTACCTAACAGACCACACACAATAAATAACTTTTCAAGACAGCACCTTGTATTCTTCCTGGAGGTTACTTCTAGAATGGGGGTTAGGGCTTCCCTAGTGGCTCGGAGAAGGCAATGGCACCCCACTCCAGTACTCTTGCCTGGAAAATCCCATGGACGGAGGAGCCTGGCAGGCTGCAGTCCATGGGGTTGCGAAGAGTCGGACACAGCTGAGCGACTTCACTTTCACTTTTCACTTTCACGCATTGGAGAAGGAAATGGCAACCCACTCCAGTGTTCTTGCCTGGAGAATCCCAGGGACGGGGGAGCCTGGTGGGCTGCCGTCTATGGGGTCGCACAGAGTCGGACACGACTGAAGCGACTTAGCAGCAGCAGCAGTGGCTCAGATGGTAAAGAATCCACCTGCAATGCACGAGACAGACCCAGGTTTGATTCCTGGGTCGGGAAGATCCCCTGTAGAAGAGAATAGGAACCCACTCCAGTATCCTTGCCTGGAAAGTTACATGGGCAGAGGAACCGGGCGGGCTATAGTCCGTGGGATCATAAAGAGTCGGACGTGAATGAGCGAGTAACACTTTCTTTTCACTTCAGAATGGGGACAAGGATAGTTACGGAGTGTGGAATGGACATGTACACACTGCTATATTTAAAATGGATAACCAGCAAGGTCCTACTGCATGGCACAGGGAACTCTGCTCAATGTTATGTGGCAGCCTGGTTGGGAAGGGAGTTTGGAGGAGATTGGATGCATGTATATGTATGACTGAGTTCCTTCACAGTTCACTTGAAACTATCATAACATTATTAATCATTATTAATATTATCCCTCAATACAAAATAAAGTTTAAAAAATTTAAAAAATGAGAGTATTAATTAAGGCTTAATTAAGCCTTAATTAAGGCTTCTAAAAGAGTATTAATTTAGATAATGTAGGTTATGTCCTTAGTCTGTTGCCTGACACCGAGTAAGCCCTAGTTCATGGTAACTGCTATTGTTATTAACTGTCTCCTTGCCCCCCATTATATGCTGCTCAGTGCATGAAAGCAAGAGGAAAAGCTCACCAAATTCGAAGAAGTGGTGATGGCTTTGCAGGCATGCCAGCACCGGAAGGTTGGGGAGCTCAGGTTCCTAATCACTGAGGATGTCTTTTCCCTTTCTCCGTCTTGAAAGGCAGGCCTTTCTTGTTGGCTGGTACTAAGCAGCTTTGCTGAATCTCAGCTTGGGTTTGTCATTGGAGCCCTCTCTGCAAACCATCATCCTCAGGCATCAGTCTACTGCGACTGCCCAGTATCTTTTGGTCTGCATTTTCCTAGTTATATTTGGTGGGCCAAAAAGTTCATTTGGAGTTTTCCTTAACAGTTTACAGCAAAACCCAAGCAAACGTTTTTGGCCAACCCAGTGGTACAAGTTTCAATTCTTGTCTACTTTTAACTGAATGCAATTAAATCCTGAATTAATATGGAGGCAATGAATTAATTGCCCCAGAGGGCCCTTCCTTGACAGATAATACTCAGTATTCAGAAGAGTTGTTCAATAGATTGAAGTATATCTCCTCTAACTCATGTGTCTGAGCCCTCTCTGAGCTTCTAGAAGAGTTGGTCTGCCTGGTGGAAGAAGAGGGAAGGATTAGGGCCTGAGGTGCCCGAGGCTGGGAGTTCTGGTGAGTCTAACAAGTGAGTTTCGCTGTACTCGGAGGAACGGTGCAAGGCGGTAGAGTACTGGAGCTAAGCTTGGAGAAGTACCTGGAAACGTGGAGGGCCTCGTCTTGCCCACTACTCGACGCCTTCCCTGGGTTACCTAAGGGAATCCACTTATGACGCTATTACCCGGTAAATTAGGAGAGCGATTCAGTCAGGTACATTTATCATGACGAGGACTGAAGATAATTAATACACTGCATTGAATGCAAATTGCACCCACAGCACTTATCTCATTTTCAATTAGCACAAATGTTACAGCACCGCAGGCTTGTTATGGTTTTACCATGGGCTGAGTAATTAATTTCTGTGAGCCACATAGCAGGCACCTGGTAATGCCGTTTATTAATAAATGTCACCCCAGGTATCGGTTTGTTAGAAGAGGTAAATAAATGGAATGCGCAGTTGTCTGCCCTGTGCAAATCTATTTTTACACCTCGCTGAGTCTTTTCACTTGTTTGTTTATTGACTAGAGTGACTACTGGGATTACAATTGCAAACAAAGGAAAATCCCCACCCTTCATGTGGCCTCAAGGGGGGATTCCTTTTTCTTCTCCCTCAGGGATGCTGAGGCTTGTGAGTGGCGCGTGTTGTAGATGAGTTTCTGTTGCTTCAGAAACATGTTCCCAGAGGAGACCCGTGGTGGGAAATGGGGAAGGGAAAAGCCAGAAGACACACCTCCTAGACACCCTATCCACCCTCCTTCCTTCATCCGACCACACTCACAGACTCGCTCTCACGGCCGCGCTGGGCACACTTCCCTGTCTGTGAATCCTTGGGGAATAAGAGCTCTTACAGTCTTCCCCAGTGACTCAGCGGGTAAAGAATTTGCCTGCAATTCAGGAGACTCAGGAGACACAGGTTCGATCCCTGGGTCAGGAAGACCCCCTGGAAAAGGAAATGGCAACCCACTCCAATATTTTTGCCTGGGAAATCCCACGGACCGAGGAGCCTGGTGGGCTACAGTGCACGGGGTTGCAGAGTCGGACACGACTGAACGACTCTACACGCACAGGCCCCTGTGCGGAGCCCCCGTCTCCTCTCTTCGCTGTCCTCTTTCTCTGGTCTACTTCTCATCTATACTCTTACCTCCCAACCCCCGCCGTGTGGGCCCGTGACATGAGAAGTTGGATGGAATTTGGAGGATTTTCAGAAGTGTGGCTTGTTGAACCAAAATCGCCTAAATTTCTGAGTTTTTCCATGTATCTCAACTCTGTTGGGGCTTCGCTGGTGGCTCAGAGGTTAAAGCGTCTGCCTCCAATGCAGGAAGCCTGGTTCTATCCCTGGGTCGGGAAGAGCCCCTGGAGAAGGAATTGGCAACCCACTCCAGTATTCTTGCCTGGAGAATCCCATGGACAGAGGAGCTTGGTAGGCTACTGTCCACGGGGTCACAAAGAGTCGGACACGACTGAGTGACTTCACTTTCTTTCTTTCAACTCTGTTGAGATAAAAGCCTTCTCTTTCCATATTGGCAGATGATGACATTAGGTTTTTTGGTTAAAAAAAAAGAAAAAGACACTCAAATTAGCAGATTCTGACTGTATATCTGACAATGGTTCAGACTCTTTTCAGAGCTGGAGGCTTATGGAGTCAGACTCTGTTTTGTCGACTCCTGTGACGACATCAGTTTTGTCCAGTGAACAGTTCCCTCTCTTTGTCCTGAACCAGCTGCGACCTTAGTGGGAAGTCAGCTATTCTCACCCTACATTTTGAATCTCGTGGCTCCTTGAGTTCTCTGGAGGGGCCCTAATGTGAAGACCCGCTGTGATTGGCTTAAGTGAGTTAACACATGTAAAGCGCTGGCCGCAATGCCTGGCTTGGTAAATACCCAAGGTGTTAGCTTCAATTAGCAAGATTGTTGGTGTTGCCACTGGTTCTGTTGTTTCACTCCAGCCACCTCAGAGGATTTAAGTGCCTTTAGAGCAAGGGTCCGGAGAAGGCAATGGCACCCCACTCCAGTACTCTTGCCTGGAAAATCCCATGGACGGAGGAGCCTGGTGGGCTGCAGTCCATGGGGTCGCTAGGAGTCGGACACGACTGAGCGACTTCACTTTCACTTCTCACTTTCATGCATTGGAGAAGGAAATGGCAACCCACTCCAGTGTTCTTGCCTGGAGAATCCCAGGGACGGGGGAGCCTGGTGGGCTACCGTCTATGGGGTCGCATAGAGTCGGACACGACTGAAGCGACTTAGCAGCAGCAGCAGCAGCAGAGCAAGGGTCCAACTCTTGGCGACCCCATAGACTGTAGCCTACCAGGCTCCTTCGTCCATGGAATTTTCCAGGCAAGAATACTGGAGTGGGTTGCCATTTCCCTCTCCAGAGCAAGGGTCCCAACCCCCGACCCATGGACTGATTTTGGTCTGTGACCTGTTAGAAACCAGGCCTCTCGGCAGGAGACAAGTGACTGGGGAAGCTTCACCTGTATTTACAGCTGCTCCCTGTTGCTGATGTTACTGCCTGAGCTCCGCCTCCTGTGGAATCTGTGGCGTCATTAGAGTCTCACAGGAGCACAGTACACTTCCCATCACTCCTAGGTGGGACCATCTAGTTTCAGGGAAACAAGCTCGGGCTCCCACTGCTTCTGCATTATGGTGAGGTGTATAGTTATTTCATTATATATCGCAATATAAGTGAAGTTGCTCAGTCAAGTCTGACTCTTTGCAACCCCATGGACTGTATAACCTGACAGGCTCCTCCATCCATGGGATTCTCCAGACAAGGATACTGAAGTGGGTTGCCATTTTCTTCTCCAGGGGATCTTCCTGACCTAGGGATCAAACCCGGGTCTCTGTCACTGCAGGCAGACCTTTTACTGTCTGAGCCACCAGGGAAACGTTCATTAATATTGATGGAAATAAAGTGCACAGTAAACCCCCACCCCCATCCCCACCATTCCTTCCAAGGAGAATTGTCTTTCATGAAATCCGTCCCTGGTGCCAAAAAGGTTGGGGACCGCTTCTCTGTTTCCTTAGAAACTGGAGGGAGGCCTGGGAATGGAAGGGAGTTTTAGTTTTGAGGTTTCATCTTTAAATTGGGGCCTCAAGGAAGGCCTCTCTGAGAAGGTGCCATTTGAGCAAAGATGTGAAGGAAGTTGGATCTAGTTCTTGATGTCTGGGAAGGAGATTTCTAAGCAGCAGGCAGAGCAAATGTGAAGACTCTCAGACAAGGGGGTGCTGGAGCCCCAGGGAGACCAGTCAGGCTGCAGTGGAATGAGAGCGAGGCGGTGGCAGGGGAGGGAGCCTCGGAAGGTGGCATGGCTGCATCGGGCAGGACTGTGAGGGCTTCTAAGACTTGGTGTTTTACTCTGGGATAGGGCACCGTGGGGAGATACGGAGCAGACAAATGACTGAGATTTTAAAAGGATTGCTTTTGCTTTTGTGTTTAGAAATAGACTGTAGAAGGACAAGGGCAGAAACAGGCCAGAAAAGAGGCTGCATTCATTTCTTCTTGCTGTTGTAACACATTATCCCAAATTCAGTGGCTTAAAACCACATACATATATTATTTTACTGCGACAGAGGTCAGAGTCCTAAAATCAAGGTATGAACAGAACTGTGATCCTACTGGAGGTGCAAGAGGAAAAGTCACTTCCTTGACCTTTCCAGCTGCTGAAAACCACCTGCATCTCTCTGCCTTTGGCTTCTTCCTCCATCTTTAAAGTCTTCAGCATCTTCTCTCTCACAGCATCTTCCAGTCTCTCTCCCTCTGACATCTGCTTCCCCTGTCGCATTTCCTTCTCTGACTCTGACCCTCCTTTTTCCTGTATAAGGCCCCTGGTGATTATATTAGGCCTTCCTACACAATCCAGGATAATCTCCCTGCCTCAACATCTGTAAAGTTTTTTTTTTTTTCCACGTAAGGTTGCATATTCACAAATTTTTGGGATTAGGACATGTTCATCTTTTGGAAGCCAGTATTCTAACTACCGTAGAAGTGAATGCATTAGAGTGAAGGGTGAAGACGGTTTGGGCAAAGGCAGTGAGAAGCATTTGGACTGGGGGGATGTATCAGGCATGGAAATGTCCGTAATTCTCTGGGCCTCTGGCATGGGTACCCCCTTTCTCATTATCATTTCAACTGACTTGGGGTGTATTCCTCACCCCAATAGTTTGTCCAGAGACAGGAACCATAGATGATTGTGGTGGGAAGAGACTTAAGAAGCTATCAAATCCCATTATCGATTTATAAATTAGTGCTTTGTCCTGGACCCAGTGAAGACATCTTGGACTTTTTTTTTTAACCAATTTATCTGATTATTCTTTTATTCACTCATCAGCATTTTCTGGACATCTGTTGACTGTATACTGCTCTGCGCTCTGTAAAAGTAAAAATAGAAGATGTAAGAGTCGTGGTCCTTATCCTTGGGAGATAAGGATCTGTTTGCAGTCTATTTGGGAGGAATCAGGGAATGATTATATATGCTTTCTTGATAGCTCAGTTGGTAAAGCATCCGTCTGCAATGCAAGAGACCCCCATTTGATTCCTGGGTCAGGAAGATCCACTGGAGAAGGGATAGGCTACCCACCCCAGTATTCTTGGGCTTCCTTTGTGGCTCAGCTGGTAAAGAATCCATCTGCAATGGTGGAGACCTGGGTTCAATCTCTGCGTTGGGAAGATCCCCTGGAAAAGGGAAAGGCTATCCACTCCAGTGTTCTGGGCGGGAGAATTTCATGGACTGTATAGTCTATAGTCCATGGGGTAGCAAAGAGTCAGACATGACTGAGTGACTTTCATTTCACTTCACTAGAGAGTAATTATAGAACTAAATATAAATGAGTAAAAAATGAAACACAAGATTTATGCATCAATGCCAAAGGATGGAGGAATATGGGGAGGCTTCTTGGAAAGAGTAACAGGTGATGGATTTTTATTTTTTAAGTGAGGACCAGTCAGAGAATTGCCAGATTTTAATTTGGCTAAAAATTGGACATTAGAAAAAAAATTTCCCTCTCATATTGCTATCGTTTCATAGTAGGTAGGACATCCAAGATATAAAAAGGACATGCTCTCAGAATAAATGGAGAGTCCATTGAATTAAACATATTTAGTTTTACACGATTTCAATGCTTTGTTTTCATGTTTCTTCTTTCAGTGAGGGTCATTGTGGGTTGGCACCGGACTCTAAACCTCAGTCTAGAGACAAAAGGCTCTTTGGTTGCTTGTGGTTTGGACTTCTGACTTTACTGGGTACAATTATTCTCCTGTATTTCTTGGGCTCTGACTTCAGAAAGTGGGTGACCAGATGTCTAGGATCCACTGTCTTGGTTGTGGATCTTCTCAATCCTTGTCACTGCTCGCTGGTCCACCATCAGAGGGAGGCTTGGGAGGCAGAGGAAGGAAGAGAAATGCAGACTTGTTTGTGTTGTAGTCGTCTTGTGGTGAGCAAGTGGTTGGCTCCAATGACAAACTAATTTTGCACTGAGATCTGGGGATCCTCTGTGGCTTTCAGTCATCATACTTCTCTTAGTTCCCTGGGGCTGCTGTAATAAATGACCACAGACAAGGTGGCTTAAAGTAACACAGACTTACTCTCTTGCTGTTCTGGAGGCTGGATTCTGATATGAAGGTGTCAGCAGGTCCATGTTCCCCTTGAAGGCTCTACAATAGCCTTCTTTGCCTCTTCCTAACTTTTGGTGGTTTGCTGACAATCCTTGGCTTCCAGCTGCATCCCTCCAATCTCTGCCTCTGTTGTCAATTGGCGTTTTCCCTGTGGGTCTGTATTTGTATTCAGTTCAGTTCAGTTGCTCAGTTTTGTCTGATTCTTTGTGACCCCATGGACTGCAGCACGCCAGGCTTCCCTGTCTATCACCCACCCACTCCCTCAGCTTGCTTAAACTATGTCCATTGAGTTGATGATGCCATCCAACCATCTCATCTTCTGTCGTCCCCTTCTCCTCCTGCCTTCAATCTTTTCCAACATCAGAGTCTTTTCCAATGAGTCAGTTCTTTGCATCAGGTGGCCAAAGTATTGGAGCTTCAGCTTCAGCATCAGTCCTTCCAACGAATAGTCAGGAATATTTTCCTTTAGGATTGACTGGTTGGATCTCCTTGCAGCCCAAGAAACTCTCGAGTCTTCTCCAACACCACAGTTCAAAAGCATCAGTTCTTTGGCACTCAGCTTTCTTTATGGTCCAACTCTCCCATCCATATATGACTACTGGAAAAACCATAGCTTTGGCTAGATGGACCTTTGTTGGCAAAGTAATGTCTCTGCTTTTTAATATGCTGTTTAGGTTGGTCATGGGTTTTCTTCCAAGGAGCAAGTATCCTTGCCCAAAAAGTTTGTTTGGATTTTCCATATCTTACAGAAAACCCAAACAAACTTTTTGGCCAACCCAGCATTTGTCCCCTCTTCTTTTAAGAACATCAGTCATTGAGTTAAAGATTCACTCCAATCCAGTAACATTTCACTTTAACTAATTACATCTGCAAAGACCATATATTCAATTGAGGTCACATTCCGAGTTTCCTGTGGACATGAATTTTGGGGACACACTGTTATAAGCTGAATTGCATTCCATCAAAACTCACCTGTTGAAACCTTAACCCCCAGTACCTCTGAATATGACTTTGGAGATAAACCCTTTAAAGGTAAAGTTAAAATGAAGTCTTGCAGGTGGGCCCCAATGCAATATGATTGGTGTCCTTATAAGAAGAGGAGATTAGAGACGGTAGGAGTGTGCACACAGAGAGGAAAGACCATGTGAACATGTAACAGGAGGGGGCTGTTTACAAGTCAATGAGAAAGGCCTAGGTCTTGGACTTCTTGCCTCCAAAACTATGAGAAAATAAATTTTTTGTTGTTTAGGTCACCTGGTCTGTGGTATTTTGTTATGGCAGCCCAAGCAATAATATAGACAATATTCAGCCCAACGCAAGGCCTGGTATCCTTTAGGTTTAGCTTAGATAAACCACTGTATGATGGCGGGATCTCAAAATAGATCTCAGGGTGCCATTGCCATATGTGTGCATTTTGCTGTCGTTGGCTCTGTGTCCGTTCCTACCTACGGAACAGATATGCTGCACTGAGGGTGGGTTGGCGGGAAAGGATGTAAGGACTTTTATGCAAGACGTTCTGAGATGCAGGCATCCAGATAGGGTAGGAGGCCACTGTCACTGGAGAAATTTTGCTTAGGGAAATTATGGATTTGCCACATTGGAGTTCTTCTTAGTCTCCAGGTCAGCTGATATGTGTACATTTTGGCAGGAGGGAGGCAGAAATGTGAGGGGAGTGTCGGGGTGAGACTGGGGCTCTAACGACACCAGTTTCCCTGCTTCCAGCCTCATTATCCCTCTCCAGGGACCTCAGTCTCACCCAGGCCAGCCCTGCCCCCTTTCTGCACCCAGTAAACATTGCCGGTTTGCTTTCTCATGAATATGGATTTCCATCATCCCTCACTAGGGATAGATGTTGGGGGCAGAGCTGTTGATTACATTTCCAGCCAATCATTGCCCATTAGCAGGAAAGAGCGGTGGGCATTATGCCTCTTCAGTGAGGAGCCATTTGCATTTGGTTGGGCCCTGCTTTCTTTCTGAGCATCCACGGACCCTCAGCACACTCAATTACTCCTGCATCCGGCTCTTCCTCTGTGATGCTCTTTTGCTTTCTAAGTGTCTTGATTGGATTCGCCAAATAGCTTGGTGCTAACTACAGCTGTTTAGCATACCCCTGGGTGGAGGATGATAAGGACTTCAGAGCTTGGGGTGGCTGCAAGCAGCAGGAAACAAATACCTTTTCCTTTCCCTTTCTGCCCATACTTCTCCCTGTTCAGAGGGACTAAGCCCAGCAAGCGGTGGGGTACAACGCTCGTACATGCTGCCTCTTTTTAGGAGAAGGCTGGAGGCCCCCTGGCGCAGAGTTCTCTGCCTAGTGCCCTGGCCCTTGGGGATTTGGTTTTCTGGCTGCTTTCTGTAGGGTGTGGCTCAGATAGATGTTGAATTTCCCTCACTACTTTCGCTTCCGAGAAAGAGGGCATGAGTTGGCCTAAGGAGTGGTCATTGGGAATAGATTTTCCCCCCTTTTCTAGATATCCATCAAAGTCATTGGCCAGATGGGAGAAATGGAGGCTTGACCCACGGGAAAGGCATTTTCACACCCTCTCCACAAATCCTCACAGTCAGTAACATGTGAAGACAACTGGGAATGACAGAGGGTCTCCTCCTTTCGCAGGATCGTGTTATTTCTAACCTCCTTCTGCTGCCCATGGTCCTCTGGAAAACCCTTCTTCGAAGTCAGGAATGTTTCTCCTCTCCTACTAAGGCTAGAGAGTCATGTTCCCTCCATCCTCTGGGCATCGCCTGTGTGCCCTCCTGCCCTCGGCTCCTCTGCTGTGTTACTAGAGATGCTGTTTTGTTTTCTTTTCCTCCTTTGTTTTGCCTCTTCGAGAAAATGAAAGTGAGCACCTTAGAAAGAGAGAGAGGGAGCCAGAGAGGGAAGAGACAGTGGGCACCAAATGATCTGAGAATGATAAAGGAAGGTTACCTGTGTGTTTGTCAACAAGATGAAATAAATAAGAGCAAAAAAAAAAAAAAAAAAGGACAGCAGTCAAAGGCAATCAAATATGTATTTAATTAAAGCAAACATAAAAATAAAAGTTACATGTTGAATCAATAAACAGCACTTTTTTCTACATGCATTTTGAACAAGACAGATCAGAATCTTGCCTGATGAAGACATAATGTGTCATAATAATTAGGAACACAGACAAAAGAACAGCTAATCAGCATGCAAATGTATGCAGTTCTGGTGATTCAGATGAGGCAGGTTTCTACCTCTTTTTTGCTTGATTCATCTTCATTGCTAATCATCTGAAGGCTGCCAAATGTTCACTGACACTAATGTATTATAGGTCAAGAGAGGCAGGTCTTCACCTATTACCCCCCCAAACAATATGCTTCCCTTCCCTGTTTCCTCTTCAGGATTTTCAGCAATCACTGCCAGATGCAATCAGACTCCTTGAATAGGAGCAACTGAGGCTTGTTTGTGGCTCAGATTCATTAGAATCAGGAGGCTGAAGAAAGGAATAAATTACTTAATTGCACAAAAAAGTTGCAGCCAAAGTGATGGTGAGAGAAACTGATTGTGTAGATACGCATTAGGCCACTCTTGGAATGGGGCGTCTTAGAATAGCTGGTAGTTTGGCCTCGCAGATTCAGACAGATTTGGGTGTCCTCCAAAACAGATGGCTCCACATACCATCTATTCTTCTCTTTGTCAGGTTTTACCATTTATTTGATCTTGGTCCCTCTCTGATGCTGGTTGTATGAGTTGTAACACAAATATGCATTCAGATCATATCCACTTAGTCTGGCCTCTCCCAACTTTTGTTCTTCATCTTTTTTTTTCCTTTTTTTTTTTTTTTGAGGAGATGATCAAGTTGAATAAAACCCTTGTTGTCAGTCTCCTGAATGCTCCTTCGCACGAAAATGCAGGAAATGGGAAGATTGCAGAGACCTGGGGTGCAGGGATGTGAGCCTGAGGAGGAGGGAGGCACTGCTCAAATGGGGCAAAGAAAGAAGTCATTCAATTTTGCAGCCACTTTCTTGCTTCAGACTAGCTCTTAATCTGCTAAAAAAAAAAAAAAAAAAAAAAAAAAAAAAAACCCACACACAACACTATTAATCAGTGTTGTTGATAGAAACCAAGGGAGCTGAAATAAAACCCTGTGAAAAGTCTCACCGATGCTTCCTTGCTTCCGTCTGACACCTTGGCCTGTGCCTCCAGCCCTGGGGGCCTCTTCTCAGGAATTCCACTCAGGTTCCTGGTCACGTGAACGACTTGTGGGTGGTCTTCTGGTTTTGAGGAAGGAACTTCTTTTTCTCTGGGCCGCTCCTGCATTGCTAGGAGTTGTGTATCTCTGTGTGTGCATGTGTGTCCCTGGCAAGGAGGGTGTTGGAGGAAGGGGCTGATACAAGCTAAGAGGCCCTGGCAGCTCAGAAATTGGGGGGAAAAATAATTATACTTGATTTCTATTGGGAGGATAAAGCACTCAGAAAGTGAGGGGACTTTTCTGGTATTGCTGAAAACCTAACTGGCGAGACTGATTTACCCAGGTTGGTTCTGACACTTCTTTCCCAGTCTCCCTTTGCTCTTGCTGCTTCCCTCTGCTTGACAATCCCTCCTTCTAATCTTTCCAAGCCTGGGTCATCTCCTCATGTAGGTTTCAGCACCAATCCCTTGTCGTCAGACACTGGTTCTGTCCTCCAAAGGTCAGTTAGCAGTCACCCTTCCACCCACATCTCTATCCCATTACCGTGTTTGTATTTGCTTTAAACTGATAGTTTTACTGTGATGGTTTAGTCACTAAGTCATGTCTGACTCTTGCAACCCCATGGATTGTAGCCTGCCAGGCTCCTCTGTCCATGGGATTTCCCAAGCAAGAATATTGGAGTGGGTTGCCATTTCCTTCTCCAGGGGATATTCCCGACCCAAGGATCGAACCTGAATTGCAGGCAGATTCTTTACTGACTGAGCTATGAGGGAGGCCAAATAATTTTACTACTCTCTGAAATTTATTGGTATGAAAGTTGTTTACTTACTTATTGAACTTTACTTGCGTGTCTATTATCTGTTGTCTCTACTAGACAGTGGGTTTTCTGAGGTCAATATTGTTTGTTTTAATCCTGTTTCCCCAATGTCCACACCTTCAGAGGGTGTTTGAGACATACTTGTTCTGTAAACAAATGATTTCTGAAAACGTATGCGGCCTAGAGTTCGGATCATATTAAACATCAACTCTAAGAGGTTGAAAAGTGAAAGTTAGTCACCCAATCATGTCTGCATCTTTGCGACATCGTGGACTGTAGCCTTCCAGTCTCCTCTGTCCATGGAATTCTCCAGGGAAGAATAGTGGAGTGGGTATCCATTCCCTTCTCCAAGGGATCTTCCCAACCCAAGGATCAAACCTAGGCCTCTTGCATTGGAGGCAGCTTCTTTACCACCTAAGCCACCAGAGGTCACTCACACTATTTTCTGGAACTGTGACACCATCATAGAATTTGCTGGAGACAAAAATGTGGACCACTGAGCTCCTTTAGTTATAAAAGGCATTTTGCCAAATCCCCTTTTTTAAGCCTGGTGCTCATTTGATGGGTAAGCAAAGTAGTGACTTCTTGGAAAACAAAGACATTTCTTTTCCTGAATTCATGGTCTGTGTTGTATCCACTCAATGTGAGCTGGGAGTTAGCCATCTCTGCAGTTCTACTTGGACCTCTGGGTGTGGGAGGACCACTGAGAGGAGGTGAGGATGGAGTCGGGGAGGGGAGAGAAGGAAAGATGAGAAGGGAAACATCCAAGACAAGGAGGGAGGAAGCCCCTCTGGACTTAACATTGCAAGTTTAGAGACACTGCGAATGGACCCACGTGGCTGAAAGGCTGGGTGAAACTCTTAAGTTGGTTGATCTCTGCTAGTGCGTGGACACAGGCTAACAGCATTTTTTCCGGGAGCTGAATAAGCTAAGAGAGTCATGAGAGAAGGCATTTCCTCCTCTGATTTGATCACACCCTTGAAAAATTCCTATTACACAGACCAAGATTCCAATCACTAAGAGTTCCCTCTCCCAATCCTGAGCCCGTTATCAGGGCTGGCTAGGTGTTAGTTGGAGCTATGTGAAAGAGAAGTCCTCTTCACCTTTTTTTTTTTTTTCCCCTGTTTTACAGTACCATTACAAACAAAATAAAAGTGAAGCAAGCTCTTTTTCTGGAACTTTCTGGGACTGATAGGTATGGAGGTGAAATTCATCTTGGGACTTGTTTTCCTTTTTCTGTCTTACAGATGGAATGATTCCTTCCCAGGAACCTCAGTGAGGCATCTCTCAATAGCCTTGATCTTGTCTCCATCTTCAGGGAACCCATGGAGTCACAGATTCAGTGGGAGTGGTGTGTGGAGTGGGAGGTACGTCCTAAGGAAGCATCTTAATTTTATGTGGGGTTGGCAGGGAGAAGGCCAGAGAGAGCCCTAGACCTCTTAATTCCTTATCGCAAGGGCCCCAACTCCGTGCCAAGAACTCCACTTTGGGAGAACGGCAGTCTTCTTGGGGGGAAGCTCTCATCTCTGTAGGAAGCCAGCAGGCAGAACGGACACCACCAGATACAGCCTTCTGTAGCCAGTCCAGAGGCATCTGATTATTCAGTGGATGGGTTTTTTTTTTTTTTTTTTCCTCTTGTCCAAATAAGCCTCATATCCCTTCATCAGAACAAAGCTGCGTTTCCCCACTCTCCGGCTGGCGGAGATAGCTGTCTTAGGCTCCTTGGAAAAAGCTCCATGGTTACCTTTCTTTCCCCTTTCCTTAGATCTTTTTGTTTGTTTGTTTGTTTTCTTTCTCTGAAAGTGAGAAAGACATTCTTCTGTGCCTTGGCAGACAGCTGTCTGAGGTCCTTCCTCTACTGGGGTCTCACCGTTGGACCCCTGGCCCCTCCCGTCACGCAGGCGACAAAAGCTCCTCCTGCCCCCCTTTCACACACCGTGTCTGAGGGAAGAAGCTGGTCTCCGTGCCAGTGAGTGAAACCTTGGCACCCTCTCAAAGGGACCTGAAGTGAGAAGGGTTCAAGAGGGAGGTCGCTTTGTGTGGAAAAGCTCCCGGCACGGACCTCCCCACCAGCCTGTCTGAGGGCCTCCCATGGGGCACCGGAGAGATGGAAACCCATTCACACTGGGCACTGTGTCCAGCCTGGCTCCTTCACTGCTTTAGCTTTAAACAGGCCAAAGAAAAAGATTCCCATGGGATATAGGAGACACCACCCCCCACCCCTCAGTGTGTCTGCTCTTGATTTGGGAATTTAGTCTCAAAATGCCTCATTTCCCCTAAACACCAAGTTAGTTCACTGACCCTTTCTCTGGGAATGCCACACCCAGCTAGCCTCTCTCTTCATGTCTCAGATTAATAAACATTTATAGCCAGACACTGGCAACCAGATTGTTAAATCACCTTCCTGTTGGAGTCCAATAGGCAAGAGAGGAGTCCAGTAGGCAAGAGAGAAGGAAGTGGCAACTCTCTCTACTCAACCACAACAAGAGAGGAGAGACGTGTAGCAATGACCCTACAGGGCAGTGTGAAGGGCCGGGAGTTCCCAGAGAGCAGTTCCCGGACCTGGTCTGTGTGCAGGTGGGGTCATTAAAGGCTTGTTGATCCTGATGACTGATGGCTTCACCCTCCATGGTCTCAGGGGTAGGGTATTTGATGGTAAGACCCAGGTGGCATGACTACTGGGAGATCATAGAACCAGCCTGAATCTCTTCTCATTTCACTCATACAGGGTGGTGACCAGTTTGGAGAGTAGAGAAAGAAATTGCCAAGAGGTGAGGCAACAGGGTATTATCTATTTCCCTCTGCCCTGTCTTGCTTTGTCTTGAGAGGGTGAACACTGAGCACTCCGAGGTTTAAGTATCCTGCTGTTGGGTTGCAATGTTTTCCTTTTCTCCTGGGAGAAGAACTTTTCAAGGCATCAGCAGCTACTTTGAGGAGAGCTAATTGCTAAGGCAAGAGGAAATCAGATCTCTCCTAAGAGTTCACAAATAAAACTACTGGAAAAGTAGAATCAGAAAGCAACACTTTTTTTTTCCCTTGGCACATGGAAGAAGAAAGAGAGAAGGAGGTGGTAATGGGTCTTTTTTTTTTTTTTGGAGAAAAAATAAAGAGAAATGAGCGTTTAGCCATTGCGTTGTTCATTGTAGGAAGTGGACAGGTGTCCCTCGCTGGGTACTGATGTCCTGATACAGGAGACTTATGAACTCATGTGTCTGTTTTAATGATGGATTGAGGATTCAGGGCTGAGCAGAAGGTTGGGCTTGATGAATTCTTGGTCTCCCTGGTAGCTCAGCTGGTAAAGAATCTGCCTGCAATGCAGGAGACCCTGGTTCGATTCCTGGGTTGGGAAGATCCTCTGGAGAAGGGAAAGGATACCCATTCCACTATTCTTGGGCTTCCCTTGTGGTTCAGCTGGTAAAGAAATCACCTGCAATGGTGGAGACCTGGGTTCAATCCCTGGGTTGGGAAGATCCCCTGGAGAAGGGAACGGCTACCCACTCCAGTATCTGGCCTGGAGAATTCATGGACTCCACTGTCCAGGGTGGGTCACAAATAGTCAGACATGACTGAGTGACTTTCACTTCACATCCAGCTCGTAAAGTTGGACTTGTCCCTTGCATGTCCACTCTGGGCAAGAGGGGATTGCTCCTCTCAGCTGTGGAAGGACTTGGCTCTAGTTGGAACTGAAAACACAGACCAGGAGATGGGAGTGATGCGGTAAGCGTGTTGGGTGGTGTGGTCAAAGCCACTTCCAGTACCTTATGGTCAAGTATTAGTTGAGCAGCTGTTAATGTCTATTATGGGCCAGGCCCAGTGCCCATGCAGAAATAGGGGGATGAAGGAGACAAGGGAGGGCAGATGGTGGGCCTGTGTGATGAGGCTGGCGATGCTGGAACAGGCTCCTGCCCCCTGCCCTCGGGGCTCCAGGGCATTGCTGCCGCTCCTCCTCTGTTAACCTCTGTGGGGTGGGAGGCTAGGACTGGCATGGCTGTGTCCCTGGGCAGGGAGGTCGGTGGCGCTGCTATTATTTGGCTTTGAAGGAGGCCATGTCTTTTGTATAAAACAGAGGTGAAAGGCTGTGGTCCTCTTGTGTGGCAGGGCCGACGTCACCCTGCAATTCTCTGCAGACTCCCGAGGAACTCGCGTCGGCCGGTGAACTCCCAGCCTCTCTCCTGGCCTCCTCCCTCGCTGCCCGCCCAGCCTGCCTTTGTTTTGACATCTCTGACTCTCCTTTCCGTGTTTCCTGTTTTCATGGATCTTCCCCCTCTGCCGTATTTTTCCTGTGTCTGTTTGGTCTCCCAGATGTTGCAGGCGCTGGTTATTTTGGTAGCTATCAGGGCATCACAAGATCTAAAAAAAAAAAAAAAAAAAAGACAGTGGAAAAATCCTATATTGGAAAAAAATTTTTTTCCATACATGTATCCCAGGTTGCATAATAGCCCATTCCAGTGTTTCAAATGCACCGCTTAGGTGGTGTTGTCGTGGCAGAGTCAATCAACTGAAATGTAGTAAATTCAGTTAAAATGTCCACAATGCTTTCATAATACGCCGCATTCATGGAGCAGCCCACAGCACCTCACACATAGTTGGCTCTCACTGAACGTTAGAAGTGAAGTGAAGTGAAGTGAAGTCGCTCAGTAGTGTCCGACTCTTTGCAACCCCGTGGACTGTAGGCCACCAGACTCCTGCGTCCATGGGGTTTCCTAGGCAAGAATACTGGAGTGGGGTGCCATTTCCTTCTCCAGGGGATCTTCCCGACTCAGGGACCGAACCCAGGTCTCCCGCATTGCAGGCAGACACTTTAACCTCTGAGCCACCAGGGAAGCCCATTGAGCACTGGCTAAATTAAATTTATTAAGCACTGGACCTTCCTGGAGATATCTTCTTAAGTGTGATAGTTCATGGTCCTTTTTTTGTGGTGGCTTTTCCACAATAATAAAAGATGTTTATCTGTTTTTACAATCAATACATGGTCTTTTTTAAATAGGAAAAAAAAAAAGATCCATCAATTCAGCACTCCAGTCAGATGGCAGTGGAGACCACGCTTGTCTGTATATGCAAAATAGAAGAAATGCCACAGAAGACATATGCTGCTCCGATGGGGACTCTAATAGATCTCTGGCACCAGGACGGCCAGCCGTCCCTGGGAATTTG
The DNA here is from genome assembly GCA_006410635.1 of Cephalophus harveyi. Classification (NCBI taxonomy): domain Eukaryota; kingdom Metazoa; phylum Chordata; class Mammalia; order Artiodactyla; family Bovidae; genus Cephalophus; species Cephalophus harveyi. The sequence continues at coordinate 219,417 of SJYT01053636.1, forward strand.
GCCTGAGAAAGGCCTATAGGAAGAGCCTCATTAGTTGATTCTGTGTGGGCCAGATCCTGGAGGCAGGTAAACTGTTTCCTTAGACGCCATTTAGTCGGCTCCTCTGCGGGTGGCTGTGGGCGGCCCAGCGGAGCTGCGAGTTCCTCTCTGTGTAGAGGGGGTGTCTTCTCTCTGTCCTGACCAGGCCACGCTCCTGTCCAGAGGGCTGACCTCAGACGGGGCGGCAGGACCACGTGCTCCTTAGACACCATGCTTTCATGCCACGGTGGAATGGATCCGGTGTCATACCTGACATAACGTGTTAGACAGTCGTGTCCGACTCTTTGCAACCCCATGGACTACAGCCTACCAGGCTCCTCTGTCCATGGAACTCGCCAGGCAAGAATACTGGGCTGGGTTGCCATTCCTTCCTCCAGGGGATCTACCTGACCCAGGGAATGAACGTGGGTCTCCTGCATTGCAGGCAGATTCTTTACTGAGCCACCAGGGAAGTGACAAAAACAAGTGACAAGTGACAAAAAAGACACTGGATTTTGCGTCACTCCATGGATTAGGTAGAAGAGCATTATTACCTTTCTTGGTTGGAAAGGAGCTCAGGGCTCCAAGCAGACAAGAGGCAGAGCTGAAAGCGCAGGGGCTGGAAGTCAGGGCCTAATAGTTCTAACTGGATTTCTTCCTGATCTTAAAGCCATCACCCACAGCCAATCAGTGGGAAAGTCTTAGTGATTCTACCTCCCAAACTTCGTTTTTTTCTTTCCATTCCACAGTCAGAGGTGGAATGTAGGCCTACTCTTGGCCTGTAGTTATAAAGAGAAATAGCCGATACAGCATTTCTCCCTATGAATGTGTGTAGACCCTTGAGGCTGTACAAGAGACTTGGGAGAGGGGTCTACCAACTGATTTTGCACATTTCTTGTTGTATTTGTGATTATGGTTCCTGGTATTTCTTTCATTACATGGAGAGCTATATTTTCTAATATTGAAACACTGAATTAAGTGGAGTGGATGTTATAAATTAAGGGAAAAGCCTGATGTGTCATCTGTGTAAAGGGTATAAGACTTGCTTACCCATGTGGTGATTGTCTCATGTTCAGCAAAAATATCCATGCCTGTTATCTCCATATTCACAGGGGACTTAAACTGATCTGTGTTGAATAGCTGTGTTGAATTGTCTTGTGAGATGGTTGGGGTGAGATTTGGGGGGGGGGTGCATGTTTATTTGTTTCGGGTGCTTGATTTTCTGCAGCTTCATGAAAGGTAAAGCTGTAGGAATGTTCCTGAGCTCTTTTTTGATATTTCTGTGATGTTTCATGTTTCATTTTGGCAGCAAGGACTGGGTTTTTTTGTTTGTTTTCTGTTACCTAATTTTTAGATTTTTAATTGGAGGATAATTTCTGTACGATATTGTGTGGGTTTCTGCCATACAACAATGCAAAATCAGCCATAAGTATACATACGTCCCCTCCCTTTTGAACCTCCCTCCAGCCTCTACCCCATCTCCCATCCCCTAGGTGGTCACAGAACTCCGGGTTGAGCTCCCTGCCTCCTACAGCAACTTCCCACTAGCTATCTAATTTACATATGGTAATATGTATGCCTCAGTACTACTCTCTCAGTTCATCCCGCCTTCTCCTTCCCCCGCTGTGTCCACAAGTCTGTTCCCTGTGTCTGCGAAGGACGGGCCTTTTAAAGGTGACACACTGGAAAGCTTCAATATCAGGCTTGGGACCTCTTAGGCTCCAAAGAGGAAGCAGACTGAAGACTCCTTCAATTTTTAGGACCATAATAAAAATAGCATGTACTGAGGTCAGGCCCCTGTTTAAAGTGCTTCATATGAATTAATGCCTTTAATCTGTACAACCACCCCATGAGGTAGATGCTGACAGAGAGAGGTTGATTAACTTGCCTGAGGTCACACAGATGGCTTCAAATGTCACCAAATTGGGAAACACCTCCATTAAGTTTTTCTTATATACTGTTCTAAAATACTCTGTGAATTGATGCTATTAGGAGTATCCTGGGAGACATTCCCACACTAGGACCACTAGCAGTAAATATACAAGGGATTGCAAACCGCACAAACTCATCCCCAAAACACAAACCTAAATGTATCTGCGCCTCAGCCTTCCCTGCACTGAATCCTAGAGATGCCTGCACTCATTCCTTTGCCACCGGAGGGGAAGTTAGACCCGGGGTGACTGGAATGAGGGAGAACTCGCAACGCTCTGGCTAAAATATGCTACTTTTGCAAAATTGATAAAAACATGTGAGGATGCGAATACATTACAAGGGACTCTCCTGTGGCCTTCGAGAATGATCTGTGTGAGGGTGGGGCCTGGAACCTTACGGTCATTAACTCCACAATAAATTTGCTCCTGGTCAAAATATATATACAGGGTACACACACACACACACACACACACACACACACAGATGGTGACAGGATGCTTGTCCAAAGGTGTTTGACGGCTGTCTTCTGCCAATCCTATTGTGTATTGCCGTGACGGAAGTGGTATCTCACCTGGAGATGATATGAAAAAGCTGCGCCTGAAACCTTTTGTGAAGTTGAGTCTTGGATCAAATGACTTCCCCGCCACACCCCGCCCTGTGACAACAGTGTTAGGAATTATAGTCCCATTTTGCAAATGCAGGAACTGAGGCTCAGAGAAGAACAGAAAGAAGAACCAGCTCTGATAGTCGCTTTTACTCGCAAGAACTAATGATGGCTTCTATAAAAAGCACAAATAAGGATCACATTTCATGGCCTCAAGAGGATGGTATGGCAGAGAGCTTATTGCTCCTTAGGGAAAGTTAAGTACATAATGATAGGTGGTTGTATTAGGATTAGTTTTGGCTGTGAGTGGCAGAAATCCCCTAAATAACAGTGGTTGGAATCAGATGGATGTTTATTTCTCACCCATGTGAAAGTCCAGGTAGGTGGTCCATCATGGTCAGGGGTCAGGTTCCTTCTATTTTATTGTTCTGCCATCCTCCACATGTGACTTCTGACTCATGATCCAGAATGGCTGCTATAGCTCCAAACGTGAAGTGTATAGTCTAGCCAGCAGAAGAAAAGATCAGAAGAAAGACAGACTTCTTTTTAACTACATTTGCTGAGAATTTTGTGTTATACACAAGCATATAATTTCCACCCTTTTCTAGGTCTTGGTCCTATGACCACACCAAGATGCAAAGCAGACTTAGAAGAGTCGGTTTTATTCCGGGCAAGCGTGTGTACAGATAGCACTGTGGGAGAAGGGTAGGAAGGAGGCAGCCTGTACAAGGCTTCACATTGTGTTTTGTCATACTTTGCTTTTTATCTTCTCAAGAAGATTGCATTCTCTTTAAAGGCAGGAATTCTGTTCTATATACATGCATAGAATCAGAGAGCTATTTCAGCATGTGTAAGGCCATTGAATTAAAAGATGCTTACTCCTTGGAAGAAAAGTTATCACCAACCTAGATAGCATATTGAAAAGCAGAGACATTACTTTGCCAACAAACGTCCATCTAGTCAAGGCTGTGGTTTTTCTAGTGGTCATGTGTGGATGTGAGAGTTGGACTGTGAAGAAAGCTGAGCACCGAAGAACTGATGCTTTTGAACAGTGGTGCTGGAGAAGACTCTTGAGAGTCCCTTGGACTGCAAGGAGATCCAACCAGTCCATTCTGAAAGAGATCAGCCCTGGGATTTCTTTGGAAGGAATGATACTAAGGCTGAAACTCCAGTACTTTGGCCACCTCTTGCGAAGAGTTGACTCATTGGAAAAGACTCTGATGCTGGGAGGGATTGAGGCAGGAGGAGAAGGGGATGACAGAGGATGAAATGGCTGGATGGCATCACTGACTCAATGGACGTGAGTCTGAATGAACTCTGGGAGTTGGTGATGGACAGGGAGGCCTGGTGTGCTGCGATTCATGGGGTCGCAAAGACATGACTGAGTGACTGAACTGAACTGAAGACCATTGAGATCAGTGATTCTCAAACTTCTTTTTATCAGTATATTTCCTTTTTCAGAAAAAAGTTTTTGTGGGACCCCCAAATGTAAGACACGACAGCAATAAATTATTTAAATAAATCTCTCAAGTTCAAAGTTATAACATTCTCATGTTCTAAAATCAACAAGATCTTGAGTTAAAGCATCGAAGGTATCTAAAGTGCTAATTTTTGATATGTGATACATTTGAGTGTGTGTTTTCCATATAAAGTCTACTTTTAATAATGAAATGCAACACAATATTTTCAGAACCTCTTTAAACTTGAGTTAAAAATGACAAATCTAGCTCCAATTCTCAGTGTATAGCAAGTGTTGTAAGGCGAAAATCAAGTTTATGAGTCAGAAAGTATGAGCTAGGGTTCCAGTATTGTGCCAAGTGCTTCTCCTTAAGTCCCGCTACATCAGGTAGGAGACAGCCGGGCACAGAGAGGCTATGTGATGAGTATTTGTGGTTAGAGAAAGCTCTTTTTTAAAAAATTAACTAATGTGATCGTTGGTTGCACTGGATCTTTGTTGCAGCCTGCAGGCTTTCTCTAGCTGCAAGCCGGGCCACTGTTCATTGCATGCCCGGGCTTCCCATTGCGGCGATTTCTCTTGCTGTGGAGCACGGGCTCTGGGGTGTGCGCGCTCAGTAGTTGCAGCCCCTGGGCTCAGTAATTGTGGCTCATGGGCTTAGCTGCTCCACAAGTGGAATCTTCCAGACCAGGTATCGAACCCATGTCCCCTGCATTGGCAGGTGGATTCTTGTCCACTGTACCACTAGGGAAGTCCAAGAAAGATCTTAATGATGGAGTGTGTCCAATTCAGGAGGGTCACAGAGTCATCATTTGATATGGAGGGAATGACAGTGCCTAAGATTTTTTGACGCTTTACATATTTACAAAATGCTTTTTATTTCCCTTCATTTTATCTCAAAAACTTTTCAACAATTAAGGTAGATGCGATTCCTGTTTCATGGATGAGGAACCTGAGGCTGAAGAGGAAACACAAGGCAAGTGAGTGATGGAGCCAAAAGTTATCAACTCCAAATGTGAATCTCTTGTTCTAGCTGTCACCCTGCTTGTTGAGTTTTTCAGATACTTACTGCCTTTTCCTGGGTTGCACACCTCCGGGGGACACCATGGGTTTCCATAGACTATGCTGTGAATGGTGTCTTTACAAAGACAGGGGTAAACCCTGCCTCCCCCTCCCATGTAATTCCTGCCCTCCTCATTCTTCCTGGCTTAATATAGGGTGGGGCTCAGAGTTCCCTTGCAGCTGGCCCATGGACAATAGCCGCAAGTGCAGTGGTGGACTAAGCTCTGATCTAAAGCCCAAAGACTTGGGTTTGAATCTCACCTTCATCATCAATGCTTTGTGGCCTTGAAGAAGTCCTTTTGTCTCTCTGAGACTTGGATATCTCCTCTGTAAAAATGGAGATGCCCTATCACCATTTAGATTTCTGTTGGTGATTCTACGTACCCAGCTCTGCGTCTCCACCCAGCACCAGCGCTGATTACGTGCTGTGTGGTCACTACCGCGTCAGCTTCTGGAGGACACAGGTGGTGGGAGCAGGAAGAGGGGTGGAATGCAAGCTGGTTGACTTGCCCTCCCTGTGCTGCTCTCAGGGAGTGGTCCTGAACCCCCACACCATTTCTTCCAGCATCTCCTGATCACTATGGTTTTTTATTTTGATACTGTTCTTGGTGAAGACTGGAGCCAGCTGATTGGTTCCTGGCATATAGTGTATACTCATTCCACAGATATTTGTGAAGAGTCTGCTACATGCCAGGTGTATTCAGATGGGTGGAGATGATAGAACTCCACACAAAATGGATGAAGTTCTTGCCCTCATGCAGCTTACAGTCCTGTGGGGGAAGGGAAACCAGACAGACAAAAAGCAAAGAATTGCAGAAATATGTAATTATGGTGTAAAGCAGTGACATTTTTCTGAAGGCAAAAGAGCAGAGTAAGGGGTTAGTGAGGGGTGAGGCCCTGTGCATGTGTTTAAATGGTGTGTGTGTGTGTGTGTGTGTGTGTGAGAATGTGTGTGCAGGATGGTTGGGAAGCCTTCCCTGGGAAGATGACCTGAATTAAGGGGAGTGAACAATGTGGTTATCTGGGGAAAGAGCTGAGTTCCTAGATTCTTGGGAACCATTCGCTTAATGTTAAAGAAATAATTATTCATGGATCTTAGGCTTACTCTGCTTAAACCCCGTCTTGCTTTCTCATACTCTAATACTTTGGCCACTTAATGCGAAGAACTGACTCATTGGAAAAGACCCTGATACTGGGAAATGTTGAAGGCAGGAGGAGAGGGGGACGACCAAGGCTGAGATGGTTGGATGGCATCACCGACTCGATGGACATGAGCTTGAGCAAGCTCTGGGAGCTGGCAATGGACAGGGAAGCCTGGCGTGCTGCAGTCTGTGGGGTTGCAAAGAGTCGGGCATGACTGAGTGACAGAACTGAACTGAACTGCTTTCCCATGGACTGTCAAAGTCCAAATGCTTCCAAAGTTCCTTCCAGTGAAACCTCACTCTCCTCTGCATCTGACTGTCTCATGGCTTCCCGTATGAAATCCCCCCTCACCTCCTTGCTTTGGCCTGGCCTAAGATGCTCCATGAAGTCTTCTCTCATTAACCCATTGACCTCTCCTTTCTGGGTGTTTTTATTGTGCTTTTATTGTAGCCTGCACCTCATAGTTTCACATACTTTGTTTCCCTTTCATTCATGTTTGTTCACTTTGCCTCTTCAACTGCATCTCGGCGGTTTGGAAGGGAGCTGTGTTGGTCTGCACCCTGCAGGTCTGCCAGGCCTGGACCAGCCCAGGTTCAAACCAGAAGAAAGATCAGGAGTCAACAACAGGGACAGTTCAGTTCAGTTCAGTCGCTCAGTCGTGTCCAACTCTTTGCGACCCCATGAATTGCAGCACGCCAGGCCTCCCTGTTCATTACCATATCTCGGAGTTCACTCAGACTCACGGCCATCGAGTCCGTGATGCCATCCAGCCATCTCATCCTCGGTCGTCCCCTTCTCCTCCTGCCCCCAATCCCTCCCAGCATCAGAGTCTTTTCCAATGAGTCAACTCTTCGCATGAGGTGGCCAAAGTACTGGAGTTTCAGCTTTAGCATCATTCCTTCCAAAGGACACCCAAGGCTGATCTCCTTCAGAATGGACTGGTTGGATCTCCTTGCAGTCCAAGGGACTCTCAAGAGTCTTCTCCAACACCACAGTTCAAAAGTATCAATTCTTCGGCGCTCAGCCTTCTTCACAGTCCAACTCTCACATCCATACATGACCACAGGAAAAACCATAGCCTTGACTAGATGGACCTTAGTCGGCAAAGTCATGTCTCTGCTTTTGAAAATACTATCTAGGTTGGACATAACTTTTCTTCCAAGGAGTAAGCGTCTTTTAATTTCATGGCTGCAGTCACCATCTGCAGTGATTTTGGAGCCCCCCAAAATAAAGTCTGACACTGTTTCCACTGTTTCCCCATAGCAACAGGGACAGTGATGGTTTAATGGATGGGGGAGCTAACATCTGAAGCAAGGTCCTGGAGCGACACCCTGCTGTGCGGTGGACGGCTGGCGGGACTTGGCAGCAGTCTGCTCCCAGGACGGGCGGAGGTTATCAGTTATAGGGTGAAAACTGACGTCAGATTGGCTCATCGGTTACTAGGGAAACCAGCAGAAGGGCATGCCCCTCACTAGCCCTTTGATAAACATGGAGGAGAGTTCTGATTTAAAGTTAGAATAATCACTAGCTGCGGCCTGGGGCAGGGATGTAAGAAGGCCCGTCACATGGGTAGGGTACAGGTGAAGCAGGCATTGGTCGAGCAGGGACCAGAGGGCAAGACAACAGCCATTCTCAGTGGTCTGACCATATTGCTGTCTTAACTTCTTCTGGATCCCCTGTGGAATCTCCCACGATGCAAAGTCCACAGCAGGTGCTCAACAAACCCTTGGTTATTGATCAATTGAAGGGTTATTTTCCTCTTGGAAAGAACAGGTTGAAGGTAAGCCAGGTGTGATAGATTGCAGAGTGGCACAAGCTCCTCCCGTCAGCCTGTGGGGTCTTTTCCTTAGTCCTTGACTCTGGGCTGGTCCTGTAAGATGTTCTGTTGAACAGAATGTGGGCAAATACATTGTGTAATTCTGGGAAGGAAGCCTTGTAGATTTTGATCTTGGGTTGGAAATGCTTCCAATACTGAACAGGAGAAGGCGAGATGGGAAGAGGGCAAGAGGCCACAAGGAGAGAGGTCTTGGCCATGCCTGCTGTGGCCCCAGTCACGGGCATGAGCCTGTCCAAGAACAACTGAGCCAGGTTCAGACCAGAAAGATCATGCTGCCGAGACTGAACCAAACAGCCCAGCTACACAATCATGAACTAAATAACTTGCCTGTGGTTTTAAGCCATTGGATTTGGGGTAGTTTGTTATGCAGCACTGAGTAACCAATACATTCTGTGAGAGCACCTTGGTGGCAAGGCAAAATGGTTTTAGAAGCAATCCTTGGCAGTCATACACTACATTCATGATATCCTTGAGTTTTTTCATGTCCATCACCTTATTTAATTCTTGCAAAACTTTCTAAGGAGACAGGTAGTTGTCACTGCACCTATTTTACAGATTAGAAAATCAAGACCCAGTGAGGTTGCGTCAGACATGTGAGCTCAAAGGGGATACAGAATTAGTGCTCCACACCCCTGTCATGCAGAAGTCCCAGGACAACTGGTAGCCTTCCCTGTTGAGGGCAGGTTAACCCGAGGACAGTAGCCTGAAGTGGATGAGGAAAGTTGAGACTGCGGGGCCTCACTCGGAGGCTGCCTGTCCTAATGAGCCCTGCTACCCCGGGCTCCTCTCACCTCCACGCAGGAAGGTTGTATAACGAGAAACTCGTCATGAGGCTTAGCAAGTCCTTGTTTTTTCCAGTAGCTCTGAGCCTCTGCTTTGCTGCTAGATTGGGCTGCTTGTGAAGGTTTCTAATTCGGGGTCTTAATTTTTGTAAAGCGTGAATTACAAGAAGTCAGAAGAATGATGCAAAGAGCATTAATAATGCACATTCACAAAAGAAGTGGTGTAACTACATTAATTAGGCAAGTCTTGCGTAAAGATGCAACGTAATTATATATTTGAGACAGTTAATTAGGGAGCTACTTGGAAATTTCAGTGAATATTAAGGTAATTATACATAAATACTATAACCATTAAGACTGCACCCATAATGAAAGCAATAACTAATTACATAAATAACAGCATACTTATGTTTTTACATTACCAACACCTAACAATGCTTCCTCTCTCCCGCCTCCCTTCACCATGCAAATGACAAATCTTCCATTTTTAACTCAGATATTCTTGTAAATAGTGGAGAACAATGACCTCTCCTCTTCTTTCCTCCGTTTTGATAAATCTGGGCCTGCTGCAGGAGCTTCCAGTGAATGGACAGAAATGTGGGTCATCAAGGCTGATTGGCCCTGCCTGACTCCATCTGAGTGACTGTGGGCAGAAATAAATCACAGCCAAACAATGCAGTGTCTGGAGAGGGGTGAGGCAGGACCATGGACAGAGTCAAGGTGTGTGCTGGAAACACTTGGACTCTAGTTCCCTGTGGGTAGGTTTGGGATCCTTTATCAGTTGGCTCACCTCAGAGAAGTCACATAGTGTCTCTGAGCCTCAGTTTCCTTGCTATATCAAGTGGGGATGATAGTAATCCCTACCATTCAGGACAGCAATGGAGAGAAAATATGAAACTGACAAATGCTATCCTATGTGACTGGTGAAAGTTTGCCTTTGAAGCTTCTAATTTTTGATCTCTGTGATTTTGCTCCTTCAGCATGTCCCCTTTCTTGTAGTGGTACTTAGATACTGATTAAACTGCCTACCTTACTCTCCCAATTAAGAAAGGCTTTCATGAAAGATGGAGGAGGAAATGGTAGCCCACTCCAGTATTCTTGCCTGGAAAGTCCTGTGGGCAGAGGAGCCTGATAGTCTGTGATCTATGCAGTCACGAAAGAGTCAGACACGACTTAGCAACTAAACAGCAATGACATGAGAGAAGCATTCATACTCAAGCGTGACTGACTGATGTGCTGAAGTTTGAGGAGAGCCAGACAAGGAGGGAATGGGTTCATATTTTAACAGAAAACAACCTTCAGCTATGCCCTGTGATTCTGTCGAATGCCCAGTCAATAGGTCACTAGTGAAATGTTTGGGTAGGAGCATCTCTGGGTATCTTCATATCTTCCATGTAAGCATTTGCTATGCCATGGGAGAGGGGCCACACAGAGTGATGGGTAAGAATGTGGATCAAGGGGTCTGAGATATCTGGGGTTAATGTCTCGGCTTGACAGCTAGCAGATTACTCAGCCCCTTGATAATAATAAAAACTGCAGTTGCTATTGACCAGTGACTATGTTGTGGGGCTTCCCTGGTGGCTTAGTGGTAAAGAATCTACCTGCTAATGCAGAAGATGTGGGTTTGATCCCTGGGTTAGGAAGATCCACTGGAGGAGGAAATAGTGACCCATTCCAGTATTCTTGCCTGGGAAATCCCATGGACAGAGGAGCCTGGCTGGCTACAGTCCATGGGGTCACAAAAGAGTCAGCCATGACAGCAACTAAACAACAGCGATGGCCGTGTTGCAGACACTGCTTAAAGGTGCTCTTTTATGGATACTAATTAAGTTATCTTCATAACAATCCCACAAGGTGTATGCTGTAATTGTCCTCATCTTATGAGTGAGACAGGTGAGGCGCGGAGATGATAAGTAACTTGTTCCGGGTCCCTGGCTCTGAAGTAGAGGAGCCTGGATTTGATTCTCACCTTTGGCTCTATAGGTTGAATTCTTTGCTTCTGTGATGTGCTTTTTCCTTTTCAAATGCAAGGTGGTGGCAGTCACTGTGCCCCCTCTGTGAGGCTTGTAAGTGTTACGTGACATACCATGGGTAGCCCGCACACTGTAAATATTCTATCCTTTCAAAGTTTGTCTCTTACTCCAAAGTCAGTAAATTCATTTCTCTGTTCGGCTCTTCTCTTGACAAGTCAGAGTCTCTCCCATGCTCCCCACGTCTCACTACCTTTCATTATTTGTGGCTCAGTCAATTTCTCACTAGGTGGCCTGTGCTTCTCAAGTAAGGTGTGGATGTGAGGGGTGAGTCTGATTCCACCTGATCCGTCGGATGAGCGCTGTCCATTTGAAGGCTTCAGAAGGAGGTCGCACCCTTGGTCCAGCATCACTGCCGTTACCCAAAGTCTGTGGCACCACCTTTTCCTGTCACAGTCTGTTGATTGCTTGGAAATCACACAGGATTTTTTTTACTGGGAAAGTTGCATCATCTCACTTATCGACCAGATTTAGATATTAATTTTTTTAACTTTTAAAAGAAAAGCAAATCTTCTCCGTTGGAGTGATAAGCAGCAGTGTCTGGTCCATACAGGCTTGTTCTTAAGGAAGCATGAATGTCGTATCTGGAATGGGAAAAGGTGCTTTGTACAGCTCTTGGTACCTCAGCTCTTTCTTAATTTGGTGGGGATTGGAAACCAGCCTGTTTTCATGCTTCCACCCATGTCCCTAACATGGTCAGTTAATTGCCAGCCTTCCCATATAGTCACAGTTTGTAATCAGTCTTTTCATTCAGAGGAGAGGCACACTGGGAAAGACACATACAATATCAGAGGAAAGTTGTACTATCTGCCTATATTAGTCAAACTTCATTCATAAGTATAAATAAGACCTTTATTTAGTGTAATATAGACTAGGTTGTCTCTAGACATTAAAGGGGGAAAATGTAAAACACAAAAGAGAAGAACCAACAAATCCTAGAGGAAACAGAGATAAGGTAGAGAACAAAACAGGACTTAAGTGATGTTTAGTTGGTAAGAAAGAGAGAAGTTCAAGAACAAGAAAGAATCCTTGGAATTAAAAAATGTGAATACTGAAGGATTTCAGTAAAAGTCCTGGAAGATATTAATAACACTGGGGGAAAAAAATCTTTGTTTACAGAGAAAAAAGATGTAAGATGCAAATGAAAAGTGAAGAGACAGAAAAGGTCAAACCAAGAGATATAATCCTGTGCAATTAAAGCTCCAGAAAGAGATACCAGAAACAAGAAGAAAAGGAGCTAATCAAATTCCCAAAGTTCAAGGAAGAGAACCTATTTTTAAAGAATTAAATTAAAAGAGCCTATTAGCTATCAGGGTTTCCCTGATAGTTCAGTTGGTAAAGAATCTGCCTGCAATGCAGGAGACCCTGGTTCAATTCCTGGGTTGGGAAGATCCCCTGGAGAAGAGAATGGCTACCCACTCCAGTATTCTGGCCTGGAGAATTCCATGAACTGTATATTCCACGGGGTCACGAAGAGTTGGACACGACTGAGGGACTTTCACTTTCATTAGCTCTCAAACAAATGAATAAAATATATCACATCTAACAATTTGTTCATCAGATTTCAGGACATAAGGAAAAAGAGATGATTCTAAAAGCATCTAGAGGGGAAAAATAGATTGAAAGTGAAAGTGACTCAGCTGTGTCCAACTCTTTGTGACCCCATGGACTATACAGAGCATTGAATTCTCCAGGCCAGAATACTGGAGTGGGTCACCTTTCCCTTCTCCAGGAGATCTTCCCAACCCAGAGATCGAACCTAGGTCTCCCGCATTGCAGGTGGATTCTTTACCAGCTGAACCACAAGGGAAGGCAAAGAATACTAGAGTGGATAGCCCTTTCCTTCTCCAGCAGATCTTCCCGACCCAGGAATCAAACTGGGGTCTCCTGCATTGCAGGCGGATTCTTTACCAACTGAACTATGAAGGCAGATCAAATAGATTACCAATTAAAAAAAAATCAGATTTCATATGATTCTCATTTGCAGCCCTGTTTGCTAGAAAAGAATTAAGCAATACCTTTTAACTTTTAAGGGAAAGTAATCTTGAGCCTAGATTTCTAGTACCTTGACAAAGTATCATTCAAGTGTGAGGTGTAAGGACACTTTTCAGAGATGAAAAGATTAAAAAAACTTTACCTCCCACAGAAACAAAACAAAAACACAAGGCAAACAAAACAAGGCAAAACTAAAACAAACCAAAAGCCCTTAGCATGCAATGCAGCAAAATAAGAAAATAACTGAAGAAGGGGGAAAACACAGGAGCCAATATGCAGAGATTATTAAAAGAAATCCCAGTTTGACAGTTGTCCAACAGGCCAAAAAAAAAAAAAAAAATCAATCAGATCAAGTTAGAACTGGATGTCAGATAACTCCAAGAAAAATGCTTTTAAGAAGAAAAGTGGATTACATTCAGTAACTAGTATGATTATTTGCTCTTAATATCTTATGAATATGGTTTTTAAAATTGTATACTTTATTACAGGAAAAATAAGAATTCAGAAGTTTCAGGAAATCCGAAAGCTATACCAGAAATCATGGCCCAAATATGCAGTCAGCTAAAATGCAGCACGATTTTGAATTATTTTACAGATAGCTTTTTCTTATGATACTTAGCATCTTTTAATACTCCTTAAAATCTAATTCTATCTTGCTGCTGCTGCTAAGTCACTTCAGTCGTGTCCGACTCTGTGCGACCCCACAGATGGCAGCCCACTGGGCTCCGCCATCCCTGGGATTCTCCAGGCAAGAACACTGGAGTGGGTCGCCGTTTCCTTCTCCAATGCATGAAAGTGAAAAGTGAAAATGAAGTTGCTCAGTCGTGTCGGACTCAGCGACCCCATGGACTGCAGCCCACCAGGCTCCTCCATCCATGGGAGTCTCCAGGCAAGAGTACTGGAGTGGGATGCCATTGCCTTCTCCGAATTCTATCTTATACCTCTATTATTTTTGTTTTCTATTTTGTTTCTTTTTTTTTTGTACCCCCAATAGAATGTGAGCTCTATGAGGGCAGAGAATTTTTCTATCACAGTCACTGTTCTATTCTTGCACCTAGAAAACTGCGGAGCACACAGTAAGCACTAATTATTTGTTAAATAATTGAATAAGAAAATGCCAACCCTTTTGATTCTTTTAGTTTATTTTTTTCAAATTGCATAGGTTTAGTGACAGAAAGTAATTTTCCTTTGGGTTCAGTCACATTTTTTGGTTCTGCAAGGAATAATAATTATATAAACTTAATATTATACATACTGCTTATCTTCAATAGTAAATTATTTTATTGAAATATAATCTATATTCAGAAATCAAAGGGTACAGCTTGATGAATATTATTGCCCAGATCAAGAAACAAAATGCTACCAGCATTCTGAGATTGTCCCAATTACTCTCTGTTGGATGAAATTATCAATCTTCTGTTTTCTTGAGCATAATAATCAGAGTTACTTTGGGCTTCCCTGGTGGCTCAGAGGTTAAAGTGTCTGCCTCTGATGCAGGAGACCCGGGTTCGATCCATGGGTTGGGAAGATCCCCTGGAGAAAGAAATGGCAATCCACTCCAGTATTCTTGCCTGGAGAATCCCATGGGCGGAGAACCCTAGTAGGTTACAGTCCACGGGGTCGCAAAGAGTCGGACACGACTGAGCGACTTCACCTCACCTCACCTCACCTCTAAGCTCTTATCTGATAATTGCAATATTTGGATTTCCCTTGGGTTTAATTATTTTATTTTTTATAGATTTTATTTTTTAGAGTAGTTTTAGGTTCACAGAAAAATTGAATGGAAAGTACAGAGGGTTGCCATATACCCTTTTCCCCCAAATACTCACAGACTCCCCACCATCAATATCTGGCACTAGGGTGGTGCATTTTTACTTTTAATGAACTGGTATTGACATGTCATCATCACCCAAAGTCCATAGCTTACATTAGGGTTTATTCTTGGTGCTGCTCATTTTATGGGTTTTGACAAATGTATGAGAAACATGTGTCAGCCATGGTAGTTTCGTAAGGAAGAGGTTCACTGCCCAGCTGTTCATCCCTCCCTCTCTGTAAGCCCCTGGCAATCTTAATTTTGCCCTTTCTAGAATATCATATAGTCGGAATCATACAGTATGTAGCCTTTCTAGACTGGCTTTTTTTACTTTTCCTCCATGTCTTTTCATGGCTTGATAGCTCATTTTGTTTAAGCAGTGAATAATATTCCATTGTCTGATGTACCACCATATCCAGTACTACAGGATAAATCCATCCACCTACTGAAGGACACCCCAATTTCTTTTAAGTTTTGGTGATTATGAATAAAACTTCTATTAACATCTGTGTGTAGGCTATTCTGTGAACCTAAGTTTTCAGCTCCTTTGGGTAAACACCTGAGGAGTGAGGTCACCAGATGGTAAAAAGTATGGTAAAAGTATTGATATGTTTAGTTTCTAAGTGAAAGTGAAGTTGCTCAGCCATGTCCGAGTCTTTGCGACCACATGGACTATTGCCTACCAGGTTCCACCTTCCATGGGATTCTCCAGGCAAGAGTACTGGAGTGGGTTGCCATTTCCTTCTCCAGGAGATCTTCCCATCCCAGGGACTGAACCGAGGTCTCCCACATTGCAGGCAGACGCTTTACCGTCTGAGCCACCATTAGGTTTCTAAGAAACCCTCAAACTTGTCTTCCAAAGTGACTGTACATTCCCACGGGCAAGGAATGAGCTGCTGCCTTCCATCTTGTCAGCATTTGGTGTTGTCAGTGTTTTGGATTTTAGCCATTCTAATAGGTGTGTGGCGGTATCTCACTGTTGTTTTAATTTGCAGTTCCCTGATGACATAGTATCTGTATATTTAAAACAAACAAATAAATAAAGGGGCCATCTGTACCCCTTCTTTGGTGAAGTATCTGTTAAGGTCTTTGGCCCATCTTTTTATTGGGCTGTTTGTTATTTTACTGTTGAGTTTTAAGAGTTCTTTGTGTATTTTAGATAACAAGTATCGATCAGAAATGCCTTTTGCAAATATTTTCTCCCAGTCTGTGACTTGTTTTCTCATTCTCTTGATGGATCTGTTTTTATTGTTTGTTTTTTCCTATTTTAATAATTTAATTTTGCCTGTTACTATACCAACTATTTTTGATTGAATTATGGATGTTGTGAAATAAAAATTGTACATGTGATCTGTGGATAATGTTTTTAGAGATGGCAGGCATTGCACCTGAATCTAGAATTTAGTTTATTTAAAATTGGACTTCAGTCTTGGGAAAGACTGGTCTCTTTTGGCTTTTTATTTCTAGGGAATTTCCTATCTAGGACATGACTGGAATGTTTCCTGGGATCCTCTATCTTGATGGGCCCTAAATTCCATTTTTAAATCTTCTAGCCACTTGAGGCTGCCTGGAATTCTGTTTAGCCTCTCAGGTTTGTGGCTGTCACTTTCTCTTGTGCTTTTTTGACACTCTGCTTCTTGGCCTCTTATCTGCAGCGTTAAGTACTGGCAAATGCCTTGAGGCTGAAACTTACATGGAGAGCCGACTTTCTTCTGTGCTTACTTCTCTCTGACATATAGGCCCTCTGAAATCTTTTTGTCTTGGCAGCTTTCCAATGCCTTTTTCTTTTAATAAATGTTTCATTGTGAAATAATTCTATACTTGCAATAAAGTTGTAAAAATAGTAGTTTTCATATATCTCTAACCCAACCTACCCTAATGTAACATGCAATATCTTATATCACTATGGTATACTTGCTTAAACTAAGAAGTCAACATGGGTACATTACTATTAACAAAATTTCAGACTTTATTTTTTATTTCATCAATTTCTCTAATAATATCCTTTGAAAATGACTGGGTCCAATCTAGTATACCGCACTGCGTTTAGTAAATAATGCAGCTCTCAGTTATTCCTGGCAGGAGGGCTGGCCTGTTATTAGCTAATATGCTAGAGTCAGCAGTAAAACGCCTATTTACTGGTGTTTAGTTTTTTTTAATTTTTTTAATAATTAACCTATATGTGCTCTGTGCTCAGTTGCTTAATTGTGTCCCACTCTTTGCAACCCCATGGACTGTAGCCCACCAGGCTTCTCTGTCTATGGAATGTTCCAGGCAAGAATGCTGGAGCGAGTTTACATTTCCTTCTCCAGGGGATCTTCCTGACCCTGGAATCAAACCCAAGTCTTTTGCATCTCCTGCATTGGCAGGCAGATTCTTTACCACTGTACCACATGGGAAGCCCCATAGATAATGCACAGATGACTTAATAGTGGAGATTCATTATTATAAAGGTAACCAGCAGAACAATGGACAATACAACCAATAGAATTATAGGAATAGTGGTGAGGTAAGAGGTAGGGTTAGAGAGTTAAATTTTACCATTTTTGATAGAGGAGAGTCAGTTGATACATCAAGTTCCTAAGTCATGACACAGAAGTGTAAGAATTATGATGGAAATGATTAGAAAAACAGAAACTAGAACTGGTTATCTCTGAGTAGTGAGACAGAGCATTGTGAGGATATAAGAATTCTGCTTTTATTTAAGCTCATTTGCTTATACGATTTTAAACAATATAAAGTAGAATCTCCATATGCTGACATAGTATAATGCCTATAATACAGTTCAGTGGAGAAACTTGGACGATATAGCATGTATGGTATGATTCTCTTTACATGAAAGCTCCATGTGCATAGATAAGTACAGAGTATGACTTTACAAACATATGTGCTCTTGTGCTTCTTTCATTCTCATGAAAAGGACATCTCTAGGTTAGTTTGCTGGTCCCAGGAGGATGAGTGATACATAAGGCAGAGCTGACCTAGAAATTTCTTACAGAAAATTTGGTATGAATATGAATTATCTAGAGTCCTTTGTTATCAGTAGTGGAGGTCAAGAATGACAAATACAGTCATTACAAATTTCTTACAACTAACAATATAAACAAAGGAATAATATTTTCAAGTGTTGAGCAATAAAAGGCATTAACCCAGATTCCACAGCCAAAAACCGCTAATATTTAAGATTCATGATGATACATAGACCTCTTTATTATTACAAAAACCAAAAGAATTAACCCTCCAAGACCTTTCCAGAATAGATTAATAAGGATATATGTAAGGAGAAGAAAAGTGGTCCCAGAGGGAAAGAGTTGGATGCCAAAAAGCTGGTGAAAAATGAAACTAATATCTGTTGGTAATAAGCTTAATTATTGTAAAAACTTTTCCCCCCAATTTAACAAAAGGTGCAACAAGGAAATTAAAGTTACCTGTTCTCAAGAGATAGTTTGACAGTTTTTATTTTGTTTTGGAAGGAGATGAGAGATATGGAACAGCTTTAGAATTAGGAAAATATATAGTATGTATGTATATTAAATGTAAAGATAATTGGGATAACAAAAATAAAAATCTAGCTGTCAAGTTAGAAGAAGGAAAATAAAGGAGTAAAGAAAATTCCATCAGTTCTGTAGTGCGAAGGAAATGGGAAAGAAGCAAAGGCAAAGAGAACTTAACCATGGCTGCCAAGCTGTTTAACACAATCACAGGTTATGGGGACAGCATATGGACGTCTTTGGGGTGGCAGTTATCCAACCTGCCCAAGAACGTAAAGTCAAAGGTGAGAGGCTAATAGGAGACTGGCATGATCTGGGAGGTCAGTGTAGCTGGAGTGAGGTGGGGGTGGTGCTGGAGCAGCTCTGAAAGGTTACCACACTAAAGACCTGCATCATCTCTCATAGGGTCTGAGGATGTATTTTAATATTCTCAAAGTCACCGAACACAGAGTCAGTTGGGGAGCTTGTTAAAGTACACATTTCTGTGCAAATCAAAACTACCACCTCAAATGGGTCAGGATGGCCATCATGAAAAAGTCTGTAAATAACAAATACTGGGGAGGGTGTGGAGAAAAGGGAACTCTCCTACATTGTTTGTGGACATGTAAATTACAGTTAGAACTGGACATGGAACAACAGACAGGTTCCAGATTAGGAAAGGAGTATGTCAAGGCTGTATATTTTCACTCTGCTTATTTAACTTATATGCAGAGTACATCATGAGAAATGCTGGGCTGGATGAAGCACAAGCTGGAATCAAGATTGCTGGGAGAAATAGCAAACCTCAGACATGCAGATGACACCACCCTTATGGCCGAAAGTGAAGAGGAACTAAAAAGCCTCTTAATGAAAGTGAAAGAGAAGAGTGAAAAAGTTGGCTTAAAACTCAACATTCAGAAAACTAAGGTCATGGCATCTGGTCCCATCACGTCATGGCAAATAGATGGGGAAACAATGGAAACAATGACAGACCTAATTTTCTTGGGCTCCAAAATCACTGCAGATGGTGACTGCAGCCATGAAATTAAAAGATGTTTGCTCCTTGGAAGAAAATCTATGACCAACCTAGATATCATATTAAAAAACAGAGATATTACTTTGCCAACAAAGGTCCATCTAGCCAAAGCTATGGTTTTTCCAGTAGTCGTGTATGGATGTGAGTGTTGTTGGACCATAAAGAGAGCTGAGTGCCAAAGAATCGATGCTTTTGAACTGTGGCATTGGAGAAAACTCTCGAGAGACTCTTGACCTGCAAGGAGATCCAACTAGTCAACCTAAAGGAAATCAGTCCTGAATATTCATTGGAAAGACTGATGCTGCAGCTGAGACTCGAATACTTTGGCCACCTGATGCAAAGAACTGACTCATTGGAAAAGTCCCTAATGCTGGGAATGATTAAAGGTGGGAGGAGAGGGGGACAACAGAGGATGAGATGGTTGGGTGGCATCACCAACTCGAGGGAGATGAGTTTGAGTGGAGTTGGTGATGGCCAGGGAAGCCGGGTATGCTGCAGTCCATGGGGTCACAAAGAGTCAGACATGACTGAGTGACTGAATTGAACTGAAATTGGTACAGCAGCCACCATGAAAAGTTGTATGGGGTTTGCTCAAAAAAGTAAAAACTGAATGCCATATGATCCAGCAATCCCATTCATGGGCATGTATCTGGACAAAACTATAATTCAAAAAGATACATGCACACCTATCTTTATAATAGCACTATTTACAATAGGCAAGATGTGGAAACAGCCTAACTGTCCAATGACAGATGAATGAATGAAGATGTGTTTATACATACAGCAGAATACTACTCAACCATAAACGAGAGCCATTCAGAATAATGTGGATGAAACTAGAGATTAACATCCTAAATGAAGTCAGAAAGAGAAAGACAAATACCATATGATATCATCATATGTAGAATCAAAAATATGACACTAACAAACTTATCCACAAAATAGACTCAGACATAGAGAACAGACTCATTGTTGCCAAGGAAGAGAGGGTCAGGGGAGGGAAGGATTGGGATATTGGCATTAGCAGGTGCAAACTATTATATAGGGAGTGTATAAGCAATAATATTCTATGGTATAGGACAGGGAACTGCATTAAATATTCTATGATAAATCATAATGGAAAAGAATGTGAAAAAGGATGTATATATGTGTAAGCTGAATCACTTTGGCTACACAATAGAAATTAACACAACATTGTAAATCAACTGGACTTGAATAAAATAAAAATACACACATTTCTGGACTCCAGAGATTCTGATTCAGTGGTTCAGAGGAAAAGCCCCAGAGACTGATGTTTTCTAAAACATCCCAAATGACGTCACCGATGTTCCCAGCGATCTACCTGTAGCTCATGACTACTTGCACAGATGAAAAGAGCACCGAGAGGTGTGACAGTAAACACCCTCCCTCAGTTCCTCCCCTTCTCCTTCATCTTCATGGTTGTTTTTGTTCGCCTTGCAGGTGATGGGTTTTGGAAAGGGCGTGTGACCTGATTCTGGCCTAGGAGACATGAAAGAAGTCTTCCAAAAGTGCCTCTACAGACATTGTCCTTGCCCTTAAAAGAAAAGCTATTTGAATATGACAGCTGTTATTCTGTCATCTTGAGGATGAGGCCGACGAGAAGAATGGCAGAAAAGAGGTGTAAAGGGCACAGAACTTGGCATTAGTTAAGGTGCTGAATCCACCCATCCTGAGCTCATCCTGTCTTTGGATGTTCTGCTGTGAAAATAATAAATTTCCATACTGTTTAAGGCATTTGGAGTGGAAATGTCTGCAGGCAGAACTCAACCTGAGGTCAATGCTAAGGGTCATCAGACTCTTAGGGGAAAATCTTAGATTGGCAAGTAGGTCCCAAAGAGCAGAAGGGGACTCTCCCAGGGAATTTACAGTCATTTTTATTTATTTTTTTATTACAGTTTTTTTTTTTTTTAATTTTAGTTTTCCTAACTGATGTATCAAGAACTGACTATAGATCTTCTAAGTGGCTCCATATTTCTTCTGGGTAGAATGAAAAGCCGTATCTCCTGGCTTCTGCCCCTCCTCTGTATAACAGTAAGCCCTACTGGGCAGGTTTATGAAAGAATGGGCAGCAGCTGGGCTGCTGTCTATAGGGTCGCAGAGAGTTGGACGCGACTGAAACGATGCAGCAGCAGCAGCAGCAGCAGCATGAAAGGGTGAAACGAAATAGTGTATGCAGGGCCCTCAGCACAGTGTCTGGTACAGAGAAGTGTGTAAAAAGTGCTCCTTGAATTGAACAAGTGAGTGAATAGGTGATTGCATTGTTTGAAGGGCTGTGAGAAAAGGGAAGGAACACCACCACATCGTGGTCTTCATGCTTAGGGTCTCTTTCTCGACTCAGGTTGAAGATGACTTTGGCTTTCTTTGGCCCAATTTGTTAGAATTTTGTTAATAAATTTTTTTTTGGTAAAAAACTTTTTTTTTTTTTCTGTAAAAAGTTTGTAAAAATATTCTATTAGCTTAGGAAAGTATTTATTTTTTCGTTTATCCACTTTTATTGCCCATACGCAGGTCTTGTGGATGTGTTTTTCTCCTAACCCTCTGCCCACACCCTGTGCCATTGGTCACCACCGGCATTGACCTGGAGGAGGGCAACATGTCAGCCCTGGGAGGATCCAGGGTAATCAAGGGAGGCAGGATGGATTTATGCCATCTGATACTTGGGTTTATTGTCAAGGTGCTTATGTGATAAGCCTGCTTTCCCTGCCCCAGGGCAAAGGTCCCCCAGGTTTCTACATTTTGCTGGCTTACAATAATTTCAGCAGGCAGAACTCAGCCTGAGGTCAATGCTAAGGGTCATCAGATTCTTAGGGGGAATCTTAGATTGGCAGATAGGTCCCAAAGAGCAGAAGGGAACTCTCCCAGGGAATTTACAGTTGCTTTTTTTTTTTTTTTACTGTGCTGTGGGGATCTTAGTTCTCAGACCAGGATTGAACCTAGGCTCTTGGCAGTAAAAGCGCAGCATCCTAACCCCTGGGCCTCCAGGGAAATTCTCCTACAAACACTTTTTATTTGAACTCAAATTTGTAAAACCTGAAAACCTTCTCAAATACAAAAGCACAGACCACATGGGAAACAAAATAGTACTGTATTTCAGTATTTCAAAAATAAAATTGGAGAAGAGGACTTTTATCCTTTTTAGTAAAGTTGCTTAGAGTTAGCTGTGTCCCTGGACCTGGCAGTAATGACCAAACTTGCCAGGGTCATGAGTGTGTGATAAAACATGGCATTATGAACATTTCTCTCCTCAGAGACAGAGGATCTCATCATGAGAAATACAAACATTTAGTTTGGTTGTTAGACTGTTTTCAGATTGAGGGCTATGTCTGTCTACCTTCCTTTCTCAAATCCTCACCCAACTCCCGCTGACCTCTGGGGAAGCTCCTGTCCCCACAGGTTTGAGAACGGGGCAGCTTGGGCAGTGTGGACTTAGATCTTCAGCAAAAGTTATGGGGTG
The DNA here is from genome assembly GCA_006410635.1 of Cephalophus harveyi. Classification (NCBI taxonomy): domain Eukaryota; kingdom Metazoa; phylum Chordata; class Mammalia; order Artiodactyla; family Bovidae; genus Cephalophus; species Cephalophus harveyi. The sequence goes on from SJYT01053636.1 coordinate 242,070, forward strand.
GCATGTTGATCCATTCTGCCTGGCTGAAACCTTGATCCTAGATTTTGTTCCCTCGTGCTAAGCTTGGGGATGGTTATGACTTAAAGTTTCTCTTCGTGTCTTCTGTCTCTCTTTCTTCCACCCTCTTTAACTGAAGTCCTGCATCTCTAGGATCACCTGCGGGAGGAAAAGCAATCAGAGATGAGATTTACAGCTTAGCAATCAGAACTGACCTTGTTCTCGCTTTTCATCATATGCATGTGCGGCTGGATAGTAGGTAGTGTGCTATTTTGATCTGGGTGCAAATAAAACAGCATTCTCTTTTATCAACAAAAGAGCAAGTAGAGGTCCTGGTGGATAGGATGGGCATTTCTGTGGCAGATGTGGCTGAGTGTGTGTGTGTGTGCATGCACATGTGTTTGTGTGTGTGTGTGTGTGTGAGAGAGAGAGAGAGCTGCCTCTGAGAGTTAGAAATCAGATTTCCCAAAAGTGGACACCTGGAAAATCCTGTGCCATATTGTCTATTGCTTCTTAAGAATGACATAATGGAGGCTGGAGAAGACCCAGGAAAGGACAGCTGAATTAATTAAAGACTTGGAATGGTTTTTAAAAACACTTTCAGTTTCAGATTATAAAAATAATATGTATTCATCATGGAAAACTTGGAAAATATTCAAGGCGAAAGAAAATAAAATTATATATTATCCTACCACCCAGCCATAAGAGTGTGTAAAGCTGTGTTGTATTTCCTTTTTCTGTGTGCACAAATATGCGTATAACGAAAGTTATATCTGTACACATTTATATATACATATGTATTTTTTTGGCTTCCCAGTTTCTGCTAATGGTAAAGAACGCTCTGGCTAATTCAGGTAAATGTAAGAGACGTGGGTTCTGTCCCTGGGTTGGGCAGATCCCCTGGAGGAAGGTATGCAACCCACTCCAGTATTCTTGGCTGGAGAATCCCATGGACAGAGAAGCCTTGTGGGCTACAGTCCATAGCGTTGCAAAGAGTCAGACGTGACTGAAGCTACTTAGTACACATGCATTTTTTTAAGTATCCTATTTAGTACACATTTAAAAATCATATTTGATATGTTTGTCATTAAATATTTCTGAAATATTTTCATGACCGTGTTATATAGCAGTTGATGGTTTTACAAAATCGTATTTGACTTGTTGTTTAGTTGCTAAGTTGTGACCCAGGGATTGAACTTGTGTCTCCTAGATGGCAGGTGGATTCTTTACCACTGAGCCACTTGGGAAACCCTGTATTTGACTACTTTTACATTATTTGGATTTTTTGTGTGTATATTATTAATATATATTAATTAATTATGTATATAATACATATACAATTAATTAATTATGTATGGGATTCTCCAGGCAAGAGTACTGGAGTGGGTTGCCATTTCCTTCTCCAGGGGATCTTCCTGACCCAGGGATCGAACCCTGGTCTCCTGCATTCCAGGCAGACACTTTAACCTCTGAGCCACCAGGGAAGTCACCATAATGTATTAATCTACATGATTAATTTGGGGACTAAGCTGGTTCTCTGTTGCGGTATGCAGCCTCTCTAGTTGCAGAGTACAGGTTCCAGGGCATGCGGGCTTAGTTGTCTCACCACGGGTAGGATCCTAGTTTTCCGACCAGGGCTTGAACCTGCGGCCCTCACACTGGAAGGCAGATTCTTAACCACTGGACCACCAGGGAAGTCCCCTTTAGATTTGGTATATTTTTAGATTGTATTTTAATTGCATATTTATTTTTATAATTAAAATTATAATAACATGTTTTCTCCCCACACTTTCATGGGATTTCTGATTATTTCCTTAGAATCAATACTTAGCATCTTAGTATCAAAACTTTTAAACATTTTGTTTTTTTCTATGCCAGATTTCAGTAGAGACATATGAAAAAAGAATTTAGAAGTTGAAGACTTGTCAGTATGAAAAGTTAAATGCCAAATGGGGTGGATGAAGTTCATAAGAGAACAAAGGGTTTCAATCGGTCAAGAAGAGATTTGCTAAAGACTGAAATTCTGTAATTACTCAGCAATTTTGGGCATTCAAAGGGGCCAATGCAAAGAAGGCACAATTTGCTGTGAAAATGTGAAAGGAGTAAAAGGAAGGAAAGAAATTAGAAAAAAGAGTCACAAAAACTAAAGGAAACTCACCATGCTACCAACATAGGCTCTTTGAAGCTGCTCTGTTGGAAGGTGGCTTCTGCAGTTCCTGGCTAAGAATGGGCTGGAAAACACATCCAGAAGGCGACTGTTGATCTGAGTTTAGTCTAACCAGGGTTGACTCATGTCTCCCCATGAGTAATACTTAGTCCCCCTGTAAGTAATACCAAGTGATGCTTGAAGCCTCCCTAGCCTATTACTATTATTGGTGGTGGTGCTGTGTGGCATGCAGGATTTTAGTTCCCTGACCAGGGATTAAATTAAAGCTCCCCCTGCACTGGGAGCTTGGAGTCTCAACTACTGGACTGCCAGGGAAGTCTAAGCCTCCCTGACCTTATAGCTTATCCTCATCTCTGTCAGTGACGAAAGCCTAGTCACTAGGGTGTTTTAAAGAGATTTGAAGCCCTTCCCTGGTAGTCCCGTGGTTTAGACTTAGAGCTTCCAGTATGGGGGATGTGGATTTGATCCCTGTTTGGGGAACTGACAACCCATATGCTGTGTGATACAGCAAAATTAAAAAAAAAAGGAGAGAGAGAGAAACTTCGATAGCAACAACAAAAATAACAACGACAAGCTCTCCCTGAGCTGGTCCCAGCACGCGAATGGGCACAGGCAAATACAGTTCTGGATCTCTGATCCAGATCAGCACTCGTGGCATTGACAAGGTGTGCTAAGTATGGACTCTTGGGTACTTAACGCTATCTATTTAAAATTCAGTCAACCAATTTAATTTATTGTGCACGCTTCAGGTTCAGGACCTCATAAATGACTACAGTGGGGGAAATAAGAACAGTGTAAAGGCAGAAATGGATAGCAGGGGTCAAGAAGTTCAAACATCCAATTATACAGGAAATAAGTCCTGAGGATGTATGCTACAGTATGGTGACCACAGTGGATAAAACGGTATGGTATATTTGGAAGTTACTGAGAGAGTAGATCTTATAAATTCTTATCACAAGAAAAAAATTGTGACTATGTGTGGAAATGGAGGTTAACTAGATTTATCGTGACCATTTAAAAAAGAAGTCAGTGTGATGTGAGAGGGCTGTCCTCAGGCACTTATAAGATGACACCATTGGGATTCCTAAAGTGACAAGCGTTTTCTGTCATACTGTAGAGTTTACTCATTATGTTGACTGTCTGTCGCCACCTGCTAGAATGTAAGTTTATCAGGATATGGACATTCATTTCATTACTCCCAGTGTCTTGAACAATATGTGCCACAGAGTTAACTATCTTTTGAATAAGCGAATGCTTTGGTATGCTTCTCTAATAGTGCTCACTGATTTATGCTTGTAAAAATACACTTACGTATCACTTAAAATGTGTCTGGCACCGTTTCAGCCCTAAACATATATTAAGTTGTTTGATCAATCCTCTGATGTAGGTACTAGTATTCTCATCCTAATTTTACGGATGGGGAAACTGAGGCAAAGAGGAGGAAGTAACTTACCTAAGGTCACCCAGCCAGTTCACTGCTGCAACAGCGATTCTAATCCAGGCATCTGCTTCCTGCCTTCACCTGTTCACACTCACCTTCTCAGGGACTTGGGTCTAAGGTGTCACCTCTGCATTACGGGTGCAGTTCTGTGGCTGTGAAATGGAGTTCAATGAACTGACCGAGTCCTTGCTGACTCTTCCTACCCCGGAGGTTGCCCTTAAAGCTTACTTCAGCCCGGCTGCATTACTAGATCTCTCAGTGTTGAGCTTTTATTATGAGCCTGACGTAGTATTAGCTTTCATCTCATAGACTGAAAATATAAGGAAAAAAATGAAGCACAGTTTTTGGAAAGTGGAATCACATGGGAAAAGGACAGACAGATATGTTATGGAAATTCAGAGGATGGTGCTGTTGCAGTATGTTGAGTGGAGGGCCAAGGGAAAATCAGGTGGAAAGTTATTCTGGGCGGAGGGAACAGCTTAAGCGAAAATGAGGAGGGCCATCTAAGAAGAATTCTTTTTAGTTGCTCCTCAGGACCCTCCATAGCTAGAACTCTTTCTCTCATGGGCCAGCAGCTCACCCCGAGTCCTCGTGTGTCTGTGCGTTGAGCAACCTCAGGACGAAACTCAGCACATCAACTGAGAGACCCTTAGCTGTCGCCCCCATTTCTATCTCAGGCCTGCTGATGAACTACTCTGAGCCTCAGTTTCTTCATCTATAAAACAGAAGCTAAGAGGACCTACCTCAATTGCTGGTGGGAAGAATCAAAAGTGGTCACATGTATGAAGTTTCTAGCTTCACCTGACACCTTGACTGCCCACTAACCTTTTAAAAAATTTTTTAATTGGAGGATAATTGCTTTACAATGTGTTGGCTTCTACTGTACAACAATGTGAATATATATATGTGTATGTATGTGTGTGTATGTATGTGTATATATAACTCCTACCTCTTGAGCCTCCTCCCCCTATCCCGTCTGTCTAGGTCATCACAGAGAGCTGGGCTCGGCTCCTTGTGCCATGCAGGGCTTCCCTGGTAGGTCACACGGTGTGGAACCTGCCTGCAATGCAGGAGACCTGGGTTTGATCTATGGGTTGGGAAGATGCCCTGGAGAAGGCAATGGCAACCCACCCCAGTATTCTTGCCTGGAGAATCCATGGACGGAGGAGCCTGGCGGGCTACAGTGCATGGGGCCACAAAGAGTTGGACATGACTGAGTGACTAGCAAACACACACACACACCCCTCTTGAGTCTCCTCTCCCCATCCCATTGGTCTAGGTTGTCACCGAGCACCGGGCTAGGCCCCCTGTGCTATGCGGGAGCTTCCCGCTGCTGTGTGTATCTTACACGTGGTACTGTATATAAGTCAATGCTACTCTCTCAGTTCATCCTGCCCTTTTCTCTCCCCATGGACTGTGCCCATGAGTCCACTCTCTCTATTCCAGCCCTGCAAATAGGTTCATCAGTACCATTTTTCTAGATTCCATATGTATGTGTTAATCTATGATATTTTCTCTTTTTTTCTCTTTCCGACTTAGTTCATTCTGTATAAAAGGTTTTGGTTCATCCACCTCAGTTCAATTGACTCACGTTCGAGTCAGTTATTCCTTTCTATGGCTGAGTAACATTCCGTGGTGTATGTGCACCACAACTGCCGTTACCCACACTTGCTGTCTGACTGCTGACCGGTGGTAACAGTTGCTGTTGTTCAGTCGCCCCGTCGTGTTTGACTCTTTGCGATGCTGTAGACTGCAGCACACCAGGCTTCCCGGTCCCTCACCATCTCCTGAAGTTTGCCCAAGGTCAACAATCCCCTATAATTTTCCAAGTTCTTTTAGTTAAATTTTTAATCCCAATTTACAGCTGAGGAAACTGAAGCTTCAGGAGGATAAGCGATCTGTTGTATGATTCTACTTATTTAAGTTTCAAAGAATGGGAGGAACAAATTGAGAGGGTTAGAACAGAAGAATGGGTAACCTTTGGGAGGAAGGGATAGGGAGTGACTGGGAGGAAGCTACTTGCTGGTAATAATCAACTTCTTGACTGTGTTCACTTTCTGATAATTCATCCATCTGTACTCTTATGCTTCATGTTTATTTTCTGTTTGTTACACTGATATAAATATTGTTAAAATGCTTCCAAAAAATCCCCTGCACTTCTGTGGGGCTCAGGAATTCGAATCCTTCCATGTACATGAATGCCTTGAAACCTCACAACCGCTCTCCTGAACTGGACTGGCAAAAATTGTCTTGCCCTTTCCTTTCCCAACAGATACTTTAGTTCTGATGAGTCTCCTCCAGCTGTAATGAACAGTTAGGACGATCTTGGAGATAAAAGCAAGTCTGGAAGTCGTGGCCGAGGGCACCGGTCGGAGAAGGCTGGGTAGTATGCACAGGTGAGTGTCATTGCCAGGATCAGCTGGAAGGACCCCTTCCTGCCACACCCACCCCTCCCCAAGGCACAGCCCTCCTCTCACAGTCCTGGGGCGAGGCGGCTGTTTGGAACCACCGGCTCTAGAACAGGGGTCTACAGACTAACACAGACCCAGGCGACAGAAGACTGGAATGCCCACATTCGAGGCAATCGCTTCTCAAGGAGATTCTGAAATCATTTTCTATGAGAAACAAGTTACAAAGTAGTTTTCAAAAATCATACTCTGGGGTAGATTTGCATAAATGAATGTACTGTTTTTTTTTTTTTTTTTTTTATAAACCATGAAAGCTTTAATTACCTAAACTCTAATTAAGCTTGTTTCTTGCAGAAAACACAGGGTATTAGCTTATTTTGTACTTGACTAGACTTTGTTTTCTTTTCATATGTTGGGTGATCTTCTATGTAAATCTCTGTTAAACTCAGTGGAAACACTTCAGGAGTGTTTTCAAGCCAATTAATATTTTATTGAGCACCTGCTAAGTGCCAGCATGGTTTAGCAGTTAAGAGCAGAGACCCTGAGATTAGGGCTGCCTGGGTTCATTCCAGAGTTAAGCTCAGACACTTACCAGCTGTGTGACCCTGGGCAAGTTATTCATCAATCTCTGGCCTCACTTTCCCCACCTGTAAGAGAGGAATTAGAATGGTGCCAATCTCATCAGGTTGTAAAGAGAATTAATGAGACAACTCAGGTAAAGAGTTTAGAAAGGGGTCTGCACACAGTCAATACTTTGCACTGTGTGCACACATGTGCTTAGTCGTTCAGTCGTGGATGACTCTTGGGACCCCATGGACTGTAGCCTGCCCAGCTCCTCTGTCCATGGGATTTTCCAGGTAAGAATACTGGAGTGGGTTGCCATTTTCTCCTCAGGGCATTTTCCTGACCCAGGGATCAAACCCAGGTCTCCTGTGTTTCCTGCATTGCAGATGGATTCTTTACCCGCTGAGGCATCGGGGAAGCCCCACTATATAATACCCAGCTTTTATTATCTAGGGGACACTGGGCCAGGAAGTTTGGACAGAGCTGCACTAAACAGTGTCCCTGAATTCTTAGAGCTGGTGGTCAGTGGAGAAGCCAGACGGCTAGCAATTAATCAGCAATCAGGGTGAGGCCTGGTATCAAAAGGACGGGCAAGGTGTTCTGGGAGTTAGCATAGGCTGTTATAACTCTATACACTGTATCAGAGTTCCTGTAGCTCTGTAGACACTTTGGATGTTTTCATTTTCCTGCGTTATAAACACAGACTGATTTGTTTAGTGTCATAGGTCCTCAGGGATTAAAGGAGCTTTCGAAGGCCACGCGTCCCTTTCAGTGACCCAGAAGAATCCTTCCTTCACGTGGCAGCGTGACCACATCTGTTTTCTTCTCACACTCCATCACCGTGCCAGGGGCTGCCGTCCCCACGTCCCTGGACTCAGCCTGGGTGGCCTGCTTTCAGGCCCTCCCTACACACGGACTCGGGGCCTGCCTGGGCACGTGTGCTCAGTGCACGTCTTTAGGAATGGAGGCACTCTCTGCATCTGTTTGTGACCCACTGCATCTTGATTCTTGGGCTCAGGTATGGCAGTTTTCTGTGCCTGTGATGGTTGGCAGCGCTGCCTGTGGTCACCAGGGCTGCTGTGAGCAATAGGACGAGGATGGACAGAGAGCAGGGCCAGGACCAGGGGTTCCCTCTGGTGCCTCTCATCTGTGCACCACCTGGAGCAGGCTCACCCGGAGTAACTGTTTAAAATGAAGATTCCACAGTGGACTATTTCTCAGCCATAAAAAAGAAAGAAACGATGAAACATGGGTGGACCTGGAGATGATCATACTATAAGGTAAGTCAGACAAAGACAGATAGTCAGACAAGACAGATATCAAATGGTATCACTTACATGTGGAATCTTAAAATGATTCAAATGAACTTATTTACAAAACAGAAACAGACTCACAGACATAGAAAACTTTTGCTTTCCAAAGGGAAAGTAAGTGAAAAGTGAAAATGTTAGTTGCTCAGTTATGTACGACTCTTTGCAAACCCATGGACTGTAGTCCGCCAGACAACTCTGTCCATAGAATTCTCCAGGTAAGAATACTGGAGTGGGTAGCCATTCCCTTCTCCAGGGAATCTTCCTGACCCAGGGATTGAACCTGGGTCACCCTCATTGCAGGCAGATTCTTTACCATCTGAGCCACCAGGGAAGCCCCAAAGGGGGGAGAAGGGGAGGGATAAATTAGGAGTTTGTGATTAACATATACACACTACTAATAAAACAGGTAGACAACCCAGGGAACTCTACTCAGCATTCTGCAATAATCTGTGCTTCAATGCAGCTTCACTTCCAAAAGAGGCAGTGGGCTGGATTTGGCCCATAGGGCATAGTTGCCAATACTTGATTTTTGTAGTGATTTTTCCTACAATAATCTGCTGTTGAACCCATTGTTTTAGCCAAAATGTCGCTCTCATCAACTGGGGGTGCAGACATCCCTGAAAGATGAAGAGTGGAGAGTAGATCTCACAAGATGATTTGGTGACCCCAGGGTTGACCCTCATGGCCGATAGCCTAGCGGAGTGGCCCATCCATTCTGCATTACTCACTGTGAGTCCCTCTCCAAACCGCAGGTCAAAGAGATGACCACGGGACACCCAGCTGGGGGAGAGAGAATAGGAGCTGCTGCAACGAAAACCTGAGGGTAAATGGGCACATCGATTCACTGAGCACATAAATATCTGTTGCCATAAAGAATTCCTGAACGCTTTAATACCCAGAGAATAAATTATTAACAGATATTTGGGGTAGGGTTTAGAGAAAGCCTCTCTAATTTTCTTAGCCTCCTAAATTTTACATTTGTATCTGGCTTCACCTTTGCTAGAGTAGTACCAGTATTGAGACAGTGCGCATGGCATAATCTCACATCAAACCTTTGTGTTTATCATAAAAAATATGGCAACATCATTGTGGTTATAAACAGAGTTACCAAGGAGACCAGTTTATCATAATTAGCTATTTATTCCCTCTTTTTTCCTCACACTCTCTCTTCCTTCCACCTGAGCTTTCTTTCCGCTGAAAGGTATGATAAGCTGTTATCAGCCTGGGCTCAGTGGCTAATTAGGTTCTAATACTGATTCATAGAATTACATTGCTCTTTGCCATAACTATGCTGTAGTGCATTGTCTGTGCTTATTACAAATTGACACAATGATGGAACAATCAGTTTATTATATGTGTTTTAAATAGTCATAATAGCTGTCTCCAGGGCAGTGGTATATCAAAACCCAACAGATAGAAGGTAAAAACTTTTCATCTATAGAAGATTTTGTGGCTCTTTCTTCTGCATTAGGAAGTGGTTATGAAAGGAATTGCTTCCTGGATGGAGTTCCCGGTCCTGTGGGGTTTTTCTTATTTTTATTGCCCATTAAATGGAGAACATCAGCTAGTATTCATGCTCCACGCTGATGATCTAGAGCTGGGGTCGGTAAACTTTTTCTGTAAAGAACCACACAATAAATGTTTTAGGTTTTGCAGGTCATATGGCTTCTGTTGCAACTATAGAACTCCCCCTTTGTAGCAGGAAAATAGCCTTAAATGATATATAATGAGAGAAAACCTCTCTAGAAATATTACCTACATCTCATTGGAGAGAGAAGTTTCACATTGCCTCCCTTACCCAGTCATAGAGGAGGGGAAAAGGCAAGGCTGTATTTCAGTAAAACTTTATTTAGGGACTTCCCTGATAGTCCAGTGGCTAAAAGCCTTCTAATGCAGTAAGTGTGGGTTCAATCCCCAGTTGGGGAGCTAAGCTCCCCTATGCCTTGGGGCCATAAAACAGAATCAATATTGTGATAACTTCAATAAATGTTAAAAAAATGGTAAAACAAAACAACAAAAGACTTTACATCAACAGGTGACCAGGGTCATAGTTTGCCAACATCCGTCTAAAGCCTCATGCAAATGTAGGGGATGACCTTGCATTTGGGCCTCTGAGAATGGGAACAACACCTGGAGAAGGCTGGAAGACCCACAGGGGGATTGATGGGCTCTTATGCAGCTGTCCTCTGTATGGGAGGTGTGTTCCCACTGGTCAGTCTCCCATCCAGAGCGGAGATTTCTTAAGCTGATTCCCCCATGGAGGGGTGGACTAGGGATCTAGTGACTTGGGATTGATCCTGGCTTGGATGCTTAACTGGTTAACAGTGTTTCATCTGCAGTCCACTCCACCTACTCCAAAGAACTTGAGAGTCCATGGAGACAGTGAATGGGAGAGGACTTTGTGAGCCATAAATTAGGTGTGGCTGTTAAGATACTGCTGTAGAGCAAATGTCACAGAGTTGCGGGATGGGAATGACTCATCCTTTAGGACTTAGTCCGACTGTCATCTGGGCCTTGAGCCCACCTCACACTAACCTTCCTGGAAGCTGTCTAGTCTGAGTTTTAATCCCCCCAGTGGTCAAGTTCATGACCTTCCAAGATAGCCTGCTTCATCTGGAGACGGTTCTGATTGTCAGATATTTCTTGTTGATACTGAGCACAAATCTGCCTTTTCTAAATCTTTCACCATTCATCCTGGTTCTATGACTTAGTATTTTCTATAACAAGATTAATCTCTCTCTTCACTCGATGGCTCTTTGGATATTTGAAGATAGAGGTCATGGTCTCCAAGTCTTATCCTCACAAAGTTCTCATCAGCAGTTCCTTTGACTATTTCTCTATGACATGATTTTGAATCTTTTCACTGTCCAGGTTGCTCTCTGCACAAATTTCAGCTCTTCAACATCCCTCCTCAGTGGTATATTCACACTTGGACACAGTGTTCCATGAATGTTCTGACTGCTACAGAGCAAAATCACCATCTCCTTTGTTCTTGATGTAACGCTTCTGTTGATGCAGCCTAAAGTCCACAGCCTAAAGCCTGTGACTGACCACATTACAGGGTTGAATTTCCTTGAGTTGAAATTGGCTAAGACTCCTAAGTTTTTTGTCACATATTCCTAAGTCATGGCTACCTCATTCTAAATAGTGTCAAGTAATGTTTTTCTAATCAGATCCCCACCCCACCACCGGCAAATTTTTTGACTCATTTTTACCCAAAGTCCTTTTGAATTGTAATTAGATCTTTTTTCAATTTGGGTAGTTTGTTTTAATGAGAATGTTGATTGTGATGTAAAATCATTGTTTTCACATAGCCTACCATGAGTTCTGTTATAGTCAAAAGTAGTCTCTAAAGAAAGAAAGTGAAAATCGCTCAGTCGTGTCCGACTCTTTGTGACCCCATAGACTGTAGCCTACCAGGCTCCTCTGTCCGTGGGATTTTCCAGGCAATAGTACTGGAGTGGATTGCCATTTCCTTCTCCAGGGGATCTTCCCAACCCAGAGCTCGGACCCAGGTCTCCCGCATTGTAGACAGACGCTTTACCGTCTGAGCCATCAGGGAAGTAGTCTCTAAGTGCTACTCAGTTCTTGTTATTCAGTCACTAAGTCAACATCCGACTCTTTGCAACCCTGTGGACTGTAGCCTGCCAGGCTCCTCTGTCCATGGTGTTTTCCAGGCAAGAATACTGGAGTGGGTTGCCATTTCCTTCTCCAAGGGATCTTCCTGACCCAGGATTAAACCTGCATCTCCTGTGTCTCCTGCATTAGCAAGCTAATTCTTTACCACTGAGCCACCAGGGAAGCCCCAGTTCTTACTGGTCTGCAAAAAGATGAAAATAAAAGCATTGCATTGAGGAGGTCTAAGCCAAACTAAACACTGTATAGTTGATTTGTGGTTTGCAGACAGGCAGCAATCCTTAGACCTCACTTTGACTGGTGTGGCTCTAAATGACATTCTAAGGTCTTGACTGGAATCCTAGAAACTGATTTAAGGAGAGTAAATGAGAAGAAAAAAAATCTTCAGAAAGACTAAAAAGGATCATGGTGATTAGATGAAAATTAGGTCTAAGTTAGGGACCTAATGAAAAATCTCTTCAATCTGTATTTCAATGATTATTCAACACACATTTGTTGATTTCTTGGTCTGTGAGAGGTGCTCTGCCAGGCACTGGGCGGAGGGTGGGTTTACAAATTTAAATAAGATATGTGCTGAGTCACTTTTGCAGAGCCTTAAATACAAACAAGTAACTAACAGTGGCTGCTAGGGGCCTCCTCCAATAACATTCTCCTTCCACCTTAGTATCAGGGTCCTGATTTTATTCTTGGCAGCAATGTGCTCAGTCACTAAGTTGTGTCCAACTCTGCGAACCCTTGGACTGTAGACCGCTAGGTTCCTCTGTCCCTAGGATTTCCCAGGTGAGAATACTGGAGTGGGTTGCCATTTCCTCTGCAGAAAAGCCTTCTCCACCCAGGGATCAAATCTGTGCCTCCCACCTGCATCTCCTGCACTGGCAGGTGGATTCTTTAAGACTTGAGCCACCTGGGAAGCCTTGGCGGCAGTGGCCTTCGGTAAAAGATCACACATCCCAGCATCCCTTGCAATTAGACTTGATCATGTGAATTTCAGCAATCTTCTGCTCTCTTCAGGGAACCTTAATGATGGAAATTTTATGCTATAGGGATTTTGGAGCAGAATAATAGGAGCCTAGCTTTCCAATGATTCTGTGAAGCCTCCAGCCCTGCCTAACTGTGGACTCCTTTTCAACAGAATAAATCCTTGTGTGTTCTAGCTTCTGTTCTATGCAGCTGAACTGCATCCAAAGTGATGGAGAATTTGATACTTGATGTTTGCTCCAAGAAACAGAATTGAAAGTGTGATACTGACTGAGTGGAGGAGGTGGGAAGACAAATATTTAGGACTCAAATGTTGCAAAGTGGAAAGCTGGGGACCCTAGTTATGCATTGGTGGAGCATTTGATTGAGTTGTTGCCACTGGTAACTGGTAAAGAAAATCGCAAGTTGACTGAAGCTCTTGCTTTAGGGGAAATGGCAGGAGAAAGTCAGCGTTAGTTTGCTGTCTTTTTCTTTCTGCCTCCAAGAAAGTCCTGCAAAGGAGAGCTTGCCAGTCTGAGCACAGATACATACAGACATACCATTCTCAGTTTGCAACCTAAGTTTGCTGAGAATCTTACAACATGAAACTTTTCTGGCTTTTTATAGTGGCTTCAAAACCAACATGTTAGCAGGAAATAAGCCTGGTACCCACCACAGCAAGGAGAGAATTAAAAGAGCCATTCTCTCTAGTGCAGACTGCCTGCCTCTGAACTAATTTAGGTCGGGGAGTAAGCCCTTTTCTTTAAGCTTCCGAGAATTTGGCTTAACAGACTTGATCTTAATTGATACCCTAGTCTGGGGGCTGATTGTGACAGTCTTATTCTGTCGTGCTGCTGAGGACTTGGAACATTATCCTGTGGGCAGTGAGGGTGGCTCGATAAGACCTGATAAGAGTGGGTTTCAGGAGGTAAGGAGTGAGTATCCTCTAAGATGGTATAGATTATAAAGGTATGAGCAAGTTTTCCTATTTTCTATCTCTCTGCAGCTCAGCTTGTTTGGTTCCAGACCGTTCTACCATTACACTGTATTCCTTCAACTTTTGAATGCATTTCAAATGTTGGAAATCTCTTAATGAATTTTAAATACTGAGTTGGGGATGGAGGTAAGAATGCTCCAGCCCTTGACAGGTGCCCAAGACCCTGGCCCTACGGGGCTGAGCTGCCTGTGAGTGGGAAGTGCACTGAAAGGGTGTGGAAGGGGAGTCGCAGAGAAATGGAGCCAAGCTCACAGTTGCCCCTCAAGGCTGGTGCCACCCGGGAGGCCGGGACCCCGGGACAGGTTTTCAGTCCAAGCCGTTCTCTAAGGCTGAACCTGCACGGTGTCAATGAAGTGGAATTTGATCCATGGAGACAGCTGATCTGGACGTTTTTTGGCCCAGATTATTTGTTTGGCTGTCTCCACTGATCAAATTAACTGGATAATTGCCAAATCTCCTCTCTGCTGTGCTCCCCTAGGCAGCTGGTACGGCCAGCAGGAGGGGGTGGGCCTCCGAGGACAAGCCAGATTAGAGAATTAGCACACGCTTGCTACCTGGGTGACCCAGGGAAAGGGCCATTTAATCAGGGTGAGAAGCGAGCGCCTGGGTGGGAGGAAGGGGGTGGTAGATGGGCCTCTGCTCTCCTGCTTCACATGCAGGAGACTGTGGCAGCCTGGCTTTCCCCAAGTAGCCTCCAGACCAGCAGATAAGACGGCGCCTAAAGAGAATTAGGGAGCTGCCCGCAACTCTGCGCCCACTCACGTGGTGTGTTTGTTGAGGATATCACAATCTCTAAGCAGTTTTTTTTGTAGGAAGATGAGCTTCTTAAACTTGAGGGCCAAGAAAAGCTTAAAAGAGGCTGTAAAAAAGCCAGGGAGAAAGGGTTTCTCCCTCTTACTCCTTTCTCCGGGTGGCTGGGATCCAGGCCCCCGGGAGCACACTTAGCGCCTCGACTGGCAGTCCCATTGTTTGACATGTGTCTTGCCTCCCCGGGGAACGCACCTCATCTCTAAGAGCATGAGTCTTTCTTGGTTGCTTGAGCACCTGCTAGCGGGTCTGGCACACAGTCAGTGCTTGCTGAGCTGGTTGGTCTAGCACTTAATTCAGTAAGATTTATGAACTTATTTAAAGAAAGTAGCCACTTATTATTTTTATTTATTTGGATGCTCTGGATCTTAGTCGTGGCTTCCAGGATCTTCCATGACACATGCAGGCCCTTTTTCACTAGTGGCAGGTGGAATCTAGTTACCTGACCAGGGATCGAACCTGGGCCCCCTGCTTCGGGAGCATGGAGTCTTAGCCACTGGGCCACCAGCTGCTGCTGCTGCTAAGTCACTTCAGTCGTGTCCGACTCTCTGTGACCCCATAGACAGCAGCCCACCAGGCTCCCCGTCCCTGGGATTCTCAAGGGAAGAATACTGGAGTGGGTTGCCATTTCCTTCTCCAATGCATGAAAGTGAAAAGTGAAAGTGAAGTCACTGGGAAGTCCCTTAATTCTGTAAGATTTATTGAGCACTTATATCCTAGGGCTTCCCTGATAGCTCAGTTGGTAAAGAATCTGTTTGCAATGCCGAAGACCCCGGTGTGAGTCCTGGGTCATTCCGCTGGAGACGGGATAGGCTACCCGTGTCCAGTATTCTTGGGCTTCCCTTGTGGCTCAGCTGGTAAAGAATCCGCCAGCAATGCAGGAGACCTGGGTTTGAACCCTGGGTTGGGAAGATCCCCTGGAGAAAGGAAAGGCTACCCACTCCAATATTCTGGCCTGGAGAATTCCATGGACTGTATAATCTACAGGGCCACAAAGAGTGGGACACGATTGAGTGACTTTCACTTTCTTTCTATTATGTCCTTGTATACTCAGGGGAGAACAAAGGTGGGCAAACCTAATTTGTGAGGACCCCACCCCCCACCCCACTAGTTTCATGGAGTGACAAATTATCATAGGGCAAGATGGCAGGAGAGATGAAAGCTTTGAACGGAAGCTGTATCGGGGGCGAGGGTGGTGTAAGATGGTGTGGGAGGCCTACACGCTCACTGAACCACAGCCCTGTAAAGGCTGAAGAAACCAGGGAGGTGTTATTAGCCCCATTCAACAGACAAGACAACCGAGGTTCAGAGAGACTTGCTTCAGTAACTTGCTTAAGATCGCGCCACTAGCAAGAGTCAGGGCCAAGATGGAGACTCAGGTTTGCCGACTCCCTCTGTTTCTCCAGATTGGCCCTCTTTTAATGGATTACATCCCGGCCTTCAGTGAGGGAGCGGGAGTTTTGGGTACTGCAATCAGGCAGGGATCTCAAACTTGTGCTCTGCAGCCTGAAGCCCTCTGCAAATGGATTTGTTAGGTTCAGATGGCGATGATGTTGTTTTCGACCAAACCGGTAGCTACAAACCAGGGCGTTTTACACCAAGAGATGGCTTCACTTTGAGAAAGAAGAAGACGCACTGCTCTGAAATCACAACAGTTTGCTGGTGCGCGGGGATGACAGGCTTTCTGGTTAGCGTGTGATCTGGGGTGAGGAGGTGAGTCTGTGGGCCTGGGGTTGAGGGACCAGAACGCTGACCCCTCCCCTCAGTCTTATGCATGGTCTTCGTGAGCACGTTCTAGTACACAGAGCACTGGACCAGGAATCCCACCCGACACTGTGGGTCCCACTCTGTGATTTTGGGTGGATCACACGACCTCTTCCTCACTGCAGAATGAGGTCCTGCTATCACCTCGGTGCGGCCCCGGGAGTTTCCGTGTAATGGAAGGAGACAGTGGAGGAGAAAGCTCTTCATAAACTGTGGACAGAGGCAAAAGGACAGGCAGGTGGTTGTGATGAATGAATGGGGGCGGGCAGAGAGGGGGGCGTGTCTGCTGGCACCACCAACTCCCCAACCCTGCTCCCAAGCCAGAGCCTCCAGCCTGTCTTCAAACAGGGCACCAGCAAGCGGATGGAAGTGTGCCCAGCTCTGGTTAAGCGACCCAAATGTTTGCCTTCAGATCCACTGAGAAGCCACCAACCAGGTAGGGAGGTGGGGGCAGGAGGTTCCCAGAGGCCTTTGTATCAGCAGACTCCTTGGCCCCTGGGCACATGGTCTGGCCCTGAGGCAGGGGCAGTGGGCTGGGTGTCTGCCCTCCATTTCCAGCTCTGTTCCCTTCGAGTTCCACAGAGATTGCCCTCAAACCATTCCGGTTGGACTCCTCTGGGGAACTTCTGCTTTGTCATTTAAAATAGTTTGGGAACTTCAGATATAGCTGAGTGTCAGAGCAGTTTATTTGGTCTGTAGGCGTTTTTGTTTTTAAAATTCATGACAAGTTCCTTGCAACATGTTTTATTATATTTTCACCACCTGTTCTACCTTGGGGGTGGTTTTAAAATCTGGGACTATCTATCTCTCTGTCTTTTTTTTCTTTTCAAAGTTTCCTTATTTGCCATTTATATGTGTCTTGCAAACATACACACGTGCACATGCACAACGTGAATTTAAATATGGGTATGGGTATGGAGAGATATATATATCTCGCTCTCCCTCTGTGCCTTGATTGGCTTTAAACTGTGGTTGCAATGTTGAAGGTTTTGCCAGGCTAATTATGGAGCTTTAAATGATAAATTTGTAAAACAAATAAATACTTGGAAAACGCTTTGCCAGTGTAAATGCTATCTCCCTAAACATTAATAGCAAATATATGTGTGTGTATGTATATATATATATATACCACAGCACTTAATCCTCTAAGGTAAATAAGCTGTTTAAAGCTTTGCTACTTATCTAAGCTTCCACTGAAGTGAAAAAAGAGTAGTGTGTCCATTTTTACAGATGGAAAAGTCAAGTCTCAACAAGAGTAGCTTAAGGGTCAGTGATAGAGGTGGGAGTCCATCCCCAGACTCTTAACATCTATGTAATTATTTACAGCATCTCTCTATGTCAGTCAGAACAAGGGACCAAGACAGATTTATAGCACCATGTTCTATTTATTTTCCCTAAAAATACAGGTACCATGCATTCAGGTTTAATGGTGGTTTTCTTTGAGCCCCTGGATCCACCTGTGCCTGAAGCTGTTATTTTAAGTTACACGAGCCACTAAACTATCTTGGATTTCTTCTACTTGAAAAACATTTAAAAAAAGGTCCAAAACCCAAAAAACAACCTAAGTTTTGAATTATATTATGTACTTAAATTTGACATAAAAATGCAAGGTGGGTATTCTAATCTCCATTTTTTAATAGATGTACAAATTACCAGATATTCTTGTGGAATATCCTAATGTTGTGGATATTCTTGTGGAATATCTTAATGTTTATAAAACCAGGATATAAATATCCTAATGTTTATAAAACTCAGCCGTGTCTCACTCTTTACGACCCCATGGACTATACCCTGCCAAGCTCCTCTGTCCATGGAATTCTCCAGGCACGAATTTTGGGTGGGTTGCCATTCCCTTCTCCAAGGGAATAAACCCAGGTTAACAGATATAAGACTCAAAATAAGTCAAGCTTCTTTCATAAGAAATTAAATAGTAGTCTACTGTATTTTTCATAATTATCACTGGAAAGTTATGTATTAGGTTCCCTGACGTGGTGTCCCATCATGGCCCCTTTGCTGAGATTTTCAAGAAGGCTTTTGTTTGTGGTGTTGAAATACTGATGCTTTCTCTATTGTCACGGAAACAGAAGCCTCCCAAGGGCTGTTAAAGAGCTCTCTGTATCCTCTGTAGGTTCCTATTCTTCCTGTTCCATGGAGAGATGATCTGTAGGACTGCATGGCTGGTACTATGGGAAACAGGTAGAGTGATGTGCATTCATTGCATGGTTTATGCAAGTGGATTCTGGAAGAGGGAATGGCAACCCACTCCAGTATTTTTGCCTGGGAAATCCCATGTGCAGAGGAGCCTGGAGGGCTACAGTCCATGGGTTTGCAAAAGAGTCAGACACAAGTAAGCACACATTGATTGACTGATGCAAGTGGAATTTGCAGAGCAATGTCCCGGAACAAATATAAAGCTAGGATCTTATAAAGTTAAGAAAATGGGAGTTTGGCATCATATAAACTTGTTATTTGACCTCTTTAAACATCAATTTCTCCATCTATAAATGACAATACTATAACTGATGTATGTGATTAATAAATGGTAGGTATTCCTATTATTTCCCATAAGTATGACCAGATAATTCTGAAAGTCACTGTATACGAAAATCTTATCTTGGAGATTCATAATATTCATCAACATAGTAAAGAGAGGGGTCCTTTGATAAAGCGAACTGATTGCTTTCATTTATCTCAGTGTTTGCAAATCTAACTTAAGCATAAAATGCTTGTCCTCTCTGATATTTTCCTGCAGAGCTGGGAGTCCCACGGAACAAACTTTGAGAACCCCCATGAGTTCATAATCTGTAATAATTGAGGGGTATTCATTAGGCCACCACTAGGGGGTGTGCCCGTCAAGTTTTCTGATTCTCTGTCAGAAAAGAGGGTTTGCTCTAGGCTTCCAAAGCATAGAGCTTTTGACGGCTTCCTTGGGGAGTAAGGAGAGCCCCAAATGGCAACAGTTTAGAGGAGCAAGGGACGTAAAGAGAAGTGGGCACGCCATGTGCAAAAATGGACGTTTTCCTGCCCTTCCTTTTGTTAAGACATGCATATGGTTGACCTTTGGGTAATGGATCAGTAGGGCCCAGAGTGGCTGAAAGGGGAGGTGTGACTTGGAGGCCAGGCCAAGGCAGGGGTGGGGACCCAGAAGGCAGGGACAGAGTGGAGCACCACCAGAGGCCTCGGACAGCGAGCCTCGAAGAGACTAACATTTTCCATGAGATTAGCTCTTACGTCTAATGTGAAGACTATATATAATATATGATATATTAATATATAAAATGAATATATATTTTCTCTTAATTAAAGGTTTTCTCCTAACCTTGGGCACTTAGTGGTGGACTAGAAAGTGGACACTAAATATTAAATGATAAAAACGTTCAGAGTAGAAAATTTGGACAGTTCAGAAAAAAAAAAATCACTTGCCATCAGTGATAACCTTCCCCAGTAACAGTTTGAAGTATGTAGGGAGATCTATAAATAATTGGGTGTTTGAGAGAGCCTGTTTTGGTTAGGATTCTTTCTGTTACAAGTGCAGGAAATTCAAAGGAACTGGTTTTTTGTGAGGATCTGGGATGTCCGTCTCACTGATGCTGAGGGCGGGGGACTGGGCCAGGCCTTAGGACAAGGATGAAGGCAGGACATGCTGTCGGGACACCCCGATTCTATGACTCTTGCCTTTTCCTCTGCGTTTACCCCTTCCTGCGTCTTGTCTCCGTGGATCAGCTGCTGGGTCTCTGGCTCACAGTTTAGGACACGCGGGCCCACATGTGCAACTCCTGGGCGCTCCGTACTACCCTTGCTGCTGCTGCAAAGAGACAGATTCTCTTCATTCCAAATCCAGGATTACTGGGGAGGAAGAGGATTGTCCTGGCTGGGGTCAGATGTCCACCCTGGACATAGCAGCTGTGGTCAGGGGCCAGCCATACTGTGCCTAATGGCTCCTCTAAGGCAACTGTGTGTGTCTGTGCGGGGTATGTAGTGTGTGTGTGGTGTGTAGTGTGTATGCGTGTGGTGTGTGTAGTGTGTGTGGTGTGTGCGAGGGAGTGTGTAGTGTGTATGTGGCATGTGTGCATGTGGTGTGTGTAGTGTGTGTGTGGTGTGTGCGTGGGAGTGTGTAGTGTCTGTGTGTGCGTGTGTGGTGTGTAGTGTGTGTGTGCATGTGCATGTATATGGCATGTGTGTGCATGTTGTGTGTACTATGTGTGTGGTGTGTGCACGGGAATGTGTAGTGTGTGTGTGTGCGTGTGTGTGTGCATGTGCATGTGTGTGGTGTGTAGTGTGCATGTGTTCAGTTCACTTCAGTCACTTAGTCGTGTCCGACTTTTTGCGACCCCATGAATCGAAGCACGCCAGGCCTCCCTGTCCATCACCGACTCCCAGAGTTCACTCAAACTCATGTCCATTGAGTCGGTGATGCCATCCAGCCATCTCATCCTCTATCGTTCCCTTCTCCTCCAGCCCTCAATCTTTCCTAACATCAGGGTCTTTTCAAACGAGTCAGCTCTTCGCATCAGGTGGCCAAAGTATTGGGAGTTTCAGCTTTAGCGTCATTCCTTCCAGTGAACAACCCAGGACTGATCTCCTTTAGGATGGACTGGTTGGATCTCCTTGTAGTCCAAGGGACTCTCAAGAGTCTTCTCCAACACCACAGTTCAAAAGCATCAACTCTTCAGCGCTCAGCTTTCTTTATAGTCCAACTCTCACATCCATACATGATCACTGGAAAAACCATAGCCTTGACTAGATGGACCTTTGCTGGCAAAGTAATGTCTCTGCTTTTGAATATGCTGTCTAGGTTGGTCATAACTTTCCTTCCAAGGAGTAAGCGTCTTTTAATTCATGGCTGCAGTCACCATCTGCAGTGTGTGGTGTAGTATGTGTGCATGTGGTGTGTGTAGTGTGTGTGTGGTGTGTGTAGTGTGTGTGTGGTGTGTGCGCGTGAGTGTGTAGTGTGTGTAGGTGTGTGTGTGTGTGTGAAGTCCTCATAAAAACTGGAGATAGGGAGGGAGGGAGGAAGGGACTATTGGCAGACAAAACATTATCTAGTACTGTGTATATTTTCTACATTTATAAAGCTGAGATTAAACTGTATGTAAATGTATCCTGTTTTTAATCAAACCTTATGTCATCAGCCTTTCCCCAGGCCTCAAAATCTTTGTGAACAGCTTTTAAATTATTGCATTGATTTCAGTTATTTGGATGTACTTAGTGAATTTCCAATTGTTAGATATTTAGATTGCTTTTATTAACATTTTTTGGGGGGAGCTATATTAGAAATGTTATGATGGAAGGGAATTTTCCTGACTTCATGCAAGGATTAGGTACATTATTGTGAATAAAAACAACTAGGATTTGGCCTCATAGTCTCACTCCCTACTCTGCTTCACTTTTCTCTTCCAGCTTTTTCCAGGGTAAAAATGGCGGTGGGAGTTGAGCATCGAGAGTGTGAAGGAGAGAGGCCAAGAAGACAGGTAAGTTGGCTCCTCAGGTCTGCGCTGCCCTGCCTGTTTTCTTTCCAGAAATAGATGGAGGTAAAGTGAATCATCGGAGAATTAATCTTTCCACCTAGTAACCAAAGAAGTCGGTATCCCCAGGGTTAGGCGTCTCAGGAATGAGGCTCTGTTTAGATCGGGTTGGGCAAGTTAATACAGGAGCCTTCAGGAAGGAGACCAGCAGGGGACCCACGCGAAGCCTGGCTCCTCGCTCCGTGCAGAGTTCACCACCACCCTCTCTGGCTCAGCCACTAACGTGCAGCGTCTCCCCCGGGGAGAGGCAGTCTCGGAATGTTGGTGGTTTTCACCATCCCATGATTTTTTTTCCAAATTGGAGTTAAACATTTGCTCAGGTTGAAACATGGTTTTAATGGCCCTTTGTGGAGTCATGAGAGTTCCTGGAAGTTGGATCACTGGATGTTTTCTTGTGGAGAACAAAGAATTCCTAAATGTGATAACCTTATCTGGAGAGTTTAGACTGTTTGAAGGAAGCTCTGTCGAATGCCACTGTGAAGGGAAGGAAGAAAAAAAAAAAAAAAAAAAATGGTGTCCTACTGTGCGCTAGGCACCGTGTTGGGTACTTTCTGCTTTATCCTTCTGAGATTTGGAATGGCCCTAGACAATATTCTCCGTGTTGATGTGGCTGGATATTTAGAGCTGCTGTGTTATTTCAGGTGATCTTTGTTTGGGGGGAGGGTTCTACATGTCCTCTGCCATTGCTTTTCTGCCTTTTCTAGCAGTTTCTATTTGTGGAATGCTATGGTTTTTATTAGATATTCCAGTTCCTTCTGTCCCGGAGTGGCTCCCACTGATGTTTATCATTCTTATTTGTTTTGAATGATAATAAGTGAATAATAATACCAAATGCCATGACTTTAGGAGGTGGAACATTTCTCAAGCTAGGACTGTACTGAATTTTGTTTTGGAAGCTGCTGTGCAGGCGGGCCGAGAGGCACTCCATTTGTGATTGGGGATAGGGACATAGAAATAAAATATTCTTGCTTCATTTGGGAGGATGGGAGTCTGATACCTTAATATGGTGTTTTCTTTCATGGTGAGGTCATAAGTCTAAGCTTGAGAGCAAATCTTGAAGGTAGAGGAAAATCCCATTCATTTTGACTTTCTATTAAGGAGTTTGGGGAGTAGGAGCTGGAATTTGGGAACATCGATCGACACTTTTATACACTCTAGGGAAGCAGTGTTTGGTAAGCAAAGAATGAATAGGGTGGTAGAACAGTGTTTGACTCCCCATAAAATAGCTACATCCACAGCTCTCTTTAGGGCAGCTCTCTCAGACCCTCTCTCTGATTAACTGAGGGATTGTTACCTCACGTTAAGTGAGGTGTGCCGTCTTCAGCCATTAAAGCTGTATTTTCCACCTAGATACCCTAGACAACCGTACTCTGACTTCCTTCTAGTAAGTCCCCCTCCAGTAAGTAAAGATTACGCTACTTCTCCCTCTGAGTAAGTGAAACTCTAGTTAGTAAAATAATGAGTTCCCTACATTAATTGGCTTTGCCTAAGAAATTATTTGAAATTTGAACTCTGGTGTTGGAGAAGACTCTTGAGAGTCCCTTGGACTGCAAGGAGATCCAACCAGTCCATTCTAAAGGAGATCAGTCCTGAGTGTTCATTGGAAGGACTGACGCTGAAGCTGAAACTCCGATACTTTGGCCACCTGATGCGAAGAACTGACTCATTTGAAAAGCTCCTGATGCTGGGAAAGACTGAGAGCAGAAAGAGAAGGGGACGACAGAGGAGGAGATGGTTGGATGGCATCACTGACTTGATGGACATGAGTTTGAGCAAGCTCTGGGAGTTGGTGATGGACAGGGAGGCCTGGCATGCTGCAGTCCATGGGGTTTCAAAGAGTCGGACATGACTGAGTGACTGAACTGAACTGAAGAAATTATAGCAAGTCATTTAACCTTTCTTTTCTCAGTCTCCTCATTGAGAAAGTAGGAATAATAATGGGTCCTCCTTATGGGATTGTGAAGAGGATTAATTGAGCTAATTGATGTAAACTGGTTGAACAGTGCCTGTCATGAAGTAAATGATCAATAAATGCTATTTATTTATTTAAGGGATGGTCAGGTAAACAGTGGCTGCCTGCTGAGTTGCACTGGTGTTTTCTCAAATCGATGTAACAGTGAGCTTGTGTTCCCTGAGCGGACAACAGTGATGCTGGGGAGAGAAAGTCTGGAGGCGTGTTGGAACAGAAATGGGAAACTGACATTTACTGAATCCAAACTATGTAGCACGTGCTGCCTCACCATCATTTTATTAATAAATAATAAACAAATACTGGAAAAGACCCTGATGCTGGGAAAGATTAAGGGCAAGAGGAGAAAGAAGTGACAGCGTGTGATGGTTGAATGGCATCACTAACTCAATGGACATGAGTTTGAGCAAATTCAGGGAGATAAGTGGAGGACAGGGAAGCCTGGTGTGCTGCAGTTCATGGGGTCCTGAAGAGTCAGACACCACTTAGTGACTGAACAATGATAGCAAATACAGACTGTGAAATGAATGCATGATGAGAGCACAGAACATTATGTCTCCTTTAGAGCCCAGGAGAGGCAAAGAATCTTGCCAAGCAGGACTGCGTGTGGATAAGGGAGCCAGGCTCCAACCTTACACACCCTGACTGCCACACTCGTCCAAGGCTTGGCACCTGCAGATCACCTGCCACACTCACTCTGGAGAAGACAGAGTGTCCTTAATGATTTACGTAGAATCTGGTGGAATCAAGCGATCCTAGGTTAGGCTACTGTAGACCAGGTGAAGGCTGAGAGGGAAGCAAAGATGTTCCTAGCAAAGGTCGGGCTCTTGCATTGAGGTGGCTCTGCTGATTTTGTTGTCGCTCAGTCGTGTCGGACTCTTTGAGACCCCATGGACTGTATCCCACCAGGCTCCTCTGTCCATGGGATTCTCCAGACAAGAAAACTGAAGTGAGTTGCCATTTCCTTCTCCAGGGGCTCTTTCCCACCCAGGGATCCAAGCCATGTCTCCTGCTTGGCATGTGGATTCTTTACCACGGAGTCAGGTGGCCCTACTGGTGTCTGACTTCCGGCAGAGTGTCCACCTAACCTCTCTTTCCTCTCCTGTCTCCCCCCTCATTCTTCTGCTTCTCCTTTGCCCACGTGTTTGCTTCCTGTGCATCTGTGCCATGGGGTCTCAGAGAGGACTATTTCTCTAAGTCTCAGCAAGGATCCTGGATCTGTCAAACAAGGCTGCCTGGGTTGCTGGCGGGATCTCGGAGAATTGTCATAACTCCCTAAGCTTGGGAAGGGCTTCTGCAGAGCGCTTTCTTAGCTATTGGTCCTTGGAAGAATCACACAGAGCAGGCAGATGAGTGTTTGCTTCCTGTGCATCTGTGCCATGGGGTCTCAGAGAGGACTATTTCTCTAAGTCTCAGCAAGGATCCTGGATCTGCCAAACAAGGCTGCCTGGGTTGCTGGCGGGATCTCGGAGAATTGTCATGGCAACTCCCTAAGCTTGGGAAGGGCTTCTGCAGAGCCCTTTCTTAGCTATTGGTCCTTGGAAGAATCACACAGGGCAGGCAGATACCTGGAAGAAACTAGAGTTGGGAAGGTGGGTGGGTGGGTGGCAGAGTGGGCAAGCAGTGAAGAACCTTAGCGAGTAAAGAGCAGGAAGCAAGATGGTGGGATTCTGATTATCTTAAAATCCGGTGAGCGGAGGCGTGGGCAAGCAGGAACTGAGTGTCTTGGTAAGGCATTAGGGTTCTGGAGCTCACCGAATCCATTTTTCTTTTCTCCTTTCCCCTTCCTTTCTTTGCTCCCCGTTTTCTGCACACTGCTTTCCTCGCCTTCTTGCCTGGATGCTTATGGGCCAGGCTTATGCTGCACCCGCCGAATCCTCCCATTCATCTGATCTGCTTCCCAATGTGTGATTTAGTGGTGCTGCATGCCCTGAACACAAGCAGTGGGGTGGCAGGAGGGGAGAGAAAGGAGGCTGGGGGGGAAGCGTTTGATCGGCTGAAATGCACCTTAAGAGCAAAACCCATCCACATTGCTGAAGGTATCAGCTGGGTCCTGCCTACAGTTATGTCAAACAAAGTGTGCTGCAAAGTGCCAACCCTCCCTTTGTGCTGTGACACCAAGAGCTGCCAAAAGATATTAAAAAGCTTGCATGAACTAGGTGATGGCAGCTGTAACTATCTAAGTTATTGCCTGGCAGCTGCAGCGCTGCCTCACTGCTGCTGGCCGCCTTTATGGTCGGTTCTCCATTTGTTTGCCCTTTCTCTCGCAACTGAGAGCACCAAGCCCGCAGTGGGCGAGTCGCCGCCCCAGCCCCCTCGCGCCTGCAGGAGAGGAATGCTCGTAGAGCGCGGCTGCGGAGAGACACCCCCTGCAGCTTCTGGGAGAAGTTCTGTTTCTCTTGGCCCGGCCCCAAGCCCGGTTTTGCATCGGTCAGCTCGACTCCAAGGAACCTTGGGCAAGCGGATGGCACCGCGGCGAGCACGCACACCCAGGCGCGCACACCAAATGCGGCTTTCTGTGTCTGTGTGTGTGGCTTTCTTCCCCCCCTTCACTGTTGGCGCCGAATGAGCTAGAACAATATCGCCAGCTCCAAGCCCTGCCAGTCCTACATCTGCTCCCTAAAACCTCCAGCAAATAAGAATACGGCGGGGTTGTTTAACCAACACTCTCAATATACACACTTTTCAGCTTTCCTCCCTCTGGGTTGCCCAGGCTCGGAGATCTGGATGCTGGTGGCAAAGGGTTGAGAGATAAGGGGCTAATGATCCCTGTGGGCATCTGTCTCGGAAGCCTCCTTCCCTGGCAGGTTGATCTGTGGCATAAAATACATTTCATTGTCACGGGCTTCGGGGAAGGTGTCTGTACCAGGCTGGTTTTTGTATTCTTCTGTTGAGTTTGGTCTTTTCAGCTGTCTGTTAAATAATTCATACAGCTCATGAAAGTAATATTTCTGGGATGTAGGGGGTTCCATTTTTCCAATTCCCTTTCACTTCATCTTTTTTTTTGAAGCAGTTGTGGGGAGAACTTGGCAGGCGTGGCCTGGGTGGTAGAATAAAACCTTCTGTCTTTCCCTCTCACCTCTCCAGCTCAGGCTGGGACAGCGGGAGAGATTGCCGACCTTCAGCAGGCTAGGTCAAGGTCAAGACTGAGGTTCGAGTATGGTTTTCATCTCAGAGTTGAGCCATCAGAGGATCCAAGGGCCTGGGCCTTGTTCATTGTGGTCAGAGCCATTTTGCTGTTGGAAGGACCTTTCTTTTCAATATTCTCCCAAATGCTTGCCCAGTGCCTAGCATGGGTTTTTGCCGCTACTGGTAGACAGTCAACGAGTGTCTAACAAAATGGGCTGAATTGAGGCCATTCTGGACAAAAGCAGGACTCAGCATTCTTAACCTCTGTTATGGTCAAGTCAATCACATACCCACACTGGCCATTTTGTTTATCTTTGCATGTCGAGTTAGTGTGTAGGCTCTGTCAATGCAAAAGCTAAGCCTTTTGTTCTTCAAAGAGTAAAGCCTCTTCATTCCAGCCCTGCAGAGCTCCCAAGCTGGGTAGCGCTTCCCACCCAGTGCTGGCCAGACCCTTCGCACTGGATTGTGGTTGCCCATTTGTCTGTGACCCTCCACGGCACCCACAGTTCCTTGGGAGCAGAATTCAGGTCTAATTGTTCAGTACTGGCTGTGTGTGTGTACTCAGCTGCTCAGTCGTGTCTGATTCTTTGTGGCCCCATGGACTGCCAGGCTCCTCTGCCCGTGGAATTTTCCAGGCAAGAATACTGAAGTGGGGTGCCATTTCCTACTACAGGAGATCTTTCCAATTCGGGGAGTGAACCCTGGTCTCCTGCATTGCAGGCAGATTCTTTACCATCTGAGCCCCCAGGGAAGCCCCAGTACTGGACACACAAGCATCAAAGCAGTATTGTACATGTAGCAGGTACTCTCTGTTTGCTGAATGAATATTATGTAAAAATATATTTTCTGTAAAGAAACACATTTTATGGTATCATGTACAACTTTCCTGAAAACCTGAGATGGGAGGGAGGTTTCCTGGAACCCTTCCATCCCACTAGAACCACCCCTTTATTCTGCATCTCCTTAATCCCTGAAGGGCTCTTGGGGAGCTCCATGTCCAGTTCCTGTGGTCTTCATAAGGCCCTTCTTTCAAATTCACATTTGATCTTTGGGAAGGCTAAGACTCAGTCTCTGGAGGTGTATGACTGCCCACTTACTGACTGTGTGACCTGGGGTAAAGATCCCATCTCATCATTGGTAAACTCTATACCCACCTCAAAGAAATACTGGTGTGTATTATGGACTGTATGTTTGTTTCTCCAAAAATTTATAAGGTGAAGTTTTAACTCGCAGCATGGCTGTATTTGAGATGGGGGCTCTAAGGAAATATTAATAATAAAAGTTTAGATGAGGTCATAATGGTGGGACCCTGGTCCAAAAAAATTAGTGTCCTTATGAGAAGAGACACCAAAGAGCTCACTCATTCTCTTTCTCCACATGCTTAGAAGAAAGGCCATGGGAAAATTGCATGCTAGAAGTTTCTCCCCCATATTTGTTGCCTGAGAGATCAAGGCCACAAGACTGGGGTGAGGGAAAGCAGGGAGAAAGCCTAAGGAATGTCTCCGCGTCCATGCTGGGAAAGGGCTGGGGATGTTTTCAGATGAATCTTGGAAGGCTTGTGGAGGAGGTGGGATTTTAGTGGGTGTGAGTGATGGTTGAGAATCATTGGTAGGGAGAATCAAAGTGAAGCCTCTGATCTGAGGTACAGACAGAGAGAGGCATGGGAAAAACTCCACGCTGGCAGGACAGATGTGAACTGGGTTCTACTTTGAATCCAGACCTTGCCACTCTATTACACAGCCCTGGAGGTAGGAATAGGACCCTTAAAAGGTGGGTGTCTGCTGCAACACGCACCTACCATTGAAAACAGACCAGGAAAGGGGATTTCCCTGGTGGTCCAGGGGTTAAGAATCCGCCTTGCAATGCAAGGGATGTGGGCTTGATCATTGATTGGAGAGCTAAAATTCCACATACCGTGGAGCAACTAACCCTTTACTGCAACTACAGATATCTGCATAATCACAACTAGAGTCCATGTGCTGCAACGAAGGATCCCGAGTGTTGCAACAAAGACCTGACACAGTCAAATAAATACACATTAAAAAATAATAGACCAGGAGAGAGGCTGCCAGGCGACTTAGAGGGAGAGAGGCAGTGTCTGGGCTTTGTGGGGTGGGGTGATTGTAGGACAGGGTGGCTGGTGAATTGTTACAATCCACCCCCAGAGGTTGATGCTTTTCTAATCCCCATTTTATAGATGAGGAAACTGAGTCACAGAAATCTGTCTAGGACTACACGGCTACTAAATGGCCAAGTTGAGGTTTCAGGTCAGGTCATTAGGCTCCTGGATCCTCCTGCTAGCTGTCAAGTCACATGGCCTTCGGTGGAGACTGGATGGTATTATTTGATAACACTGGCCTGGTGGAGGACCTTACAGGCAAGGCAGACAGAGGGAAAGTACTGCATCTCTGCTCGCTGGCTGAAGACTTGAGACAGCGCGGGTGTGAGGGATGCCCGTGTCCCCTGAGGCAGGGAGGCTGGTGGCATGATCAGCCTGGCGCTGCCTTGCAAGTATTCGCTTTGACTTGACTCAGTGCTGGACAAATACATTTGTGGTGATGACTGTAGACCCTGCCAGACCGGTTTGCCTTGGGGTGTTCTCACGAGACCCCCGTTGTACTCCTCACACCCTGCGGGGCTCTGTGCAGTCTGGGGACAAGCTTCTTTGCTACTGCCCTTCCCAGGGGCTAACCTCAGCTGGTGGCCTTCACAAACTGCCGTGGTTCAGAGCACAGCTGAGGGCCGGGAGTCCAGCCAGCTCTTCACTGGCTGTATAACGATAGGCACATTAATAAATCCCTCCGTGCCTCAGTTTCCCCATCTGTGCAGTGGGTAGAGTCCTCACACTGCCCCGTGCCCCCTGGCGGGCTGTGGTGAGGTGGGACTGAGCAAGGTGCTCAGAGCCTCGTTTCACACACAGCGCCTGCTGTGTCTCTTCTCAGCGCTGTCAGATCCCCGGGGCTGTGGCCACCTGCGTGCTGGTGACCGACTCACACTGTGGCTCGAGGGCTCCTCAGGATGTGTCCTCACCCGGCCTCTCCATCGCTGTTGTTCAGGGGTTGGTAGGAATTCCCAGTGCTGAGTCGCTGGAGGGCTGACCGCCGTAAGGAAGGGCTGAGGTCAGAGACCAAGCCTGGCTCGGCTCTCGGTTCCACCCCGGCTCTTGATGACAGGGGAATTGCTCTGTTTTCTCTGGTGTCACTGTCCTCTTCCATTCTTCCCATCTCCTCAAACATCACAAGTTAAGTCCTCAAGGCCTTCAGACAAAATGAAGAGAAGGGATCTGAGTGAGTGCAGAGGGTCAAGTCTTCTTGTGCCTTTTACCCCTCAAATCTCTCTTGACTGGAGAACCTTTTGTGCAGGGCTCCGGGGATCCAATGGATAGTCTCAGCCCTCAGGGCTTTCAGCCCAGGAGTGGGGACAGTTAAACAAGCGTGAAGAGGGCCTGGTAGGTGGTTAATCAAGGAGCCTCAGATAAAGCTCTGCTGAGGGGATTTATGTGAATCGGGGTTGCTAGAGGGAATTGTACCCAATATGACAGACTGACCGAGCTTTGAGGGACTCTTAGGGTATTTTTTTTTTTGGCTTAGTATTAATAAATCCATTTTGAGGTTTAGTAAAACCCACAGATTTAAGTTTATTTTTATTCTAGTCGCCTGGCTTCCAATTAACTGCAGGTGAATAACCCGCTTTGTAATTGCCCAGGGCCAGTTTTTAGTCCCTGACTGACCTATTCTACCACTTCGGCTTTCTCGAGGCACCTATGCTGTCTTCCCAGGAACTCCATTTTGGACCTTAAATCTGTCCCATTTAATAAACAATGTGTGTAATGAGCCTACTGCATATTGGCCTGGGAACTGACAGCTGAATCGGACACAAGAGCGTCAAATCTGATAGAGTTCAAATAATGTATCATCTTTTCCTGAAAAGTTGAGCAGAAATTGCTTTTTTATAGATCTGATATCAAATGAATTGAGAGAGTTTTACATTTCAAAGGAAGCTTCATAATCAGTGTTTGAATTTATATACATTGAGTATCTTTAGACTGGGGCATACCCCAACTCATTTAGCCAGAGTTCAAGAAAATTAGGAAGGTGATGACAGACTTCTAGAACTGAAGGGACCCAGCTTCTGGATTTTTGTGGGAGAGACCATTCAGACCCTGAAACGTGGCATGGATGTCTGGTCCTGAGCTGATCACTGACGAGTGTTCCCATGTGCCCTGAGGCTTTTCATGCTCCTGGGGAGGGGTTATCTAGGCTTTCTGGTTGTCTGCTGGTTTGCACAATCCGTCCCAGCTTTCCTCCTTCAGTGTAAGAACTGGTGGTGGAGCACTTCCATGAACACCACGGGACTTTTTCGTCTTGGGCCAAATCGTCCCCCCAAAGCTCTGGACCTCAGGGACCCAGGTTCGTGCACTCTCCTTCTGCTTGGAGCTTATGTGCGGAATTTCAGCCCTGCAGTAACATTTGGCTCCTTAAATTCACTCCACTCCAGGAGTGTGTGTGAGGCTGACAGCCCTCTCCCTCCTGTGCCCAGAAACCGCACTGAAGAAGCAGGAGAGAGGCAGCCACCACTGCCCGCGGCGGGGGAGGCCATCGAGCAGAAGGGCACGCGCGCAGGGAGATGGCACGTGAAACCTATTGTCCCGGCCTCGGCAGCCCTGGGCCCGGGGGCGCCTGTCCTCCCGGGCGGCTACCGCTCGAGGCGGGTGGAGCGTGGACGCGGGATGGGCACGTGGCCCCGGAGTTGGCCCCTGCCCGCAGCGGCCCTGGTGGGACCGGGAGCCCGGACGGGCCTCGCCGGCTTTCCGAGCAATTCCTCATCTGTTCTGAGTCACCAAGTACTGCCTTTGGCAGTTTGACTCTTCCTGCAGATGGCGACGGGTGGGCTTTGGTGAGACGAGAGATGCGCCAGATGAAGAGCCTGTCTTCAGAGTGGCCCCCATCTGTAGGGGGTGACGTGGATTTTGGCCTTGTGCTCGTCGCCCCCAAACTGTGTCGCGGCTGGGATCTTACAAAAGGCGGCGACCTCAATAGAAACTGTCTCTTATACACATCTAGATGTGTATAAGAGACAGTCGCAAAGCCAGGCGGGGAGGCGGTCTCTCTGGGAAACTCTTGCAGGCATTGGGAAGATGCTCATCTTCCATTGAGAGCCTGTAAAACGATAACCCGCCTGGGGAGAACAGGACAAAACCAGATAAGAGAAAAGACCCAGACATAAAATGTTCTTTGGGCTCCTCTGTCTTCTTTCAGGGGAAGACTAACGCCGTGATTGTTGGGGACTTAAGAGCTGGGACCAAGGGGAATAGAATATTCTCCACTGATTTTCTTTCTTGTTCTTTTTCTGTGGAGGGGTGTGTGGAGAAATAGCGGGGTGAGGAGAAACTTGTTGAAGAGAGCCATGCAAACAATGGCTGGTGGATGCCAAAGCTGGCAGTCGGTGCATCTTAATGTTTGAATGGAAGTGGCTGGAGCTAGCTTCTTTTTTTTTTTTTTTTTTCCCAGTCAGTGTTGCCAAGAAAACAAGGAGTAGCTGTTTTAAGCATTTACAAATGGTAATGCACCAACAGCTGGTCTCAGTCCAACGGAGCTATTGTAGGGGTATTAAAAAGACAGGCCAGAGTTGGAGATGTACTGCCAACCTCCCTTGCAGAGTTGGGGAACATTTTCCTTGGAAAAAAAAGGTCTTATATTCCTGCAGAGATCGACAGGACGGTTCTCCTGTGGAGTCGGTGCCTTGCTTGGCAGAGGAGGCCGCGCGGGCAGGCGAGCCAAATGCTCCGGCGACAGGGAAGCGTGGAGTTAGGGGGCTTGCTGTGGATTTATCCGCGCCTCCCTGCCGCCTCGCTGCCCAGCGCGCATGTGCGTGTGCACGCGGACACGGCTGTCCCACGTGCCTGGGCGCACACATCCTCCGACCACCCCTTTGGGCGCGTGAGTGGTGGGGCTAGACCGGTGTACCCCTGCTGCCCTGAGTCTTGGCTTTCTCGTGTAAATCCATCACTGCTTCCCTTGCCTCTTTACCCAGGCCAGGACGAGGAAGGAGGAAAATCTGAAAAACCCGGGCTTCCCTTTCCTCCTTCCTCTTCCTCTGTCCTTGGATGGCGGTGCCTCAGAGAGGCATCCCAGGAGGGGGCAACCCACCATTTCCCTCTTCATTTCATTTCAACCCCCCCAGTCTGGGGTGTTCTTCAGGGTTTTGTTCATTTCAGGAAATTGTAATACACAGAGCATGCTTCTTCGCTAAATGTAATTACCAGCGGCCCTGTGTTTATGGATGAGGCATGGTGGAAAGTAATAGAAAATGATTATTTTTCGTTCTGAAGGCCTTCTTTATTAGTGGTGCGGTAGGGACGTCAGCTGCCTTCTCTGAATGGCAATGCAGTGTTTTGCTTTCCCCAGCAAGATAAACGATCTTATTTGTTGATGTTTGGTGCTTGAGATGACATTTATGTGAAATAAAAGGGACCAAATTAATAATAAAAAAAAATGATTAGCCAGACACAAATGAAAAATGTACATCTCTCCCCACCCCAGTTAAGTTGTTTGTATTTACATGCTATTCACAAATAATGGCAAAATGCCCAATAGTTGGATGGCGAGGATTTTTTTTTTTCTTTTACAATCATATGGCTTGATTCCGTTTTCCAGATCTTGTCTGAGAGCTGCTATTTGAAATAAAAATGTTTGCATCTATTTCCTCATTAATCCTTCCGTTGTAATACAACCTGCTGCAGAGAAATGGCAAAACAGATGCAACAATGAAAATTAAAAGGGATGGACACTTATCTTGGGCTATAAAAGCCGCTAACCATGGAGGAACTAGAGAGGGTTTTGGACAGAAAATATGGCAAATAATAGAAACAATCATAGGACTAAGAGTTTGCTATTTGGAAAACTCTGGTGGGACATTTCTCTGCTCGTAATGACTGGAGAACCACTCCTGAGTTTAGTGTGCACCAGAGAGAGTGTATGCTTTGCCTTGAGGCCTGTCTTCCGTATTTGGTACATCTACCCATCTGATTTCTCATTAGGCTGGAATTTTCTCCACACAAACAAGCATTTTGCAAAGAATCTTTGAACTTCATATTTTTGAGGGCTCTATATTTTGCTTGGAAATTCTGCTTCCTGCCCTCCTGGGAATCAGAGGTTAAGTTTGAAGCTTTGTTGACCTTGGTCTTTATTTTTGCAACCAAATACATTGTATACTGGGGAGATGAAGGCCTTATAGCATGTGCTGGTATCATGATTCCACATTGCTCAAACAACTTGGTAAACAGGAAAAAGAAGGTTCAATTGTAATTTTTTGGGCATAGGTGATCCCAACTTATATATCATTCTAGTTTTTTTTCATTATAGTTGTTTGATGTTATCTCATGATTATATTCAACTCCTGAATTCACTGGAATTTGGGGTCATAAGTAGATTCAGCCTTTTTGTCTGTATTTATTGTGCATCACCTCTTTGCAGTCTTGGGATAATAAACAGAGACAGAGAAATACAAGCACATGGTCTTTGCCCCTATACAGTTTATAAACCTCTTGGCAGAGACTGGATTGGCACAATTAAATACACATGAAGACTAACAGCCAACCAGAGACATGCCCGTGGGAGGTGATGAGTGGGATGTGAAATGGGAACATGGCTGGAGCAGAAGATTTATTTGGTGGGGTCCCTGCAAGTAGTGTCAAGAGCATGAGGCCATTACTATTTGTTGACGGGCTGATCAGACCTTAATAAGTGCACTAAACAAGCGAAGGAGATGGGAGCCCATGCATATGGAATATTTGTCCACATATATCAGACCTCCAGTGACTAGTCCCTAGCTTGAGTGACACAATGAAATTACACTTTGGTCAGAATGGAGGTGAATTTCAGACCTGTCTAGTAGGTCTAGTAGAAGAAGACTAGCGGTAAAGAGGATCTGCATCTGGATCAAGTCTTGGTTCTGCCACTAACTAGCTGAGCATCCTCAGCCTTAATCTTTTAGTGCCGCAGTTCTCAAATCTGTGAAATGGGTAGAAACATAGTGGCTACTTTATAGTAACAATATGAGGATTAAATGATAGAATGTAGCATAGAGCCTAGCATAAACAAAGAATTGTTCTTATCCTCTCTATATATTTGTCTTGCTTTCCTTTCTGTTCTTGTATAAAAGTTAAGACCAAATGCGTATTAATTGTTCTACTTAAGATCATCCGTTGACAAAGAAAATTCTTATCTTTTCACTTAAAAGGAGGTCTACTCCAAACAAAGTAGCTGAAGGCAGAAAGTTGGGCTGAATAACCTCTCATAGTCAAAACTTCTAGGAATTTGATTCTTGAATCTTTTGAATTCTGCTTCAAAAGCCTTAGCAGGGCTTGGCCACAGGGAAGTATGCCTTTGGGGAGTAGGTAGGCAGGTACAGGTTAATCTGGTACAGCCCGAAGTACAGAAAAATCCCACCCGTGATGTAGTTGGGAGCCTGGCTCTATTGAGCCATCACATCTAGAAGCTGCTTCATCAGAGAACTTAATCACGGTGCTGCTGAAACTTGCTAGGCTGGCGTCCATGCACATGCACGACTGCTGAGAGTGATGAACAGCGAAGGCGGTAATTCAGTTACTCAGTTCCTGGACCCAATCTCAAGTTGTGCAGTTCTGCCAGCAGTGGCAGCAGACGGACCGAGCTGGCACAGTGCAAGCAGAGACACATTAGTGGGTGGGAGGAAGAGGATCAGGGCTGGGGAGATGGTCCTGATCAAGCTGAACCTCAGGGCAGCTTGTAGGGGAGGGCCCTGAGTGATGTCCTCCTTTATCATGAACTTGAACGAGAACATCAGTTGACTATACCCAAGTTACAGCCTCCCAAATGTTGCAGGCATTAACTAATGGACTCCTCAAGGGCAAAACCCACATGTCATGCATCTCTGTCTTTACTTCGGTGACACTTGCAGTCTCTGGCCCAGCGTAGGCTCTTGGTATCTGTTATGAGTTGACCAACTATGTGAATACGGCACACGTGTGGAGCACAAAGGAAAACAGCTTTCACAAACTAATATTTTCTTGCCAAGTTTGGCTTTAATATTGATACAGTTTTCATAGCTAGAGAGAAAATTCAGGAATTCTGGTTTCACGTCTTTGGTCAAGTGAATCATTTCTGGAGCGAGTTTCTGTGCCTTAAGTGTGGATGTCAGTGCATGAAAGGGCTAGCTTGATCTTTCTTTTCCTTTCTGGGATGGGAAAGATATGTGAAATTCAATGACATCTGCTGAAATTCAAACATATTTTTATTTATTCATGGCCATGATCAGGGCAGAACCTCTAATTTCAACCAATAATTAGACTTGACAATAGATGTAGAAATAAAACATTTTTGCTGAATTCACTTGTCATTCCTCCCTGCTGTAGCTGGTGTAACCCAGATGTCAGCTGTCCCCTTATTTTTCTCTTTGAGCTCCCCCTCCCGCAGTCCATTCATGTCGATGCATTAGTGAGCCTTGTGGCATTTACTGAAGGTTTCATGGGGGAGGCAGAGACAGCCAACATTGCATACTTCATAATCACCCATTAAATATCTCCTGAGGTTCAAGAACAGTTTTCTAAAGGCATTATCATTGCCATTCCATCAAGATGTTCTTCTTCTTTCTCCCTGAAATACCCAGAGCAGTAGGTTCAACCTTGCACCTTCTCTCCAACCTCCAATTCTTCCCCTTCCTATTATATACCCTTGTATTGTATTCTTGATTTAATGCCATTCTGCCTGCTGCTGTTCACAGCCAATTTAAAGAACTTTTGAGTCAAGTAGCCCACCAACCTTTGCAACTTG
Source organism: Cephalophus harveyi (assembly GCA_006410635.1). Taxonomy (NCBI): domain Eukaryota; kingdom Metazoa; phylum Chordata; class Mammalia; order Artiodactyla; family Bovidae; genus Cephalophus; species Cephalophus harveyi. The sequence continues at coordinate 278,556 of SJYT01053636.1, forward strand.
ACTAGCATTTCTCCTGGAAGGACTTGGATAATTGCTATTTTCCACACAGACTGAGTAAAATGTTTGATTTTTTTTTTTTTTGCTCTTTGTTCCTGGGAGTGAAGATAAGAATTATGAGATGTCCACATCTGTGGAAGGTCCTTGCTGGCCTTTCCCTGAGCTTGCAGGGGAGTGATGAGGCAGGAGCCAGAAGGTTGGGACTTGGGGAGTGAATGGGACATGAGGAAGGGTGGGCAGTGAGAGCAGACCACACTTTGGAGAAGTTTGCTTGTGAAGGAGAGGCAAGGGGTGGGGCTAGGATGAAGGAGAGGTGAGGGGTGGGGCTGGGATGAAGGAGAGGCGAGGGATGGGGCTGGGATGAAGGATCAGGAGAAGCTGGTTTAATAAAAGAGAACCAGTACATGTTCAGACACTGATGGGAAGGAGGAAGTAGAGAGGGGAAGGCTGAGGATGGGGAGGAAGAGGGCATACTCAGGTTCAGATGTCTCTGAGAAGGAGGGAGGGCCCAGGGTCCAGAGCACGGGAGGAGGGCTGGCCAGAGTAGAGGGCAGATGTGATGGGAGCAGAGGGGGCAGAGGGTACGGGCTGTGGACAGACTGGCAGTACGGCCGAGGGTGCAGGGGGAACAGGTGAGGCTGGCTGGCTGGTCCCCTCGTGATGGGCTCTCTGAGTGCAGGGAGGGGCAGTTTTTTCGGTTGTTGTTGCTATTTACCATGCGCGTTCCTGGAATCCGAAACTACAGTCCTGTGGACCGGTGGACTGGTGTCTTCTCAGCGGTCTGCTGGAGCCAGCTCACGAAGATGCAAACCAGTTGTGAAACACGGGTGGCTTAAGTCAGTCACGATGAGAGAGCGTGTGCGCCATAGAAATCGTCAAGGGCTAGACGCCAGGGTCTTTCCTTCTCCCGGGAAATCTATTCAGCATTCGGAAGCTCTCTCTGCTTTGGCCTCCTGCTCCCCACCCGTCCCCCCGCACCCCCGCTCCTTTGATGTGCTTTCCATCCTTGTCCGCCCTGTGTGACACATGGCCTCCCCTCTCCCAGAGCACACGGGCCGGCGTTGCCCTGCTGTCCCTCGGCCTCCTCCTCTGTCCCCAGGTGGAGAAGGGACGCGGGTAGAGGGGAACGTGGTTTCTGAGCGGCGCGGTGCCCGTCACTGGGGCAGTGCCCGTGCTGGGGTGTGGCTGGCGCTCTGCTCCTGGAGATGCGGCTGCTCTCTCCTCCCCGCCGCAAGGCTGGCAAACTTTGGCTTTAATTATTTCTGAGCCTGCACGCTGGTGAAAGAGGGATTGGCCCTTCCCGCCCAGCCCCGTAAACCCCCACACAGAAGCGGGCACTGCAGCCGCCCCTCTCAGTGAGGACGGGGCGCCGGCAGCGTGGCGGCAGCTGGTAACTCATGAATGGCGTCTGGCGGGGCCTTCCGCGACTGACTCCGGTCTTCCCAGCCCTCTAGCAGTGCCGTGCCTGTCTGCACAGCCCTCTTCCCCTGCCATGGCTTCTCCCAGCTGTTCCTTCCTTAGCTGCCACCGGCTGATGGCAAAGGTTGGGAGTCTGGAGCTCAGGACCAGAAATGTCAAGAGTCTGACATCCATGGAATAGGATACGGTGGAGAGAGAGCTTTGGAGTCTGAAAGCCCTGGTGTTGAGTTTGGGCTCTGATAGGTCTCCCAGTAACCTTGGGCAGCCTCAGAGTACTCCTCTGGCAAGGATTTAACGTGATCATGTTTGTAAATGCTGAAGTTCCAATACTTTGGGTACCTGATGCGAAGAGCTGACTCATTGGTAAAAACCCTGATGCTGGGAAAGATTGAGGGCAGGAAGAGAAGAGGGCAACAGAGAGTGAGATAGCAAAGGACTGGGAAGCCTGGAATGCTACAGTTCATGGGTCCCAGAGTCCTACATGACTGAGCAACTGAACAACAACAACAACAGTGTTTGTAAAGAGTCTGGCATGTGGTAGGATTTCAGGAAGTACAGGTCAAAGGAACAACGTGGGACTGAGGAAGAGTAACTATGGATTCCATATCTCCCTCCTCCAGGAAGCCTTCCTGGACTGCTGCTCTCCTCCTCTGGTCGTTAGTCACTGGTGCTTCTGATGATGGTCCACATTTATATGCTTCCATCACATGCTGACGCTCATGTGAGAATGAATATATTTTATGGTGCAAGAACCTGGGCTGAGGGGCAAGGCAGAGAACAAAAGTTCAAAGCCTCCAGGTGCTTTTGAATGTTTGACAGCTGGCTTTCTTGGGGTTGGGAGAACCCTTGATTGTAGCTCTTGCCAATTTCTATAGTGTACATACTCTCTCACCATAGTTGTTTCTAAGATACTAATGGCTTAACAACCAGCTTGCAGTTTTTCCAAAGACTTAATTATGGGCACCACCCATGTGAGCTGAATCCAGCAGACCACTGAGAAGACACTGGTCCACAGGGAGCTTGCAGACCAGGATCGCAGTGTTGGAAACATAGGGAGCCTGAGGTATAGGAGTGCTGAGGCCAACTGAGGAGCCGGGAACACACACACACCCACCCACACCCACACCCACACACTCACACACACACACTCTCACCCCCACACCCCCACACCCACACACCCACACCCACCCACACACACACTCTCACACTCACCCACACACCCACACACCCCCCACACACCACACACCCACCCACACACACCATACACACACACACACACTCACACACACCCACATATACACACACATCCACCCACACACACATACACTCACATCCACCCACACCCACACACACACCCACACACCCCCACACACACACCCCCTCACACACAGAGTTAGGGCAGGTAGGGTAGGCTAGCAAATGACCTGAAATTCTGGAGGTCAAGGCAAAAAGGCCGAGAAGAAATCAGAAAGGCATTTAAGAACCAAAAAGACTCAAGTTTCAAAGAGCCAGGCAGGGCGACTGCTGAGAGGCAGTGAGGAGCTAAGGGTGCTGGGCCGGAGGAAGGAGAGGACGCAGCCCGGAAGACATGCTCTGGGGACGCTTTCATCCCAGTCCCGCTGCTTCCCAGCGGACGTCCTTCTGTGTTTCCTGCTGGAGAGAAACTGCTCAAGACCACGGGGACGAAGGACCCAGCGCTCGGATGGAGGGGGGCCTCATGGCAAAGACTGACAGGGTGCCGGATGCTTGCCTCGGCTTCTCACTTTTATTTCTGACTCATTTTTTCTGGTCAGTGGGTGACCAGACATTTTCTGCAGGGACCCGCCATGGTTTTCAATGGAAATATGTCACCACCTGTCACCTGCTGGCAAGGGCGTGTACTTTTTGTAAAATGAATTTTTATTGGAGCATAGTTGCTTTACACTCTTGTGTTAGTCTCTACTGTACAGCACAATGAATCAGCCGTACACACACATACATCCGCTCCCTTTCGAGCGTCCTTCCCACCCAAGTCACTGCCGTGTGTTAAGTCGAGTTCTCTGTGCTGTATAGCACGTTCTCCATTAGTTATCTGTTTTATGCATCATATCAAGAGTGTGCCAGTTCCAATCTCCCAGTTCCTCCCCCTTGGTATCCATATAGTTGTTCTTTAGCAGTCCTACTACTGGGCACATATGCAGAGAAAACCACAATTCAAAAAGGTAACATGTACCCCGTGTTCATAACAGCACTATTTACAATAGCCAGCCAAGATACGGAAACAGCCTAGATGTCTGTCGACAGATGAATGGATAAAGAAGATGCGGTACGCACACACAATGGAATACTTCTCAGCCATAAAAATGAAAGAAAGTGGGTCATTTGTAGAGATCTGGGTGGACCTAGAGAATGTCACACAGAGTGATAAGTCAGAAAGAGAATAACAAATGTTGTATATTAACACACATATGTGGAATCTAGAAAAATGGTGTAGATGATCCTGCTTGCAAAGCAGAAATAGAGCATACTTTGACCCGTGTTTTCATTCCTGGGAATGGGTTTGCTGAACCATTCAACTTCCTCCTTAGCTGGGTTGTGGCCCAGGGTACCTGTTTTTGATGCTGGATTGAAAGGACTTTATTTATGTATTTATTTATGGGCTGTTGGACTTTGAAATTTGGGTAATTGTTCATGTTTTCTTTTTTTCCTTGGCAATTCAGAACCAATTTGCCATCCTATTAGGGCATCATTTTACTTTTAATTCACCCTTGGCTGCATGCTATTTTTTTTTTCTTTTACTTTATCACCCTAATATCCTCACTTGTTTTTCTCAATCTCTTCGCATGTACAAACTGCCTCAATTCTTTTAGAAATGAGTTAATTAAGAGTGAACCCTATAATATTTTGCCTATGCTTTGAATAAATGTATATTAAAAGTCCATAGGATGGATTGGGAATCAATGCTTAAAATCTCAACAAACAATATTGCATTCTTAAGGGCTATTAAAGAGACTACAAGTGCCTGCCTCAAAGAGACTCTAGTTTTAAGTCATAGACAAAGCAGATAGATCTTAGTTAACAAAACTGTTTAGCTACAAAATTATAGAGGCGTTATGAATGAAAGATTTCTCATGGTCCTTCATCCATTCAAGAAACGTGACCGAGTACCTGAAATGCTGGCGACACTGGTTACATCCGGTGGTAAAGCTGTTCCTCCATGTAGACAGTATACATCTGGGTCACAGTGCGGGTGAGGGCTGGGTTGGCTTGTGGGTAGAGATATCTTGTGAGAGTGTTCCATCAGGATGAAGTAGAGCTGAGTGGATCCTTGGCCTTTTCCTGGAAGACATGAGCCTTAGCAGTTGTGCTTTTAGTGAATCAGCATTTTCTTCCTCACCTACCATAGATAGAGTTTTTTGTTATGTCATTTTATTGATTTTAAGAGCTGAAGAGTTCAGTCTGACAGTTGGCCCTTTTGACAGCTTAGCCTGGCTTCATCAGTTTCATTAAAAAGTTATTATTAGAGTACAGTTGCTTTACAATGTTGTGTTGGCTTCTGCTGTACAACAGGGTGAGTCAGCTCTGTGCATGCACGCCTTCCTTCCCTCTTAAACCTCCCTTCTACCCCCCCCCTACCCCCACCCCATCTCACCCCTCTAGGTCATCACAGAGCGCCGAGCTGAGCTCCCGGCGCTACACAGCAGCTTCCTACTAGCTATTTCACACATGGTATTGTGTATACATCAATGCTACTTTTATAGATGGCTTTTGTTTCAGTTAAGGAGGCAAATGTTTCCTTCTCAGACCGCTTCAACTCCCAGACTTCTCTGCTCATCGGTGGATGGCTTTCCCAGGCTGCCCTGAGAACTTTAGCTTCCCTCTGCCACCTCTTCTTGAACGATGTCTGGACCTTGAGCCAGATAGCATGAGGGCCAGTGGGTGCAAGAGGCAGCCAGCCCTGACTTACCCATTGCCACAGAAGCCCAGCTATGAATGGCACGTGGATGCCCATCACTGTTGGGAAGAGGGGACCCAGGGTGGGCCAAGATGGCAGATGGCTTAGAGTGGCATGCTGTTCTCAGGCCCTTCTACCTTTGCCACTGGTGCCATTTGTAGCTGCTGGTTACTGTTTTTAGCTTGGCTGCCCGTGGGCTTGAAGAGGCAGCGTTTGTAGTCGCTCAGGAATGCAGGGTATTTTTAGCAAAGAGATTCTGCTTTGGGCTTGTGCGCTGTGTCCTTTCACTTATAAACATGGCAGAGGAGGCCGAGGCTCTGAAAACTTGGGGGATCAGCTCGATCTATTCATAGAAAAAAAAGGTTGGGAGGGGATGTATAACCAGCACCCTCTGTTGGGTCTCCCATGGGGTTAAAACAAAATCTTGCCTCCCCATTCTTCCTCAGAAGTTGCTGCCCAGGTGAAATGAAGGTAGACAGACTCCAGGAAGGAAGGGAGGGTGGGTCAGAGAACTACCAAAGGAACAGTGGAGACATGGAGCCACACGTAAGGAGGCTGGACTGCAAGAGAACAGGTGTTGGTGAAGTGAAAATTCACTGAAACCTTTCTCTTGTGCTTGAAATCAACTGTAGTTATTTTTTTTAAACTAATTCACAAGAAAGAGTGAATGAACAATGTTTGCCCACCTATTTATTCATTCTTACTATAGCAACATATAATTTTTAGTCTGGATAATGTATGAATCATCTAGCTTAATCCATTCTCTTCTCTTCCCTGCCTTTCACCCTCCTCTCTACTTTTATTTAAAAATTTTTTATTTTTATTTTTTGCACTATGGCGTGTGGGATCTTAGCTTCCTGACCAGGGATTGAATCCAGACCGCTGCACTGGAAAGGTGAAGTCTTAACCACTGTACCACCAGGGAGGTCTCTCTGCTCCTTTTAGAGATAAAGAAGCTCAAGTCCAGAGAGGTTAAGTGACTTGTCTAAGGTCACATGAATTAATAGCGACTTTGGGATTGGAACCCAGGTATTCTGACACCTAATTCCTTATTCTGCATTATTTCTATACTGCTTGTTTATTATTGATGATAGACAGAGAGGTCTGGTGTGCTGCAGTCCATGGGGTCACAAAGAGTCGGATACGACTGAGCAAATGAACTGAACTGAACTGATCTGAACTGATGTTTATTATATTGTTGGAAACACCTATGCTGCTTACCTTTTGTTTTTATTTTAATGAACAAATTAAAATGAGAACTTAAAAGATTTCCTGAAATAGGGATGGGCAGGGGCCATGCTTAGAGTCTTAGGACTGTGAGACTCTCCTTTCTTCCTTCTTGGGTGCCTTTTTTGGGTTTCTTGCTGCTAGATGTAGCTCCCATTTGTCGAGCACCTACTTCAGAGAAGGCCTCGTGCTGAGTCCATCCACATGGACCATTTTGCAAACTCAAGAGCCTTTGAGGAAAGCATCATACTCTTCTTTATGAATCTGAAGACTGAGATGCAGAGGTGTGAAATGGTTTGCTTAAGATTAGATACCAGTAAGTGCCAGGGCCAGAATGAAAGCTAGGTCCAGTCTCCTGTAAAGACCGGGGCTCTTCCCACTGACCACCAGCTGTTTTCACCACACCTTAGGAGCTGTGTTGTTCTGTGTCTTGGGCACGATGGCCACTCTCTGATCAGTGGCGTGTGCTGTCTATGTTCACTTGCAATGTGGATCTTCAGGGAAGAGGAGGAGGAGATGTCGTCTGTTCCCTTTCTTAAGTCACCAATGAACAAGACATCCAGCAGTCCCTACAGACAGCGTACCTCTTTCCTCGGACCCTCAGGTTTGCTTTAGTGCTGCTCCTTGGGCACCTGGGCCCTTATCTTTGTTCCAGAACTCCCTGTGCAGGTTTTGTCTCCCCAGTGGGTTTCTGTAAAATATAGATGATTATAATTGGGTTAGTATTTATTGAAAGCCTCCCAAGGAGCTAGGAGCTGGGTCACAGTGGTGGCTCTCTGTTTTGGATCTCATGGCAGGACTGGGCCCTAAGCCACTCATGTATTCTTTTAACAGATACGGTGCCAGGCAGCCTTAAGGTGTGAGCAGTCTAGTAGAAGAGGAAGACAAGCACCCAGGTGACCTGAATGTCCCCGATGCCTCTGGTTCTGTGGGTCAAGGGCGCTCACCCTGACATTGGCTGCTCAGTGGAACCCCATCCCACCTGCAATCCACGGGTGTTGCCAAGTCTCCAGGAGACATCTCGCTCTGGGGAGCAGGCTTCCCATTAGGCTGTATCTCCAATTCCTGACTTATCATGGCACAAAGATTTCAATACCTCATTTGGAATACTGAGGATACCAAAGGTCCTACCAGGACATGAGGAATCATGAGAACTGAAAAGCTGCTTTTTCTCAGGTAGTGAAATTCCCAGGTTGGTCAGGAGGAGGAAAACCATAATCTCCATGGGTTAAGAGAACTATCTTTGTACCCCCAGTTCCTATTGTGGTGTGTGTCAAATACATACGATATTGAATGAATAAGAGGAAATGCATTCTCTCATGCATGAGAATGAATTTATTAAATGTTTTCTTCCCTGTAGACCCATAGGGAGATCTTTAATGGTCTGGAGTGTCGAAAATTGACATGTTAGAAAAGAATAGAATGGGGTGCACATATCTTCTTTAAAAACTTACTTTGTTGGGTCATAGCCAATTAACACTGTTGTGATAGTTTCAGGTGGACAACAAAGGGACTCAGCCACACATATACGTCTGCATACATCTTTTTGAATTTGTGTTTTTGGGTTTTTTTGGATACATACCCAAGAGTATGCAATGATCATAGCAGCATTATTTAAAATGGCTAAGATATGGAAACAGCCGAAGTGTCCACCAACAGGTGAATGGATAAAGAAGATGCAGCATATATATACACACATATATAAGTGTATTCACACACACACACGCTGGAATATTACTCAGCCATAAAAAATGAAATAATGCCATTTGTAGCAACATGGAGGCGCCTAGAGATTATTGTTCTAAGTGAAGTAAGTCAGAAAGAGAAAGGCATATACCATATGTCTTTATGGTATGGTAATTGCACATTATCGATGTGCAATTTGAAAACTATAGCAAACTAGTGGCTACAATAAAAAAAGGCGCACTCTTGCAGATATAGAGAAGAAACTGGTGGTTACCAATGGGAGGAGGGGGAAGGCCATTACCGAGATGGGGGAAATAGGACGTTCAAACTATCGAGTGTAAATTGGCTCAAGGATGTGCTGTACAGCACTGGACATGACTGAAGTGACTTAGCAGTAGCAGTTGTAATAACTGTAAATGGAAAGTAACTTTTAAAAATTGTATAAAAATAAAAACTTAAACATCTAAACAAAGAAAAGAATAGAATGGGCTTGGGATCATTCTGTATTGAGAACAGATCATGGAATAATAGAAAAATACATATATTTTTTAAAGAAATGCTGGGTCTCCGTTGTTCCTTCAGTTCCACCATCACCTTTTCCAGCTTTGCTCTCTGCTTGGGCAGACTGGCCTTCAGGCCTCTTCAATAGCTCCCTGGCCTTCTGGCTTTTCCCTGGGGGTCCTGGTAGGAGGCACAAGGAGGAGAGAGGGTGAAAAGTTTTAGCCACTCAGTCCAGCTCTTTGTGACCCCATGGACTGTAGCCCACCAGGTTCCTCCGTCCATGGGATTCTCCAGGCAAGAATACAGGAGTGGATAGTCGTTCCCTTCTCCAGGGGATATTCCTGACCCAGGGATCGATCCCAGGTCTCCCGCATTGCAGGCAGATTCTTTACCTTCTGAGCCACCAGGGAGAGGGGGTGAGGTCTGGGCATTTTGCCCTCTGGCTCTCCCCTTAGGGTTGCCCCTGGGATGTCTGTGTCTGTGACTCTGCTTTCTTTTTGTAATCCCCTCTCCTGTTTCTTCAGACCCCGCTGTTAAAAACTCTGGGTGTCACCCCTTGTGATTTTCCTCTACCTTGCCTACATTTAAAGAAAATATTTATTTATTTGGCTCTGCTGAGTCTTAGTTGTGGCACGCAGGATCTTTAGTGGCAGCATCTGAAATCTTAGTTTTGGCCTGCAGGATCTAGCTCCTTGAGAAGGGATCAAACTTATGCCCCCTGCATTAGAGAGCATGGAGTCTTAACCACCAGACCACCAAGCAAGTCCCCTTGCCCATATTTTTGAAACAGTTATCCTAAGTCAAGTGTGCCATTGTTTCTTGTTTGCAACTGGATGAAATAGGTGCTAGTCCTCATATCTTGAAAACATGCTTAAGGTTTCTCCCAGCTCATCCTTACTCATATGTGCCTCCATCTCCTTCAATTTAAATAGTTTTTTCCAGCAAGTAAGTCAATCAGAGATGTTGGTTTATTTTCATGGATGTGTAAACACTAATGTGGGAAAAGTGGGGCTGTTATATCATCCAGACACACACACAAAACAACCTACTTTGGTAGCAGCCAGCGTACAGGGCCGCTTGTTCTTCATCTCAAGAGAGCATTAGAGAGCATGGAGTCTTAACCACCAGACCACCAAGCAAGTCCCCTTGCCCATATTTTTGAAACAGTTCCTATATGAGACCTTCATCAGGATATCCTAAGTCAAGTGTGCCATTGTTTCTTGCTTGCAACTGGATGAAATAGGCGCTAGTCCTCATATCTTGAAAACCTGCTTCAGGTTTCTCCCAGCTCATCCTTACTCATATGTGCCTCCATCTCCTTCAATTTAAATAGTTTTTTCCAGCAAGTAAGTCAATCAGAGATGTTGGTTTATTTTCATGGATGTGTAAACACTAATGTGGGAAAAGTGGGGCTGTTATATCATCCAGACACACACACAAAACAACCTACTTTGGTAGCAGCCAGCGTACAGGGCCGCTTGTTCTTCATCTCAAGAGAAAGTGACCCTGGAAGAGAGAAGGTCCCTCTGTCCTCTCCTGACTGTCGTCATATTTTGTGTTCCCTCAAGGCAGAGCTGGAGGCAGGGGTTTGGTGTCGGTGGCTTATGTAGGGAGGACCCTCAGAAGAAAGAAGGAAGCGGGGTGACACTGAGAAGGATGTGGCCCCAGACAGAGTCTCATGCCTGATACCCAGGGAGCTCTGGAGCATAAATGGTACCACAGGGTTGGTCCCACTTGAGGCACAGGTGCCGTCCTTGTACCCGTGTCCATCGTTATTGGCTGCGCACTGACTCTGGGGAAGGGCTGTCATCTGGGGCTGGGGTGGCTGCTGTTCTGCTGAAGGCAGTTCTCTGAAGAAGTGGGGGAGCTGTGAGCCAGTATTCACAGCAACTGGAGGGCGGGGTGGAGGGGGAAGCACCAGCCTGGCAAAGGGTGTCTGAGCAGGGCCCAGTAGTGTGAACTGCATCTGTGTTCAGTGTGTACAGAACTACCATTGCTCACTTCACTGATTAACGTGCACTTTTATCTACTCCCTCGCTCTCTCCCTCCCTCCTTTCTATTTTTTTTTCATAAATGTAAGCTCCTGCTATGTAAGGACCAATGGGATATTTGAGACAAATATAAGACGTGGTTCCCTCTTGAAGGTTCTTCCTGTCTCATTGGAATGACATGTCCTACCATAGAAGGCAAGGTGTGAAGGTACTTTTGCATGCATACATGCTAAGTTGCTTTGGTTGTGTCCGACTCTTTGTGACCTCATGGACTGTAGTCTGCCAGGCTCCTCTGTCTATGGGATTCTTCAGGCAAGAATACTGGAGTGAGTTGCTATTTCCTACTTTCCTACTCCAGGGGATCTTCCCAACTCAGGGATCAAGCCTGCATCTCTTTTATCTCCTGCATTTGCAGGCAGGTTCTTTACCACTAGCACCACCTGGGAAGCAAGGTGTGAAGGCACATTTAATTGAGTGTTAACTCATGTGGCTGAGAGAAAGGAACTCTGGGAGTTTAGAGAAACCATCAGTCCGCGAGGGCTGGGATCATCAAGGCAGATTTAAAGGTGAAACCACATGTGAGGTAACTGGTGCCAGAAATGGTGCCTGCAGTCTCCATTGCCCCTCCCTGGGCTCTTCCTTCTCAGCGATGCTGGTGGAAAACAAATGCTGTGTTCAGGTCACGCCCCTATTTAATTCAGTTCCTTTAGGCCACACAAAGTTTCTGTTCCAACAAAAGGCTCTGTAGGGGTGGCTTTGCAGACACCCTCCTGTTCTGCCTTAAAACAATGGAGCCAGACGGTCACTGTAGAGCGAGGTGGAGGCTGGGCCACCCTGCCCAGAGGCACAAATGTGGCCTTTCAAGGCAGGGCCGTAACTCCATCCTTCTTTCAGTTCAATCTGTGGGATGAAACCAGGTGGAAAAGCGAGGGGGGAGGAGACTGTGGCAGTTTTGACCTATTCAGGGTATGTGGAAAAGGATTCTCTCTTCAAATAAATGTGCATTAAAAAAATTCAAAGCATAGTTCCTGTATAATATTATGTAAGTTACAGGTATGCAATATAACGGCTTCCCTGGTGGCTTAGTGGCAAAGACTCCGCCTGCAGTGCAGGAGATGTGGCAGGAGCTGTGAATTCAGTTCCTGGGTCAGGAAGATGCCCTGGAGAAGGAAATGGCAGCCCACTCCAGTATTCTTGCCCGGGAAATGCCATGGACAAAGAAGCAGGTAGGGGGGCTACAGTCCATGGAGTCAGGAAAGAGTTAGACGCGACTTAGGGACTGAACAACAGCAAATACAATATAATGATTCACCTTTGAAGCAGTATACTCCGTTTATAGTTAATATAAAATATTGGCTATATTCCCCGTGTTGCATAATACATCCTTGTACTTTATTTTATGCCTAATCGTTTGTACCTCTTACTCTCTACCCCCTGTTGTGCCCCTCTCCCCTTCCCTAGCCCCACTGGTAACCGCTAATTTGTTCTCCTTATCTGTGAGTCTAATTCTTTTTTGTTATATTCACTAGTTTGTAGTAGTTTTCAGATTCCACATATAAGTGGTATCACACAATATTTAATAAATGTGCCCTTTTGATACTGCCCGCCTTTGTCTCTGTCCATGTCTCCTTTTAGGGCCCTCGTGTGGGCCTCAGACTTCAGGCCAGGTTGATCAGAGTTGGAATACAGAGACCAAATCCTTCTGCAAAGCAAGAAGACCTTTCCCCAGGTTCCCTGGCTCTATCCCACTGAATCTGTAATCAGCGTCTCCAAGTCACAAAATGTCGGATTGGAGCTGCTGTCATTGGAAAGAAGGGAAATTGGCACGTGGGTTTGTCCGTGGCAGAGGTCCTGAAAGGTTTCCTATTTAATGTTTTATTTGCGTTAGAAAAAATAGGCAGCCTCTTTGAACTGGAGAGGATTCAGTGTGTGCACGTGTGTGTGGATCATGCACTGAGGGCTGTGTAGCGGGAGCTTCCGTAGTACGCCGAAACCCACTCCTCAACAGCAGCCATTTTCAACATGATCCTTGTGTTTGCTTGGCAAAATTCAGGATTGGAAAAACAAAAGGTTTTCCTGCCAGATTCCATTAATTTCAGCAGCAGCAGGAGCAGCAGCAATCTGGTTCTGTCAGATGAATGTTTGACAAGAACGACCAGGAGTGAGGTTGGGGAGTCTTGCGGGATCTTTTCAGTGAAAGTCTAGGTTCTCTCTGCCCATCTTTTCTCTTCCTAAGGAACATGTGGCCAAAATGACAGGATGATGCGCAAGTGAGCTGGCAACATCCCATGAGGAGGTGGGAGGACGGGGGAGCTCTGAGAGGGAGCAGAGGTGTGGAAGAAATGGACACCATGGGCTCGTGTTGGGAGTGTCCCCTCTGAACCAAACCAGGGAGATGTCAAGGGTCACTCCTCACCTGCTGGGGCTGGAGAGCATCCAAGGGGGCCTGGTGCCGAACCGTGAGGCCACAGGATAAATCCCAAAGCGTCTGCTCTCTGGGGTCGCAGCCCATTGCCTGGAAAACAGGAGCTGCCTGGTTACAGAGGGTGACCTGGAGCGAGCAGGAAAGAAGCTGGGGAATTTCCACTGGTTCCATGACGAGGCTGCCTTGTGTATGACCCGCTTGGGGTTTTTTAGGAGTCCTGTAAGCGGGCTGGAGATGCCCTCTCGGGGGTAGGGTCCTAGAAGCTGGTCCTGCAGTTAGATGATGACACTGGACACAGGGCTATTTGGTCAGGGTTTTTTTTTTTTTTCCGGGTTGTATTTTCTTTCTTAGATTTTATGGTCTGGGGGAAAACTTTATGGAATTGGGAGGATCAGTGAGCATGTGGTCCGACTAATGAGCTCAGTGGATGGTCACCAGCTTTTGCTGGGAAGGTGCATAGAGCCGAGAGAGTCAGACCTGCTCACATTGAGGTGTAAATAGCTTCTTATCACTCTTTGGATTAGATCACTTTTCCTGAATTATCAAGCTCATCATGTCTCTTCCACATGGTTGGTGAGGGTCCAAGCGGTTGTCTAAAAACAAATAGCCAGCAAAGACAACACCCCACCGTCCAACCCCCCAAGCATCTCACAGCCTTCTGACAGAGAGCTAAGTCGTACTGATGCTGAGGGTATCGATGAAGCAGCTTCACTTACTGAGTCCTTGCTGCGGTGCCTCACCCGGGCCAAGTCCTGGATTACACGTTTAGTTTTCTGTTGTCCCTAGGAAGGCATGGTCATCTTTTTAAAGAGACTGAAGTATAGATGATTTAAAATGTTGTGTTAGTTTCAAGTGTGTAGCAAAGTGATACAGTAATATACATGTGTGGGAATGCACATATATATACACACATATATATTCTTTTTCATCTTCTTTTCTGTGATGGCTTGTCACAGGATGTTGACTATAGCTCCCTGTGCTATACACTAGGACCTTGCTGTTTATCTATTTTATATATGGTCATTTATATTAATATCTAGATGTTCAAGCTGGATTTAGAAAAAGCAAAGGAACCAGAGATCAAATTGCCAACATCCGTTGGATCATCGAAAAAGCAAGAGAGCTCCAGAAAAACATCTGCTTTATTGACAACACCAAAGCCTTTGACTGAGTGGATCACAACAAACTGTGGAAGATTCTTAAAGAGATGGGAATACCAGACCACTTGACCTGCCTCTTGAGAAACCTGTATGCAGGTCAGGAAGCAACAGTTAGAACTGGATATGGAACAGCAGACTGGTTCCAAAGTGGGAAAGGAGTACGTCAAGGCTGTATATTGTCACCCTGCTTGTTTAACTTATATGTAGAGTATACATCATGAGAAATGCTGGGCTGGATGAAGCACAAGCTGGAATCAAGATTGCTGGGAGAAATATCAATAACTTCAGCTATGCAGATGACACCACCCTTATGGCAGAAAGCAAAGAAGAACTAAAGAGCTTCTTGATGAAAGTGAAAGAGGAGAGTGAAAAAGTTCACTTAAAACTCAACATTCAGAAAACTAAGATCATGGCATCCAGTCCCATCACTTCATGACAAATAGATGGGGAAACATTGGAAACAGTGACAGACTTTATTTTTTGGGGCTCCAGAATCACTGCAGAGGGTGACTGCAGCCATGAAATTAAAAGATGCTTGCTCTTGGGAAGAAAAGTTATGACCAAACTAGACAGCATATTAAATAGCAGAGACATTACTTTGCCAACAAAGGTCCATCTAGTCACAGCTATGGTTTTTCCAGTAGTCATGTATGGATGTGAATGAGAGTTGGATTATCAAGAAAGCTGAGTGCCGAAGAATTGATGCTTTTGAATTGTAGTATTGGAGAAGACTCTTGAGAGTCCCTTGGACTGCCAGGAGATCCAACCAGTCAATCCTAAAGGAAATCAGTCCTGAATACGCATTGGAAGGACTGATGCTGAAGCTGAAACTCCTATATTTTGGCCATCTGATGTGAAGAACTTACTCCTTGGTAAAGACCCTGATGCTGGGAAAGACTGAAGGCGGGAGGAGAATGGGGTGACAGAGGATGAGTTGGTTAGATGGCATCACCAATTCAATGGACCTGAGTTTGAGTAAACTCCGGGAGTTGGTGATGGACAGGGAAGCCTGGCGTGCTGCAGTTCATGGGATTGCAAAGAGTCGGACATGACTGAGTGACTGAACTGAACTGAATTTATCTCTCCCTACCTGCTAGCATGGATATCTTTGTTTTACAAGTGAGGAAACACACTTGAAGAACTTAATCTGCCCAGAGTCACATAGAGTGGGGACTTTAGCCAGTTCTGTTTACCTGCAAGGCCTGACTGGAGCCCCTGGTACTGATGATGGTCAGTTTTACATGTCATCTTGACTGGACTGTGGTACCCAATTATTTACTCAAATCCTAATCTAGGTGTTGCTGTAAAAGTATTTTGCAGATGTGGTCAATGTCTGTGATTGATTCACTTTAAGTAAAGGGATTCACTGTTAAAAATCTGCATGGGCTGCATCCAATCAGTTGAAGACTTTCTGAGCCAAAACAGGTTTCCCAGGGAAGAAGGAATTCTGCCTCCAGACTCAGCATCAACTCCTGCTGAGTTTCCAGCCTGCTGGCCTGACCTACAAACTTCAGACTTGCTTGTCCTGTCGATTTGGGACTTGCCAGCTCCCATAATTGCATGAGCAAATTCCTTGAGATAAATATCTTTATACACTCACATATACATAGAGTCTACTGGTTCTGCATAAAAGATCTATGAGTCTTTTATTTAGGTCCTATTAAATAATAAATTCCTAGTTCCATAGGAAAAGATTGTGTTATTATTGCTCAATAATTATATTCATTGAGCAAGGCAGCATGATAAGTTCTGTAATAAAGGGGCATCTGCCCTGGGCTCTGCGCTTTAGAGCTAAAGCAGGAAAGAGCATGGCTTTTCCTCTCAAGGGAGTTTCATTACAGTTGAGAAATACTGCATCCCATTTTCTCTTATTCTTTGATATCTCCTCTCAGGGCCTTTATACTTTTACTGGGAGGGTTTCTGGCAGCTCGAGAGATGAGGACTTTGTCTTCCCCGGGATAAAAACCTGCTGGAGATGGTTGAGGAGGTGGAAGGTTGAGGGAGTGACGGCAGTAAGGGCATGTTTGAATGGGATGTTTTAACATTCGCCTTCTGCTTTCAGTTCAGTTCCTTACATTTATTCCTTCCTCACTGAGGAGTCTCACTCTTGTCCTCTGGAAATTCACACAACTGACTAAAATGCAAAGTATGTTCTGAGATACCATGCCAGAGCATGAAGCAAGTGTTAAGGGATCTGGGGGAGGGAGATAGTTCTGATGGGGAGGTCAAGCAAGGCTTCTCAGAGGCATCATCTTTTGGAGAAAGACTTTTCTTTGGCCAGAGGGACAAAGATAAGGGTGCAGACTGCTCCCAAGAGGGGTAACATCTCCAGGAAAGGCACAGGGGCAGAACACTGGAGGCACATTCACACAGCTTTGAAAGCACGTTTTGTTTTTGTTATTTTTACATTTTTATTGGAGCATAGTTGCTTTACAATGCTGTGTTACTTTCTGCTGTACAGCAAAGTGAATCAGCCATACGTGTACCTATATCTCCTCTTTTGGGGATTTCCTTCCCATTTAAGTCACCACAAAGCATTGAGTAGGTTCTCATGAGTTATCTATTTTATCCATCAGTTCAGTTCAGTTCAGTCACTTAGTTATGTCCGACTCTGTGCGATGCCATGGACTGTAGCACGCCAGGCTTACCTGTCCTTCACCAACTCCCAAAGCTTGCTCTACTATTTTACGCATAGTACTGTATATATGTCAGTCCCAATCTCTCAGTTCATCCCACCTCCATTTTCTCCTTTTGTGTCCATGTTTGTTCTTTATGTCTGTATCTCTATTCCTTCTTTGCAAATAACTTCATCTGTACTGTTTTTCTAAATTCCGCATCCAAGCATTAATATTCGATATTTGTTTTTCTCTTTCTGACTTACTTCACTCTGTATGACAGCGTCTAGGTCCATTAATATTCAACTTAGTTGATGTACAGTTTGAAAGGAAAGAAGGGATATGGAGTAGGGTGTGGGCTAGGAAAAGAATTGGATTCAGGTTCAGACTTGGGATCATCTATAGAGTAAAATAAGCAAACTTTAGGGAAGGGTGTTATTTTCCATTTTAGTTCAATTTATTGCATGGCTCTGACATGGTTAGTGTATATACTCTGTAATACAGGGCTAGGATGGCATGTCTAAGAAATGGAAGGATACAGCCACGGGCTTAAGGAGTTTAGAGTCATCCTGGGATGATGGATTTATTAATAGCAGGCCTGGAGAATTCCATGGACTCAATAGTCTGTGGGGTTGCAAAAAGTCGGACACGACTGAACGACTTTCACTTTCACCATTCATTTGAGAAACTTTCGTTCAGTGTCTGCCATGCTTTAGAAACTCCTGGAGCATGTAAAATTAAATTTGGGTATGCCCTCAAGGAGCTTACAACTGAGTGATAGAAGACAGGAAGGTAAATTATATTTTACACTCCAGTGTTTAAATGATATGATGGGAATGTTCTTGGTGGTCCAGTGGCTAAGACTCTGCAGTCCCAATGCAGGGGGCCTGGTTCAATCCTTGGTCAGGGAACTAGATTCCACATGCCATAACTTAAAGACCCCACATGCTTCAACTAAGACCCAGCGTGGCTAAATAAATAAATATTTAAAAAAGTAAATAAAAATAGAAAACTCTTTAAAAAGCTATGATGGAGGAATCATACTGGTAATTTGGGAGTCCAGAGGGTTGATCTGAGGAGGTAGGAAAGAAAGGCTCTCTGGAGGAGTGTGTTTTTTTAAATCTTGAGACTTAGCATGTTTAGGATACAAAGTGATGAAAGGAGACAGCAGAGAAGGAGAGACTCACAATGAGGGAAGTGATGGGTGGTGAGGGGTGGGACCAGAGCCAGATGAAGGGTCTGCCTTGGAGAGGATAGAGGACGCTTCAGAAGGAAGGAAGAGATGACAGGTGAGGGTATAGACAGGTTAGTGGTAAGGAGGAAGCCAAGGGAGCAGGTGCCCTACCTTCTCAGTGTTTGTACAGAAGTAGGCAAGGATGAAATGGAGTGAGGAGGAAGGGGATAGAGCAGGATTTGGAGGTGAGAGAAGATACCCAGAAAGGTAGGTGAACCAATGTTCGTTGCAAAATTATTTACAATAGCTAGGACAACCTAGATGTCCATCAACAGATGAATGGATAAAAATCTGTGGTATATAAATACAATGGAATATTACTCAGCTATAAAAAGGAACACATTTGGGTCAGTGCTAATGAGGTGGATGAACCTAGAGCCTGTTATACAGAGTGAAGTAAGTCTGAAAGAGAAAAACAAATATTGTATACGAATGCATATATACAGAATCTGGAAAGGTGGTACTGATGAGCCTATCTGCAGGGCAGCGATGGAGATGCAGACAGAGAGAGTGGACTTATGGACACAGTGAGTGGGGGAAGGAGAGGGTGGGGTGAATGGAGAGCGGCATGGAAGCATATACACTACCACATGTGAAATAGCCAGCCAGAGGAATCTGCTGTACGACTCAGGGAACTCAAACCAGGGCTCTGTGACAAGCTAGAGGGGTGGGATGGGGTGGGAGGTGGCAGGGAGGATGAGGATGGAGGGGGCACATGTATACCTATGTCTGATTCATGCTGATGTATGGCAGAAACCAACACAATATTGTAAAGCAATTGTCCTTCAATTAAAAATAAATAATTTAAAAAAAGAAAGGTGGGTGAAGAGAAGAGAAGGAAGGCGTGGTGGCAGGGTTGGGTTTGGAGACGCATGGTGTCAATGGTCGTGTGGCTTCCACTGGCTTCCCTCAACAAATTGGCTGCAGGAGCAAGGGCATTTGATAGATATGTGATCCTTAAGGATAATGGCAAGGAAGTGACTAAATGGATAGATGATTAGAAAGGGAAGGATGTGAAGCCAGTTGAGGGGTGATAGTTGGAGAGACATTTATTTTGTCATGGACAGAAAGTATCCATGAGATGCAAAAAAATAAAAGTAAACAGAGGAAAAGAAAGGTAACATATTGTGCTCAGAGTAGGTGATTGGCTTTTCAGATGGAAGGTGCTGGAAGGCAGGGTACAGGTTACGAGGCGTCAGAGTCCATGGAACAGAACAGGCCGAGGAGCATCAGTGTGTAAGGGCTCCCTGCTACCCGTGAAGGCTCTGTGGATGATGGGAGGGCCAGGATGCAGAGTAACACCGCTGGGCAAATGAGGGGGGTGACAGTGAGGATGGAGCAAATGACCTCCCTCCTCTCCTGAGTTCTGCCATCCAGGGACGTCTTTTCCTGTCACTTTCATTTATCCATTTACCCGCAGTTTAATTCTCCAGGCCCATTTTTACAGAAAACACTTATATGGGATGGTAAAGCTAGATTTCAGAGAGCCCAGAAAGAGTTGAAGGGAAATCGAATGAGAAGGAGGATCCAGGCAGGTGCCTGGCAGAGGTGAAGACCATCTGGTGGAGAAGGAGGAGCTGGGATGTGAGATGTTTTTGAGATGCTACAAGCCGCTGAGAAGGTGACACTTCCCATCTCTTATGGGACAGTGGACCTTTGGGCTTTTGCTTTAAGTTCCCAAGAGAACATCAGAAATATTGCTTTGGGCCTTCATAGAGCTCAGATTGCTGCTTCCTATGGCCTGAAGTGGGATGGAAGACACTGGGGTTCTCAGGGTCCTCTGACTTTGGCCAAGGTCATCCCTGAGATAAGAAGGAAAGAAAGAGAAAGTGAAGTCGCTCAGTCGTGCCCGACTCTGCAACCTCATGGACTGTAGCCCACCAGGCTCCTCCATCCATGGAATTTTCCAGGCAAGAGTACTGGAGTGGGTTGCCATTTCCTTCTCTGAGGATCTTCCCGACCCAGGGATTGAACCCAGGTCTCCCGTATCGTAGGCAGATGTTTTACCATCTGAGACACCAGGGAAGCACCCCTGAGCCGAGAGGGAGAATGAAATCGGCTGGTGCCCTGATGAGAGGGGTGGCATCCCTGGGCATCCAGGCTGGGAGAGGTTGGCTCCAATGGGTTGACTCAGCAAACCTTCATGGTGACATTTAATCAGTTGCTGAAGCTGATGGCCCAGATGGAGAGAGTGTGGTGTGCTGTCAGGCTGAAGTTATCAAAGAGGAGTCCCTGGGGGATTGGGGCTGTTAAAAAGAGTGCCATTTTATAGTCTGGGAATGGAGGCAGAAGAGGACTAAGCTCCTCAAGGGGCAGTGCTTTAAAGATGTCAAAGACTGGGTCCTATGTAAGGACCACTCTGTCTCCTATTTGGCTTCTGGCAGCCACGCCAGTGGGTATGGGGTGAGGGAGTGGGCCAGGCATCTTCAAAGGATAGCAGTGGGCTTGGTGAGTTGGTTACTCAGCAGACAGGCAACGTCTCTATCGCATTGGTCTCCTTGCCGATTTTGTGGGTGTTCAGAAGTTTTATTGCTTTGTCCATGACAAAATAAATGTCCCAATCTGCTACTAGGAGTTAGGAATTCGGAGTGGCTTAGCTGGATGGTTTTCTCATGTAGTTTCAGTTAAGATGTTGGCTGGGGCTTTTGCATACTGGACTAGATCTGGAGAATCTAATCTCAACATAGTTCACTCAAGCGACTGGCAAGTCAGTGCCGATGTTGGCAGGAACCCTCGGTTTCTATCCATGAGGGCTTCTTCACTGGGCTACTTGAGCACTCTTCCAACATGGCAGCTGGCTTCCTTCAAAGCAAATGAACCAAGCCAGAGCAAAGCACATATTGCAGTGCCTTTTGTGATCTAGCTTCAGAAGTCACACTCCTTCATGTCTGCAGTATCCTTTTGGTTACACAGGTCTGCTCTATTTGGTGTGGGGAAGGTCTGTACAAGGGCACCATCTTGGGGATGTCTGTTGCCAGCTGGTTCACGAAGACAGCAGGGATGGATCTCAGGGTCAGGGCCTAAAAGATGATGTTGTCCAAACTGGCTCTGAAGATTAAAGCCTGGGGTCTGCCCTCTGTGTTTGCTTGGTCTTGCCTGGGGGTCTCCATTTTCAGTTTCCTGATGTGGTGGATGAACCCTACCTCGCCCCCTAGCTCCCACCCCCACCTTAGTGTCCATACTCTGATTCTCAGAAGCCTGGACGTATGGCATGGAGGCGAGGTGGGCAGAGTTGGGAGGCTTCAGTTTGAGGGACCTTACCCAAGGCCTCTGGAGGAGGAAATGGCAACCCACTCCAGTATTCTTGCCTGGAAAATTCCATGGCAGAGGAGCCTGGTGGGCTACAGTTCATGGAGTCACAAAGAGTCGGACACGACTGAGCTCGCAGGCATGCACCCAAGGCCTCTCATTCCTACAAACTTCCCACGTCACTTATTCCTCCTGTGATTGCACTAAACTCTACGTTCTTCTCTTGCTGTTTGATTCTAGAAAGGTGGAGTGGGTTGAATCCCCAAATTCATGTCCACCTGGGACCTCAGAATGTGATCTTCTTTGGACACAGAGTCTTTGCAGATATGGTTAAAGAATTGAGAACTTACTGGATGAGGGTGGGCCATAATTCCAGTGAAAGTGTCCTTCTCAGAGACAGAAAAGGGCAAGAACACAGAAAGGGAGGGATGTGACGGCGGAGGCCAGGATGGGCGTGGGGTGGTTTCCTCGTGTGGTCTCAGTTACGATGTTGACGGTCTGTGAGCCAAGTGAGGCTGAGGACTGCTGGTCTGGAGAGAGGCTGGGCTGTTTCTCCTTCAGAGCCTCCGGAAGGGAGCCCTCCTGCTGACACCTTGATGTTGGACTTCCAGCCTCTGACTCTAAGAGCATATGTTTCTGTTCTTTTAAGCCACCCAAGTTTATGGTGATCTGTTACAGCCGCCTTGGAAAACCAATACAGAAGGGGAGAGAGAATACAGTTCTTCAAGACCTTCCCAGCCTGACTGTGGCTCAGAACCAGTCATTGAAGCAGGAACAGGGTTGAGGCAGGTGCTCTGGGGAGTGAGAGGGGTTTTTCTTCATAACCTGGAGACCCTCAGGGCAGCCTGTTCACCTCCAGCCTCCCCACCCCCCATGGTGCTCTGCCTGGTAAGGTCCCGAGGATTGTTGGCACTTTGGCATGGGGTGGAGATGGGGCCAGGCGGCTTCCCATCTGAACAGGTGGAGTGAGAAAACGAGGCCTGTCCTATCCAATGGCCCATTCATTGACTTAATCAACGATTCACTCATTGAGTGACTAGTTAACTAATTAATTGATTAATTAGCTGGAAGCAAAGCTATAAGAGTCCTTTCTTCTCTTTTTTCTAGTTTATTCCTATATTCCACCAGAATCAAATGCTTCTCCTAAAACTGAAGCCCTTTCAGCGAGGTGGAAAGAAGCATTTCCAATAGGTCATGCTAGTGTCTCAGACTTTTTTTTAGTGATCTCATGGCTTTTTCGTTAACAAGGTATTTGAATTTTAAAAGCGAGACCTGGAAAATTCAGTCATCACTGTCTAGCGCTGGTGATGGGATCAAGGGAGGGACTCCCCTCGGACCTAAGCTCAGCCCACATCAGTGATTTGGCTGTGAATCTGTCATGACAAGGTAAGGGAGTAGGCTTCCCTGTGCTGTTTGAGGTGGCATAGGATGGTTTGCTTCTGGAGGAATCGAAGAAACCCCTTCTGCCCTTGGGTAGCTTCACTCCCAGTTGTGCAGGAGAAACCTGGAGATGGGATAGTTTGGCCCAGGGCTTCCTCTTTGGGTTGAATTGACCTCGCGATGGCGGTGTTTCCCCCCGTCCCTTCCTCTGGGGCTCTTTAATGCCAGTCTGAATAGTCTGGAAATGGAATCCCTGGGACCTTTCCCCATCATCATTATTACAATAAACTCCAGGATTGTAGCCGCGGAGCCTCAGGCTGCAGGAATGCAGACTCTAATTACCTCGCTTCTGAATGCTCCTGGTAATGGATGATGAGGCCTCGTACATCAGACCAGTTAAATTGTTATGTGACTCGGCCGCAGTTTAACTCGGCAGACGACACTCAGACTTGGCATATAGAGAGAATGTGAACTACTTGGGAATTAAGTTTTAGAAGAAACTGGGAAGTGCCAGGGAAGCCTTTGGAAGGGAGACGTTAAATCAGTGAGGTCTTGGACCTGAAATTATTATCCATGACCACCTCCTTTTACTGCCCACCTGGCTCCACGTTCTAGGGAGCAGAGCCTGGAGGCTGTAGGGATGCTCAGCCTCTCTGCTGGGCCCAGCGGATGGGGAGGGCTGGAGATGGGACCACACAGGGTCTCTGTCCTCTAGGAGTTTATGTCCGGTGAGAGGCAGAGCCCACACATCTGTTTCACCACACTGGGATCCAGCCCCTAGAGTTACAAACTTGAGGATCTGGGGCTTAATGGAGACTGAGTAATCTTGCCAGATGGCATGGGGAGATTATGGAAGGGGTTATAGGGAGAGAATATCTGGGGACTTCCCTGGCGGTCCAGGTTCAATCCCTGGTCAGGGAACTAAGATCCCACACGCCATGGAACAACTAGGCCAGTGCTCTACAACTACTGAGCTTGCGTGATACAGCTACAGATTCCATGCATCACAATGAAAGATCCCACAGGACACAGCAGAAATCCTGAGTGCTAAGACCTGACACACCTAGATAAATAGATGAAGAAGTAAGTATGAAAAAAAGACTGTGGCTTTTTTTTTTTTTTTTTTAAGAATATCTGAAGTGCTCATTAAAGAATGCACAGGGTTTGGGCAGGCTAAAGGGAAAATTAGAGAGTAATCAAGAGGCCTCCTTAGAAAGGAGGCTGTGAGCAATGTGGCCCGTTGTAAGATGAGTGGGCAGGTGAAAAGGGAGGGAGAAAAGAAGAAGGTGGCACTGTTTCCAGCTGGGGCCAAGCTGTATTCCTTCCTTTTCTCAAGGGAGCATACATGAGCAGGCCTCGCCAGTAACACCCGCCAGAGGCATACCTGGTCCCTGGGGTTGTGCCCCTGAACACAGGCTGGTCAAGCTGCGGCCTGGCATGCCCCAGGTCAAGAGGTCCGAGTTAGCTCCACACTAAGTCAATAGAGTTCAGACCGGCTGGATGGCTTCAATGCTCCCGGGCGCTACCCCTCCACCCTCCCTCTCCCTGCTGCCATGTCCTTAAAGTGGGACTCGGGCATTTGCGTGGTCAGCCCTACCCCTGGTGTGATCCTCTCCTCTCCTCCCCACTCCTCTTCCCGAGTTAGGATCAGATAGGGTCAGCCCCGCTCCAGAGAATTTGACCTTGGGGTGAAAACCCAGTGGCAAGGAGGTTTGCAGGCAGACTGCAGCTGGCCACGTGCAGGTCAGGGACACTGCGCTCCCCGGGGCCTGTTCCATCTGCCCAAACGGATATGTGATGTGGCACGTCCTGCCACCCCAGGATGGATGCTGTTCAAGCTCCAACGGACCATGGGGCTCTTGCCGGCCTCCCCTCGACTGACCGTCTTTTCCTCCTTCCTGCTGCCTTTCATTCACTCACAGGCCCCAACGGCTTCCAGAGCTCCTTATACGTTTGCTGTGAATCCTTATTTCCAGATTAGCCACCATGTACACAACGTGGAGCGTCTCTGATTTGAGGAGCAAAAACAGTGATTACTAGATTGGTTCTCTCTCGCAGAATGCGGAGGAACAAACAATGCCATACAATTTCAGTTTGTATAGCGTCTTTCAAACCATGCAATGCCCTGGGCACAGCGTGGAGTTGCTGTAAATAATACAATCACCGAGATGAACATTCTAAACATCTTTGCATCGAGCTTCATTTCATCCTGCCATACTGGAGGCTGGAATGAAAGAGAGGGGGCCGGTGTGGCCCCAGACCTGGAAGGGAGCCAAAGGGGGCGGGCGGCTGGAGAGGTGGTGGAAGGGAGATGGGGGACAGTGGCCTGGAACAGTTGCGTTTAAATGAGGGCAGGAAATGGGCTACAAAGCAGGGAGAGGTGGGAGGAGTTGGTCCTGGAGAGGGAGTGGGGGCCGGAAGGGTTGCTCGGGAAAGATGCGCCTCCACCTTCCGAAGGACTAGGAGAGGCAGGTAGAAGTGGGACAGGAGAGGTGGCTGCTTTAATGGAGGGCTTTAGGGAGACTTGAATGACACGGGGTGGTTGGGCTGGCTGCGTTACTTACATAACCTGTTGTGTGACTCAGTTTTGTCTCCCTGATCTTGATTTTTCCCTGAGGGGGTCATAGCAGTTGGCCATTAAGTTCCATGGCAGATCTGATGGTCTCTGAGCCATTGATTCTGTGGCTCCCACAACCCCGTCCCCCGCCCCCAACCATGTGAAACCATCAGGGGTTCTGACTGCTTGTCCTCTGCCTGGGGGTAAAGGGCAGAGTACCCCGCCCCTGCCATTGCCCCCACTTTCTGCAGCAGGAGCCTCCTCTCAGCTTCCAGTGGAGCAAACTTCCCACCTTCTGGACTGGCTCTGGAGAAGAGGAAGGTGACCTTGAGAGCCTGCACCTCAAATGAATAACCCGGCTGTGTCTGAATGCTCCCGTGGGATGCTGGGCAAAAGCCAACCTCTCTGACTCTCCATTTGCCACTTTAACTGGGCAGAGAAAACCAGCCACAGCCAGCCACAGGATTCTGGTGAGGAGTCACTGAAACCGCATGTCCAAGGTCCCCGGTATACCGGCTGGCTCAAAGTGAGCGTACAATTATTGGCTCAGACGGGAAAGAATCTGTCTTCGATGCGTGAGACCTGGGTTTGATCCCTGGGTGAGGAAGATCCCCTGGAGAAGGGAATGGCAACCCACTCCGGTATTCTTGCCTGGAGAATCCCACGGACGAGGAGCCCGGTGGGCTATAGTCCATGGGGTCGCAAACAGTCGGAGACAAATGAGTGACTAACAGATGGGTGTTTCCGGCTTCCCTGGTGGCTCAGCTGGTAAAGAATCCGTCTGCTATGCAGGAGACCTGGGTTCGATTCCTGGATTCGGAAGATCCCCTGAAAGAGGGCGTAGCAACTCACTCCAGTATTGCCTGGAGAATCCCCATGGACAGAGGAGCCTGGCAGGCTACAGTCCGTGGGATTGCCAAGAGTCAGACACCACCGAGACTAACACACACACACACATTATGGTGATGATTTTAGTTACGGGTGATGATGATTCATCCACCGAGAGGGCACACACAGCCCGGGGGCCTCGGGATCACGTGGGGATGGGGCTAGGTGGCAGGGGTGCGGGACCCCCGCCCTGCGGGCCCGCCCGGGGCGCCGGCTGTGGCTGCCTCTGGGACGGGCATCTGGAACTCACTCACTCTCATTTTCAAGTTGCTGGAGTTTTGCTCATCAGGTCCTCCTAATCTGGGTGAAGTTCGCCATATGGAGAGCAGGGAACAGTGTTAAAAAAGCTTTCACACATAGACAGCGCAGCGCTTTCTCTGCTAAACGAGGACTCTTTTCTCCAGCGCAGATTTCACACGCCGATCTCCAGGGTGTTGAGTTCCCTCCGCAACAGGGGTGGAGTTGTGGAGGCTTCTGGAGCCATTGTCTCCAGCCGGCAGGGTCCTGTTCCGACCCCAGGAGAAATCCCATCTTCTTTTTCCTCCCCAGGGGTGAGGGTTTTCCAGCCCTCTCAGGTGAACCGACCGCGCTTCCAAGACCGGACCAGCCTGCGGTCTCCCTACTCGGGCCCTTCGCGGCTCGGCTGCCAGCAGGCACGCCGGGGTCTCCCGGGATCCCTCTGGATGCTGCTCTGGTTTCCCGTCTGGAAGGAAGCTGGGCTGTTCTGAATTGAGCCCAAGCCCCCTGTTCCCCAACCCTCGGCGCAATCTCTAGAACTTTCTCTCCCAGCCAAGACATCTGCCACAGTGAAACTCCCTACCCCTCCTCTCACTCCTTCTTCCTGGCCTGACTGCACCAGAAAGCCTGCTTTCCTTGTTGAAAGCCAGTCTCTTCATTTGTCTACTGGAGGCTGAACTGGTGCTGCCCTTGCCCAACAGTGGGGCACCCTTACTGCTGGGACTTCTGAAGGCTCTCGCTCAGGCAACTGGACCGCGTTCCTTCCCAGATGTCGCTCTGTTGGGCTCTTGTCTGCCTGCGTGGGGCTGCACTTGGCTAGGGGTCAGCTGGCAACTTGTTTGGTCTCAACTTCTTCCTTGGTGATGGTGGTATGTGTTGGTCCTATACATTATTATCTCATTTCCTACTTTGCAAAACCCAGGCAAGGTCTTTGTGAATATCCTGATTTCAAAAAAGAGGAACCAAAGACTCAGAGAGGTTAAGTGACTCATGCAAAATTGCACAGCCAGTTAGTGGCAGAGAGGAGGTTCAAATCCAGATCTCTGGACCCCAGATCCTATGCAATGTTCATGAACCCTGGTCTCGGGATCATTGTCTTAGTGCTAATATCCTACTGCATTTAAAGATGTTTCACACTTGGTTTAGGGATCAAAACCGCGTAGAAATACAGTTGGAGACAAACTTACAGGCTCTGGGGAGAGAGTTAGTGTTTTCCTAGGCTGGCTGGCCTTCTGGAACGGTGTCCTGTGTTAGGAGAGAGACGTGAGGTGGAACTCTGCCACCCACATGGGTTTGGCTCTCCTTGGGACCCCTGCACAGCACTGCAGGGCCTGACTTTGCCACCCTGAGGGAGGAAGAGGAGCTTGAAATTGTTTCTGAGATGTTTTCATTGATTTTCTTTAATGCACAAAAACGTTTCCATTCCCACATGGGCTTAGTTGAAGGGGACAAAAGAAAAGATTTGACACAAACTTAGGGGGCTAGGTGGAACTCAGGGAGGGAGCCTGAGTGCCTTGTCGATTGCCCTTCAATTTATCAGTATTTTCCCGGAGTTCCTTTGCAAAGCTCTCTGCTTAATCTCGCTGCTGGGTGGGGATTGGACGAAGAGATGTGGCTCTCTGGGTTCCTTGGCTTCCACACCAGTTTAAGCCGGCAGCTCTGCCCCTGCTCTGTGTTAACTGTAGCCCCAGAACTGTTTTGTTTTTCTTTAAGAGCATCTGGCTTTCTGGCTAGAGTTCTAGGTCCCCCAAATGAACAGGGGGGTGGGGGACATGGTGCAGCCGGCGGCCCTGTGTGGGGCGCGGGACCCGATAGGAGGCCTTGGTACCTAGAGCTCTGGTGCTCTTATATCTGTAATTTACAAGGATAACAATTCTTCTCCATGAAACTGCCTGTCTGGAGTACCTGTCAGGTTCCAACAATGCTTACAAATGACATGAAAATAAAAATATAAAAGGAAAGCATCATGATCAAATTATTTTTTCCCCCATAATAAAGTTCTTAAAGAAAGCTGCCCCAGATGGGTGAGCAGGAGCGAGGGATGGCAAGAGGGAGAAAAACCAGGATGGCACCTCTCTGCTCCCTGTCCACCTTCTCCTGAGGGCTGCTGGGCATTCTGGGGCCCTCAGGTGAATGTTCTCCAAAACCTCCAAGAAACCTCCATCTCAGTTTCCCTTGCTTGGCTCCTGGTTTAGGTTTGAGGACTGTTGTGATAAAGTGCCACCAACTGGGAGCTTAGAACAACAGAAATGTATTTCAGCTCTGGAGGCTGGAAGTCCAACATCAAGGTATCAGCCGGGCTATACCCCCTCAAAGGCTCTAGGGAGGGGTCTGTCCCAGCTGAGTCTCTCTCCCAGCTTCTGGCTCTGGGAGAACAGCCTCTATCTTCATACTACTTTCTCCCTGTGTGTGTGTCTGTCTCTGTGTCCGAATTTCCCTTTTTTTGTAAGGACACCTGTCACATTGGATCAGGGCCCACCCTAATCATCTCATTTTGATTACCTCTGTAAAGACCTGACTTCCAAATAAGGTCATATTCTGAGGTATCAGGGATTAGGATTCCAACATATCTTTTTTTTTTTTTTGCAGGAACACAATTAAACCCTATGAGGCTCTCTCTTCCCCAGACCTGTTTTTTTTTTTTTTTTCCCAGTAAGCTGTCCTTTAAATTTGAAAGGGACTTTACAGTCACAAACCGCTAGTGTAGTGAGAAAAACTGCTAGTGCAGTTGGGATTCCCAGGTGGCTCAGTGGTAAAGAATTTGCCTGCCAATGCAGGAGACATAGGAGACACATTCGAGCCCTGGGTTGGAAAGATCCTCTGGAGGAGGAAATGGCAACCCACTCCAGGATTCTTGCCTGGAGAATCCCATGGACAGAGGAGCCTGGTGGGCTACAGTCCACGGGGTCACAAAGAGTCAGACGTGACTGAGCATGCATGCACGCAGTGAGAAAAAAAAAGGCTAGAAATTCATGTAGGTCGGTGTTCAAACTCTGGTGCTCGAATTTACTATGAGACTGGGGAACCCATTTCCTCATTGGAAATTGGTAGTAATATTTCCATTTTATTGGTCAAACGTGAGGTCTGATAAACTAAAGGACCTGGCATGGTGCTTGATATATGGTAGGCGCTCAAGAAATGGAGGCTGGTTATTATTCTCCCTTTTTGTGGATGAGGAAACTGAGGCTCAGAGGCCACCTAATCCAGGGCACCATGGATGCCACCTTTGCAGACTAGACCTTAGACCGTGTTTCCCCTTGTGCCCCACGTGGCTATGGTACTACCCACATGGTATTCCACTCATTATATATATTTTTTTAACATATCTTCTTCCCTTGCTAGACTCCAGGTTATTTGAAAACTGTAATTAACCACTGTAATTCACTTCTTTTTGTATTTGATTTTTATTTCAGTAAATATACCTAAGACTGACCATTTCAACCATTTTAAAGTGTCATGTTCAGTGACATTAAGTACGTTCACGGTGTTATGAAACCATCACCATCATCTATTTCCAGAATTTTTTCATCTTCAGAAATGAAAACTCTGTATTCATTAAATACTAACTTCCCCTAGCCTTTGTTTCTATGAATTTGACTACTCTAGGAACCTCCCATACATGGAATCATGCAGTATTTATCCTTTTGTGTCTGGCTTATTTCACTTAGCATTGTGTTTCCAAGATTCATTCATGTTGTAGCACATGTCAGAATTGCCTTCCTTTTTAAGGCTGAATAATATTCCATTGTATGTGTACCCCACACTTTATCCACTCATCCATTTGTGGAAATTCATGTTATTTTCACCTTTGCATGTATGAGTGTTCAGTCGTGTTCAACTCTTTGTGCCCCTGTAGACTGTAGCCTGCCAGGCTCTCTGTCCATGGGACTATCCCTGAAAGAATACTGGAGTGGAATGTCATTTCCTTCTCCAGGGGACCTTCCCAACCCAGGGCTCAAACCCACATCTCTTATGTCTCCTGCATTGGCAGGCGGATTCTTTACCCAGAGCCACCTGGGAAGCCCTCTTTTCACCTTTAGGCTATTGTGAATAATGCTGATATGAACATTAGTGTACAACTATCTATTTAAGTCACTGCTTTCAATTCTTTGGGTAGATCCCCAGGATTGGAATGTCCAAATCTAACCATATTCACCTTTGTATTCTCATGGTTAATTGCAGTACCTTTAGAATCTTATTACTTAACAAATATTTGTTGAATGGATGTAATAAGGAATGAATGGTTGAATGAGTAATCGAATAATGAATAAAACAAGGAACAGAAAACTTACAAGGAAAGAGGAGGTCATCGTCACGTGGGAGGATAAGATGAAGCCCATGGACCAGATTACCAGGAAGGAGGGGCGCATGGTCAGCTTTTGTAAGAACTGCCCGACAGGCTTTTGTAGTGTCTCCGTAGTACACAGGCAAGGACTCAACCAAGACACTTGCCTCATGCTTTCCTCAGAGAATTCTTTCCCAACTAGTGAAAGTACCAATAGGTTGATGCTCTTGATTAATTACTGTGCTTGAGAACATATTGGAAAGTGATTTGGAATTTTGGGCTTCAGGCAACAGCCCTCCTCACCCACAGACAGATCGGGGTCTCCCTGGCAAGGATTTCCCATGGTCCTTCAAATACCTACTCCTAGGAGCTCGATTCACGTGTCTCTTCCGTGCCTCCCAGAAACCCTTCCATGCGCCGTCTGTCCTGCTCCTCTTGCATCTGACACGAAGGTCATACAGCTGAATGTGACTTTGTTTTCCTTTTGTTTGGAGCTGAGGACAAGCTGCCCGTCTTCCTCCTAGCCCTGGATGCTGGGAGGCTGTGATTGGCAGGGGCCCAGGATGAAAGAGAAATGTGCCTTAGGTAGCAGATCTGCCAGAAAAATTCTGGCTGGTCTGAGCTCATCTCACCCCATTCTTGATGGCAGGAGTTTCGCATTTCTCTGGGCAACTCCCTCTTCTCATCCCTCAGCCAGCCCCTAAGAAACTCAAATTCCAGAGGCAGTAGCGTTGGCTCTGAAGGTTTCTGGCAGCTCGTCGCTCAGATTCGGCCACCAGTTTGACAAGGAGACTACCCGGGAGGGTGGCATGGGGGTGGTGAGCCTGGTGACCATGCACGGTTTAGCCAATTCTTACCAGTGCAAACTTTATATGAAAACGGCAGGATCTCGCCCACCTTCTCTCTAGGTAGATAAATAAGAAGCCAGTGAGAGGAAGGACATCTTTTCTCCATCAGACCTTTGTCACATCCAAATGAAAGCAAATCCCACTCTCGAGAGACCCAGAGTCTTCCTTATTTTTTGTTACAGCAGGAGAGTTGGTAGGGGAGCGGCAAGGGGCTGGGGTTGGGGGTGGGCAGGCCCAAAGGTGGGGGCGCGGAGGGGAGGAGGGGGCGCGGGCTGGGTGAATAGGAACTCAAGAGCTCTTCTGCACAACGAGATTAGCACGATGTGAGCATTTCCATGCCAAGGTGCTAACGCAATAATACACGCGAGTTTGCCAACTTTTCAAATTGAATGTATTTGATTATTTGCTTTTAATTAGTGTGAGTTTTGGAGTATGTACAGGATTGTCAGGGATACACGCAAAGCCTCCTACAGCCCATGAAGCCTCCCCTCGGTAAAGACAGGCCGGGATTGTTCTTTTTGAGCTGTGGAGAATGAGATTTAACAGCTCTGTTAAATGTTTTAGCCCATTTCCATTGTGCCTCTGTTTCAACCTATTGGCAAGACCAATTGAAGTGAGAAAATAAACCTCTTATCTGATCTGAATGCTGAGCGCGGCTCCTAAGAAGAATTTTCCAGCTCAACTTCGGCTTTCCACGAACATCCCTGTTTTGTGCTGTGCTTTCTTTTTCTTTCTAGAGTCGGCTATTAAGCTGACTTTTTCTCTTCTCCCTTTCTTGTACGAACATTTCAGGAAGCATCTATACACATGGGGGAAAAGAAAGTGGGCATGGAGAGGGGAGACGGAGAGAAGAAATGTGTTTGTATAACTTTAGAAGTGTTTGGAGGGCTCTTTCTATCTGCTGGAGACGTGAGAGGATCCTGGGTTTGGTGTCTCTCCAGACAGCAGGCGAGTCTCGAGGCCCTGGGAGGCTGCGGAGAGGCTGCTCTCGCCAGGCCAGGAGGGAGGGAGTTGGATTTGTGCCTCTGAGCCTTGTGCTGCCGTCTGCACCTTGGGGAACAGTGCTCTCCCGGCTGGTGTACCACCAACGGCATCTTTCATTCCGGTGTTATTTTACCCAAGATCTCAGCTGCCCCCCACAACCCTGACCCACTTCCCATGGGAGTTTTGCAGGCAATGGTCCTTTACAAAAAGCCAAACACATCCTTCTTTAGTCACCAACTTCAAGAAGCAGAATGAGGTGGAGAAGTCAGGGAAGCAGCTCTTTCCCATCTCCTTATATTTGCTAAAGAGGAGAAGAATGTGATATGAGGCTTGTTCCATCCGCAGTGCTTTTTTTTCCCCCAGCCTCCTCAGGCCAGGCACTCAGTTAGCCTCTGCCCCAGGACACCGGGGACACAGACAGAGGCTGAAGCCCACCCTGATGTGGCTGGCCACTTTGCCCCTTCCTGCCCCAAGCCCATGTCGCTGTCCCAGCAGCTCGCTTGGGCCACGGAGGAGCCTCCATGGAGCAGGGCAGCAAGACCGCTCATACGGCATTCTGTGGACGGCCGCCCGCTCACCCATTACCTACACAATCTCTCAGTTACATTAAAAAAAAAAATCTTCCCCCCCCTTAACAATAGAGAGGAACAAATGGTTGACAAATAACAACAGCAGCAGCTCTCCAACAAAAGCACGCAATTATTACAATTATACTATCCTTGATTAGGCTGCCATGCATTGCATTTCAATGTAATTGATGTTGTAGGTTGACACATCGGACACCAAATATTCTCGCCTGTCCCTTCTCTCTTTTGTTTCAGAAGCTGATTTGCATTTTCTATGCTTTTAGTAATGAAGACTTAGCACTTTTCCTCCATTAGAAAAAAAAAGAGAGATACAATAATCTGCAACTCGGCACTTGTTTAAGGATTCTGACCCTCGAAAATACCACTTTGCTTCACACATTAGCTGCTTACAAAGAAGGAAGCTAATGTATCATCTAATTGGGCAAACCACTGCATCTGATTTCTCTCAATCAGACTATTAGCTTCGTAATTACCCATCTGCCTCGTGTGGAAAAAACGGCAAGGCGCACACCCAGCTAATAACGTTCTCAAGAGCTCTCCACCGCAATGAGAGGAGGCGCCGTGGAGGGATGCGGGCTCTAACCATTTCGGTGCCAAGGTGGTCACACAATGCTGGGGTGCTTTGCCACCTCCCCCCGCCTGAATGCGTTTCATTATTTGTCTTTAATTAGTTGGAGTTTTGGGGTGGGGGTGGGGTCTGTTCAGGATTGCTGTCCCTGCTGCTGCGGTGGTGGGTGGTGGTGGCCGCCACAGATGCTGAAGGATGGTGACCCGCTGGGAGGCAGGATGCAGGCTGCCAGTGGCCTCTGCCGGAGATGCAGGAGTTGAAGGAAGGTGTCCGGGCGCTTGCTGGGGGTGCTCAAAAAGGAATGAAGATCCCACCAAGATCGAGCAGGGTTTTCTCTTGCCCTTCCTTTTCTTCTTCCGGGGTTGGATTCTTCCTTTTCCCATGTGGGTTGAAGAGACATCCTTTGCACCCCTGCCAGGGCTGGCTGGACGGTGGGTGAGGACACCAGGAAGCCCAGGACCTGTCCCTCCTGATCTGTGTGTGCTCTGGCTTGTCACCATTTCTTCTGGCTCACGTTCCAAACACCTTGTTTGATTCCAGGTGGCCAAGCTGTTTCTTGGTTGGGAGTGTGTGACCTTGGGCAAGTGAGGAGGGCCTCCTTTGGCCCTTCTCCATAGACTGGGGAAGGAGGTTACATCTGCTAATGTCCTTGGGACGTGGGTGGCTGGCAGGTGGATGTGCTTGGGAGGGCAGGTGGGATGGATTTTGGGGTCAACGGAAGTGGTTGTTGGGGCTCCCCAGACCCTCAGCTATGCTACCCCACTGGAGTGGCTCACCTGTGATTTGTCTCTCTGTCTATGTCATTTTATTTGAACATTAAGTTCCAGATAAAAATTTTGAGACTAACTGGATACACACAGTCTGGCTAGTAATGTCCAGTGTTGTGTCTTTTCAAGTCAGTGAACCGTGCCTATGCCAACACCACTACTCGCTGTCTAGCAGTGTGGTAACTTAGCCCAGAGCTGCTGCCCTGGAAGTAGGAGGTGGTGGTGGTGGTGGTTTAGTCACTGAGTCGTGTCCGACTTTTGCAACCACATGGACTGTAGCCTGCCAGGCTCCTCTGTCCATGGGATTCTCCAGGCAAGAATACTGGGGTGGGTTGCCATTTCCTTCTCCAGAAGTAGGAGGTAGCATAGAGTCTTCTAAGGCTGACACAGTGATGACTTTTACTTATGTGGATTTCTTTTTGTAGCCTAAGTTTAACTGTGATGTGATTTTTAAAATTTGTTTATTATTAATTTATTATTTATGTGGGTTCTAGTTCCCTGATCAGAAGTCTAATCTCTGCCCCTTGCATTAGAGGTGTAGAGTCTTAACCACTGGACCACCAGGGAAATCCCATGTTATGGTTTTAAACACTGATATCTAATATTAAAGTACTAGATTGAGAACAGAAATTTACATATTCATTCTATCACTCAGAGAAGCATTTTCTAAAAACCCTATTGAATGTGTGTGTGTGTGTTGTGGTGAAGAGTCCTATAGATTATACTATATTGGGCATGGTCCCTGCATGGAAAGTTGTAAATAAAAGGTAAGTTTGTCCCTGACACAAGTAAAAGCCAAAGTCTTAGGATTCATCTGATCTCTTCCCTGGTGGAGGCGTGACCCAGTCATGCACAAGCCTACCTCAGCCAAGTAACTTTTATCTTCTAGCGCTCAGGCTTCCAATGATTAGTTCTTTTTAACTTCACAATACCCTCTTGAAAGAGTTTGAAAGGGAAAGTGTTAGTCGCTCATTCGTGTCCGACTCGACTGTAGCCCACCAGGTTTCTCTGACCATGGAACTGTCCAGGCCAGAATGCTGGAGTGGGTTGCCATTTCCTTCTCCAGGGGATCTTCCCAATCCAGGGATAGAACCTGGGTCTCCTACATCGCAGGAAAATTCTTTACTGTCTGAGCCATCAGGGAAGCCCACTGAAAGAGTTTGGCTGATCTGTATTATCTTCCCCAGTCTCTCTGTAGAGAATTTAGGGAACTTAACAGCTGCGTGTAATTCTTAGGGTTTAGGAATTTTGTGCAAGATGCTGTCACTGCATCATATAGAATCTTATAAAGATCTAAAAATTCCTTCCAGGTATCTGTTTAATGGAAGATTTGGCTTCCCTTGCACTATATGTACACCCTGTATTTTACAACTGATGCCCACACCCCCCCCCCACCCACCACCCTGCTTTTCCCTTTGGCTGCCAGGCAGCTCAAAGACCAAATTTTAACCTATCTCCACTGGCTTAATAAGACTATATGTCTTATGTTTTGTGTGTGAATGATACTAAAATATTGTGCTTTTTCTGTTTATAATCATATTTTTCATTTGTTTTCACTACTGCAAATATTTATTGCTCTTAAATCTTTTTGTATTATATGCATTTTGGGGGGTGTAATATCTAATGCTTCCCAGGTAGCACAGTGGTAAAGAATGTGCGTGCCGAGCAGGAACTGTGGATTCGATTCCTGGGTTGGGAAGACCTCTTGGAGTAGGAAAGGCAACTTGCTCCAATATTCATGCCTGGGAAATCCCATGGACAGAGGAGCCTGGCAGGAGTTGGACATGACTAAACACACTCTCTCTCTCTCTCTCTCACACACACACACACACACGCAATATATAAATACTTGATGGGGAAGGTTCTGGTAGAAACAAGAGCCAGGGAGTGTAAGTGATTTGTCTACGTTACCCAGGAATGAATGAAGTCAAGAAATCCTCCCACTACCTAATAGCACGTTTTCCCAGATGCTTTGATGGTAGCTGCGAAATCTGCTAAGATGAGTTTACCTTGGGATCTGCTACAACGTCTTAATTTGTCTTTGGCGAGGTTCATGTAATTCGTCAGCCTCCAGGCAGCTTTTCGCTCTTCCCTAGGGGGCTGAACAGTGTGAACTGATGAAGCCACAGCCTGGGACAGAAGTGGGGGAGAGGAGCTCTCGTGGCCTTCTGGCTCAGGACTTGCGTGGTCCTCGTAGTTGTAGTTTCAGCTGTCACTTCTGTCATACTCTGAGTTGCCCTCTCAAGGCTCCTCCGCTGAGAAGGTGGAGTTTGCTGCAGCCTCTGCGTGACCCCAAGGTCAAGAGGAGAAGGGACTTGTGTGTCCTGAAGGAGTGAATGCAGAAGAGCAGAGGACAGGTTTTCTGCTTCAGACTCTCAGAAACCTCACATCGGCTACCTCCTTACCAACAGCATGTGCGAGCTCCCGGTACTTGTGAAATGCTTCCTGGGACATGCTCTTGGGCGTGCGTTCATGCATGCTCAGTCATGTCCGACTCTTTGCAATCCTATGGGCTGTAGCCTGCCAGGTTCCTCTGTCCATGGGATTCTCCAGGAGAGAATACTGGAATAGGTTGCTATTTCCTAATCCAGGAGTTCTTCCCGACCCAGGGATCGAACCCACGTCTCCTGCATTGCAGGTGAATTCTTTACTGCCGAGCCACCAGGGAAGCCCTTGGGATGTGATCTCATTTTAGCCTCAATACTGATCGTCTGTTTGGGTCAGGCCTTTAGCAATCACCTTGGTTTTCATTTGCCTCAAAACATAGTCACTATTCAGTCCCAAAGGACTCCCCCAGGGAAGGAGGTTTCATAATATAGCCATTCCAAACTTTTTGGAGTGGAAACATCCTCTCAATCGTTTCCAGCCGCCCGTTTCCTCTCTACCTTTTTTTTTGAAAAGTCATATGACCTTTTTAAATAAATGTAGTTCTTTCGAGAATTTGATTATCATCACTTCTCCAACTTAGTCCTGGGAAAAACTGGGCCCAAAGGACAAGTACTTGAAACAGACCCAAATGCGATTTTATAATAAGCTCTAATCTGAACGACTCTCAGGAAGTTCTTCCCTGTCTCTAACTGCTGTCCTTCCCCCTCCATTTTATTTCATTTCCTCTAGGTCTTTCCTTAGCGGAGACAAGCATCATATGAATACCCAGATAACTGGAAATACAGCCAACTTTCTGTGGATTGTAAGTAGATTATGTTGCAGTTTATCGCTGGCAAATCTTGCTTTCATCTCTTAGTTAACATCTCCAATGCTTACTTAATTTCTTTATTGCTTTTATAACCATTGCCATCTGCTCCTGAGATTGGAATTCAACAGGAACTAGGAAATTGAAACTTTCAAAATGAAAATAATGATTTTTGAGGCCAATCAGACTGGAAAGATAGAAATCTTAGAGGAGAGAGAGCTCTGTTTAAAATGACCACAGCCTACTAGGAGTCAAGTTGGCCTTAGCAACCTTCTGATCATCTTTCACTTGAAATATTGATGAGAAAAATCAAGCCCTTGATCAGGTAGGAGAGTTGTCAAATGTCACAGAGCTACTTGGTGGCAGCTCTGATACCAGGATCTAGGTCTGGGTATCTTTATAGTCTGTCAGGATTCTTGCTTATCAGCCTGAAAAGTAAAATCGTCCATTGCTAGCACAGAGCACATGACTGGGTAGACGTGCATATTGGCACAGAACTGAAACATGGGATGGTTCCGAGCTTTCCGGCTTCTCTGGAATTTTGTCCTCATGATGCAATTTTATGACTTTTGGGTGCCATATCATAAATAACTACGACATCATCTATCTCCATTAGAGAAAGCAAGCAGAACTACAGACTGTCATGCATATACTCCAAAATAATCAATGTATAGAAATTATTTCATATGTATCTACTGTTCAGGTTACCTTTGTGAGGATCTCTTGCATTTCTGTGGACGACAAGGAATTGGTGTTATTTATGCTTTCATGTAGGAGTCGGAATATGTGCAACACCCTCAGCATCTGGACCAAGGCCAGTCTGTATTTTTTCCCCCATCTGCTCCTGGTATTTTAAGTAAAAATGTTTGTATCTGTATCCCCCAAGCCCTGTTGTAAATTGTAAATCATGCCATTATATCTGGTAAAACCACAATGTCAAGCAACAATTCACAAAGCCACAAAGATTCTCCGGAGTAATTTTCCTGTTCTCGTTGATCAATTTTATATTTTCCCCCTGGCCATATGCACACATTAAATGGCACTAATTCAGTGAGAAACTCATAAGGGATAATATTTCAAGTGGCACAAATGGTGGCGATGTCTTTACAAGTATCTGTTTTATAACTGCCTCCGCACTCTACCTGAATCTGTTTCTCTCTGTTGTTTCAGCTGAGTGAAATGGACACAGAAATGGCATGTGGGGCAGGGAGTGAGGGAAGTGGGTGGAGAAGGGTTTAGTTAAATTAGGTGTAAAACCAGGAATATCTCAAGTCAAAAATTGTATGGTTGCAATTATTTCTTTCTTCTGGTGAGGCTATTTATTGTCATTTCTGGAGAAATGACAGGTGGGGGAGAGTGGGCTGGTGCTGGCTAGTCAGGGAGGAGGTTCACACTTGAGTGTCTCTCACCTATAACTTGAGGGCACACTTTATCTAGGTCACCGATTTCTTTTTTTAAATGAAAAAATTTTTTTTTAGTAAACTTAAATTCAAGTACAGTGTATATAGAGAAAAGTGCATAATTCATAGTTACACGGATGATCATTTTTTACAAAGTGAGTACCCTGTGTAACCATCACACACACCCCAAGACTCAAACCGTTATCTGCTTCCCAGAACATTCCCTCTTATCCCCTTCTGATCAATATCGACTCTCCCCCAAAGGTATTAATAACTACTATTCTGACTTCTATCACTTTCATTATTCAGAGTGTACCCTTTGGTGTCTTGTTTCTTTCACTCATTGAACATTGTGTTTGTGAGATTCATTCCTCTTTGAGAGTTTGGTGGTATTTTGTTTATTTTCATTGCTCCATTGTATTCCGTGTGTCTGTGTGTTATATATGATTTATTCATTCATTCTGTTATTGATAAACATTTTAATTACTTCATGTTTTTGACTTTGATGAATAATGGTGTTACGAACACTTTTGTACAAGTTTTTTTGAGGCACATTGTATACATTATGATGGGGATATACCAAAGACAGAATTACTGATTAATAGGGACTATTAGATTTAGTAAAGATTTTTCAAAGTGTTTGGATTTAATTAAAATTAACCCTCCCACCCACAATGTGTGAGAATTCCAATTGCTCCATAAATTAAACTAAACTAACACTTAGTTTGACGTTTTTGAACATTCCTTGACATTTTTAATGATTCTGGTGTGTGTGTACCTTATCTTATTGAAGTCTTAATTTCCATTTCCCTGATGACTAATGATAAGGACCACCTTTTCATGTAGTCTTTGGCTATTTGAATATTCTCTTTTGAGAAGTGCCAGTACAAGTCTTTTGCCTGTTTAAAAAAATTGGGTTCTTTATTTTTCTTTTTTTAAATAAATATGTGTTTGACTTTTTATTTTTTAAAAAATTAATTAATTGATTTTAATTGGAGGATATTTACTTTACAATATTGTGATAATTTTTGCCATACATCGACATGAACATTTTTCTTTTTTGATTTTTTTTTATGTATTCTGGATACAAGTCCTACACACACGCAACTTATTAATATTTATGTAGCAAATATCTTTTGCTACTCAGTGACTTGCCATTTCACCCTCTTAATGCTCTATGTTGAAGAGCTTTAATTCTTAATTTTAGTAAAGTTCAATTTATCAGTCATTTCCTTGACGATTATTGCTTTTAAGAAATCTTTATGTATGCCCAACGTCATGCATATATTCTCTTACTTTATATTCTAGAACTTCATCAACCAATGTAGTCATCACTAGCCTCAAATGGCTACTTAGATTTCTTTTACTAGATTCACTGAGGTGTAGTTGATAAACAATAAACTATACATTCTAAAGAGTACAATTGGATATGTTTTGACTTATGGACACCGTGAAACCATTACCACGATCGAGCTAGTAAACATCAATCACCCCTCAAAGTTTCTTTGCGCCCCTTTGCAATCTCTCCCTCCCAACTTTCTCCCTGTCTTCAGGCAACCACTGATCTGCTTTCTGTAATGATGGATCCATTTGTATTTTCTAGAATTTTATATAAAAAGAATCATACGGCATGTACTCTTTTTGTTTTGGTTCTGCTTATTTCAGCATAATTATTTTAGAGATTTATCATATTGTTGAATATATCAATATTTCATTCATTTTTACTGCTGTGTAATATTCCATTGTGTGGATATACTACAATTTATTCATTCATTTATTGAGCATATGGGTTGTTTTCAGTTTGGGATTATTATAAATCAAGGTGCTATGACAACATATTAGTTTTTCTATTGCTGCCATGACAAATGATCACAAACCTAGTGGCATAAAATAACAGTTCTATAGACCAGGAGCCTGACAATGGCCTAAGATCAATGTCAGTAGGGCTGAGTTCCTTTCTAAAGACTCTAAGGAGAATCCATCTCCTGGCCTCTTCCAGTTACTAGATTCCTTGGTTGTGGCCCTTTCCTCCATCTTCAGAGGCAGCAATATTGCTTCCTTCTGACCTTTCTCTGTTGCTACATCTCTCTCTGACCACAACTAGGAAAGATTCTCTGCTTTTAAGGATTAATGTGATTAGATTGGGCTCACCTAGGTAATCCAGACTAATCTCCTCATCTCAAAGTCAGTAACCCTCCTTACAAAAGTCCTTTTGCTGTGTAAAGCAACATAATCATGTTCTAGGGAATGGAGTATGGACATTTTTGGAGTGGGGGGTGGTGACCGTTATTCGGCCTATTCTGTAATGTCCATTTCTTTTGTTTCTCTTAGGTAAATACCTAGGCACAGATCGGCTGCATCATGTGGTAGGTGTGTGTTTAACTTTTTAAGAAACCAGAAAGGTGTTTTTCAAAGTTGTCACACTTTACATTTTAGATCAACTGTGTATGAGAATTCTAGGTGCTTCACATCCTCACCAACAGTTGGGAGTTTGTGGTTTTGATTGTAGCCATTTTTGTTGGTGTACAGTATCTCAGTTTTAATTTGAGTTTCCCAAATGACTAATGACATTGAGCATCTTTTCATGTGCTTACTTGCCACCTGTCTGTCTTCTTTAGTGAAATGTCTCTTCAAATCTTTAGTGAAGTGTCTCTTCAAATCTTTGGCCCGTTTTAAAGTTCTTTATTTTCTTATTGAGTTTTGGGACTTAAAAAAAATATTCTGGGCTTAGTTCTTTATCAAATATGTAACATGCAAATATTTTCTCTGAGTCTGTAACTTGTCTCTCTATTCTCTTATCAGTGTCTTTTGAAAAGCATAAGATTTAATTTTGACAAAGTACAATTTATCAGTTTCTTCTATTATACATCTGCTTTTGCTGTTGTATCTAAGAAATCTTTAATAGCCAAGATCAAGAAGATTTTGTGCTTTATTTTTTCCTAGAAGTTTCATACTTTAAATTTTCTCATTTAACAAAATATAAATAATAAGAAATTTTTTTTACATATTTACTCAATTGGCTACCATTTCTATGCTCTTCTATTATTGTATAGATCATTTATTTCTATCTATTATCATTTGCCTCTGCTTGAAGGACTTCCTTTTGCTTTTCTTATAATATGGATCTCCTGGTGATGAATTGTGTCAGCTTCTGCATATCTAAAAATGTCTCCATTTCATCTTAATTTTTAAAGACTATTTTTACAGACATAGAGCTTTGGGTTAGCAGTTTTCTTTCTCTTGTGTGCTTTAAAGATACTGCTCCCCTGTTTTCTCATTTCATTTTTTTGGTGAGGAATCCACTGTTGCCCTTTTATTCCCCTACATTACTTTTTCTCCCTCTGATTCTTCTAAGATTAAGTGTTATCACTGGTTTAAAGCAACTGGACTATGATGTGCCTTGGTGTATTTTTCTCCACATTTCTTTTCTTGTGAGGGTTCATAGGACAT
Organism: Cephalophus harveyi; assembly: GCA_006410635.1. Classification (NCBI taxonomy): domain Eukaryota; kingdom Metazoa; phylum Chordata; class Mammalia; order Artiodactyla; family Bovidae; genus Cephalophus; species Cephalophus harveyi. The sequence goes on from SJYT01053636.1 coordinate 321,138, forward strand.
TTTGGATTTATAGTTTTATGGTTTTCAGCAAATTTGGAAACATCTCAACCACGATTTCTTCAAGTATTTTTTTCTTTTTCTTCCCCCTGTCCTTCAGCAATCCCACTGACTTATATAATTAGGCTGCTTGAAATTGTCCCACAGCTTGTTTTTGCTGTCTTTATTTGAGAACATATTTTCTCTGTGCTTTATTTTAGATAGTTTTTATTGTAATACCTTCAAGTTCACTAATCTTTCCTTCTGGAATGACTGTTCTGTTGCTGATTTCATCTAGTGTGTTTTTGAAATTTGCTATGTGTCTTTTAAACATACTTTTCATGCCTCTACTTAACTTTTGGTACATATGGCATATATTAATAGCTATGATAACTATTTTAATATCCATGTCTGCTAATTTTAATTGGTCATTTTATCCTGTCCTTTGCGTGTCTGGTAAGTTTTTATTTTATATGAGGCATTGTAAATGTTACCCCACTGGGTACTAGATGTTTTTATATTCCTATAGATATTCTTGGGCTTTGTTCTGGGAAGCAGTTATCTGAAAGCAGTGGTATTATGGGGTCTTGTTTTTAAGCTTTATTAGGCAGATCAGAGCAGTGTTTAGCTTGGGTCAACGTTTGCTCACTGTTGAGTACTATGAGTACTCTGCTTGATGCTCTGTGAACGATCAAGTTTTCCAGTTTGGCTGATGGCAACAGGTGATATTTTCAGCTTTGCGTGTGTGTGCTTTATGCTATTCTTTTTGATCCTTTCTTGTGGCTATTTTCCTGGAGTTGGGTCATTTCTTCATACATGTGCTGATTAACTCTCTGTTCAGTATTTGAAGGGACCTTCTGCAGATCTACAGATTCTCTCTGTATGCAGCTATCTTTTTCCCTGATACTCTTTTCTCTACTCCAGTAACCTTGGCTTCCTTGGACTTCCAGCTCCATCTCCTCAACTCTGGAGGTCTTCTGGGCTCCTCCTGAATCTCCTCTCCTTGCACTATGGAAACTCTCTCAAGGTAGTATATTGAGGCTATCATAGGACTCACCTTGTTTGTTTCCCTTTTCTCAAGGGTCACTCTTCTTTGTTGCTTGATGTTCAGTCTTAAAATATACTGTTTCATATTTTTTTGTCTATTGTTCAAATTATTCAGGTAGAAATGTAAATATAGTTTTCCGGTTCATCTATGCTAAAAGCAACAGTCTTTGTGACAGTTTAAATTTGAATTATTTGATATGAATAACATTTTAAAAATTCAGTTTTCAAGCATTTTAATAGACACATTTCAAGTGTTCAAGAGTCATATGTGATTAAAAGCTACAATATTGGATGGTGCGAATGTAAAACATTTTCATCATTATAGAAAGTCTAATTGGACAACTCTGTTATAGAAACATAATATTTTAATGTTACAAAAATCCAATATGGATATCGAGTGTATCATTTATTCTTGACCTTTGTATTTCCACTAGATTTTTAGAAATAATCATCTGTTAGTATTTCTATTGTCTATTTTTCTCTATATGTTTAATCATTTGGTCTTATCTTCTGATATGCTTTATAATTTTTAATTAAATGCTGGACATTGTATTTGAAAAATTTTAGAGATCTTGATGATATTATTTACCTCTGGAGAAGATTTATTCATTTGGCCAGCAATTAGACTAAGCACAGATTACTTTGATTAAATCGCATGTTAAGACAGTTTAAAGACAGTTTTGGATTATACATGGAGTCTCTGTGAGCTGCTTAATTTCTGTTTTTTCTTTCTGGTGTCTCAACTAAAAGTTTGGTGTGTAATTGAGAATACTTCTTCATGGACCATTATTTAATTTGAGTCTCTGCACTCAATATAACTGATAATTTTTTTTGTTTGTTTAACATTTGTAGCTTCTTAGCAGCTATTTCTACCTGATTTCCCATCCTTTCATTCAGCGCAGCTTAGGATTCAGCAAATAGTTCAAGAGCAAGAACTGCAATTGTAAGCTTATCTTGCTGAGAATTTTTTTTTTTTTTAAAGGATCTGGGTTTCTTAAGTAATAACCACCTTGATATCCTTGAATTCCAGCTTTTGTCTTCCCAACACTGTGGGACGATCAAATGGTCTAGATCTTTGCTTGGGGAAATGAGAGAAAGAGGATAAGCCAAAATAAGTGATACAAGCTATTGATTAATGATACGTTATTGAAAGGGGCTTCCACTGCACAAACCCTACTACAGCAGTGTCCATATCTTGCTCACAGTACTATGTTGCNAACACTGTGGGACGATCAAATGGTCTAGATCTTTGCTTGGGGAAATGAGAGAAAGAGGATAAGCCAAAATAAGTGATACAAGCTATTGATTAATGATACGTTATTGAAAGGGGCTTCCACTGCACAAACCCTACTACAGCAGTGTCCATATCTTGCTCACAGTACTATGTTGCTTTAGTTATAATGACACACCTTCCGTTGTTTGTGGTTTATGAGAGAATTGCTTTCCATAGGAATGTGTTTAATTGTGTGCATAATCAGATATATTGCAGTGCAGGGGAGATGGGAAAATCTTTAGTTCCTTTGTGATGTTGTCACTTCCCATCATCCTTCTCCCAACTCCTGCCAGCTCAAGAATCCCAATCATAGTTGGCAGAAACACTTCAAGAAGAATTGTAATAGCAACAGTCACTGAACCTCCCATGTGTCAGGCCGAGTGTTAGGTGCTGGGGACTTGAAGACAGGCCACAACAAATGATATAACAAAATTCACAAACAGACCTAAGAGAGAGTAAAGGGAAGGGGGAGGTGGGTGCAAGGACGGCTGTGGGGCTGTGTCTTCTCCTCCAGTGTAAGAAGATTGTATTTGCTCACAACTCAGTTCTTTCTAAGCTAAACTTTCTAGGCTAAAGAACTAAAGAGTTCTTGGGAGGTGCTGTGTTCGAACTGTAAAATGTCAATAGCAAAATAACCTTACAAATACTATTTATTAAACTGGGGGAAATCACTATAGAGAGGGCTTCCCTTGTGGCTCAGCTGGTAAAGAATCCGCCTGCAATGCAGGAGACCTGGTTTGATCCCTGGGTTGGGAAGATCCCCTGGAGAAGGGAAAGGCTCCCCACTCCAGTGTTCTGGCCTGGTGAACTCCATGCACTGTATGGTCCACAGGGTGGCAAAGGGTTGGACACGACTGAGCGACTTTCACTTTCACTATAGGGATCCCTAGAATTGGTGCAAAACCAATATTGTACATGAAGGTTTTATTCAGTTCTAATTGCGTAGCGGTTTTTATAACAAAGAAAAGATCTGTATGCTGCCTGTTTATATGGAAGACAGAGAAGGTGGAGAAGATAGCAGAGGGATAAAAGAGCCCCCTGGTTAGTCATAATATGATATTTCCATCAAGCATGTAGTGAGTGTAAGGCACAATGAGACATGAAGAAATGATTGAGGCGCCCGTGGTATGTCTGGGTGCCTCCCACAGCTGTGCAGGTGGTCCTCCGTTAAGGGAGGGGCTGGGTGGCACATCTCATATCTTCCACAGGAAGTGACAGGAGGGGTCTTTAGGGTGGGGAAGGAGGCCATGCAAACATATGACAGCAATGCCTGACGGACGGTGGCAAGTCGTCGTGGAGCTCCGTACCCCAGGACACTTCGGTTTGTGGGTTTTGCACAAACCTAGCCCAGTCGAGAGGAAGGGACTGGGAAAACTTGATGGAAGAGGTGAGATTTGAGCCGTCCCTGTCAGGACAGATAAGACAGGCTCCCTGTAGGGTCTGTCATGGATGGAATGTGTTTGCAGATAATAGTGATGAAGGGACTAACATTTACCTAGATCTTATTCTAGGTCAGTCCCCGTGCTGAGGGCTTCCCACGCGTTATCCCAGTTAAGCCTCAGAACCATCGTCTGTGGTATAGAAAACTGGCGTCCCTATTTATACAGAGGGGAATGCGCAGGCTCTGAGAGTTTGATTCAGAGCAGCAGATCTGGGGGAGACTCTGATGAATTTCAGGGACTTTCTAGAGGAGGCAAGGCGGTGGGCGAGGGTGCAGGCAGGCACCCAGCAGGCTCAAACTGGCTGCCAAGCTCCAGGGACAGGCTCTCCAGAGAGAGAACGAGACTAGCCTGTGCTTTACAGGGAAAACAAAACACACAGCACAGGAATCCGAGGTTGTGGAGGAGCCATACCCTGGTTACTGGGGCCCACGCTGTCTCCTGGGCAGGGGTACTGGAAAGCGACAGGAGGCAGATTTTGCTGCAGGCTGATGGCTCAGGAGCCTGTTTCTGGCTTCCAGCGCCCGGTAGCCCTTCGCATTCACGGTACACAAAGCCCTCCCAAGCCTTTCCTAATGGGAGGCGTTATCTCCATTTTCCAGGCTGAGAAGCCCCGCGCAGAGGGGCAGCTGGCCCCTTCCACCCCCGCGCCTCCTCCACCCTTGGCGGGCGGAGGGTGAGTCAGCGGTGGGGGCGCAAACGCCGTCCAGGTCTTCTGCGTCCAAGCCCGAGCTTTATCTCCCAGACCGTGCTGCCTCTTGGAGCCTTCTGGAGAGGCCCCTGCTGTGGAGATGAGCATCCGTCCAGACTTTGGAGCCTGGCCTTCAAGGGCCTGAGTGACTTTCCACTCGGCTTCCAGACCCCCACCATGCCTCATGCCTCCCCCTCAGGGGTCTCTAGGCTGCCAAGGGAACCTGCAAGCCATTTCCAGGCAGGCCTTTGCCCACATCCCAGATTTCCCTTTTCTCCCTATTTGTTTTCTTTCTTATATGCATCTTGGACAATACATGGGGTGATTTTCTTGTATACTCACGTATTTGGTATATAATATTTGTCCTCTCTAAAACCTCTTTGTTCCTTCATTCGCTCCTAGATCCATCTTTTGACATACATTTATTGAGCTCCTACTATGTGCTGAGCACTGTGCTAGACAATTGGGGAAATAAAAATTTGTAAGGATGGAGCAAGCATTTCTCTAGAACATGCAAAATCCAGAGGATGGTCAAGGATCAAAATGTTGAGAAACCTCTTCTTCGGTAGCTCGGGCTCAGTAGATGACCTGTAGGAACTCTGGTGTCCACCAGCACTCTTGCTCTGGATCTAGATGGAGGTGGTGGGCCTTGTAATGCATCCTCTTCTGTATTCTCTGTAGCCTTCTGGCTTCCTGGGCATGGAGAGATGGCCAAACCCTCCTACCAGATCAGGGGCTAGGCACGCTGACTCAGGAGTGCAGTGACTGGGCTTTTCAGGGCTGTTTCTCAGCAGCACACATTCGAGTTTCTCTTCTGTGGCCAGCGTGGTTCTGGGCAGTAAGGCTGAGTTTCTGAATGACACTGTGTCCTCTAACCCAAAGCCGACACTCGTGTGGAATTAGGGTCAGCCAGGGCCGTGGCCAGCACCACATCCCACTGCAGCCCTGGGCAGCTTCTGTGGGCAGTGCCAGTGTTTCCTGCCTTGCCAGTGCCTCTCTTGGTGACTGCCTTCTCTCTGGAAATGCATGACAGAGCAGGTAAAAACATAGGATTCAAATCAGACCCATTAGTTCTGAGGCCTAGCTCTGCCACTGATTGGCTGTGAGATGTTTGGTAAATTCATTCATCTCAACTATAAAAATTGTGACCCTATGGACCATAGCCTGCCAGGCTCCTCTGTGCATGGGATTCTCCAGGCAAGAAAACTGGAGTGGATTGCCATGCCCTCCTGCAGGGGGTCTTCCCAACCCAGGGCTCAAACTCACGCTTCTTAAGTCTTCTGCATTGGAAGGTAGGTTCTTTACCTCTAGCACCACCTGGAAGCCCCTTGCAACTGTAAAAACCATGTTTCCCTGTATCAGTCAGGGTTTTGCCAAGAAATAAAATCAAATAGGAAATAAAGACCTATGTTAAAGAATTGGCTAATGCAATTTTTAAAGAAATTAGAATAAAGTGGCTGACTATTTTAAAGAACTGGCTGACACAGCTGTGGGTTGTGGGACTGGCAAGTCCAAAATCTGTGGGGCAGATCAGCAGGCTGAAAACAGTAGCCAGGAGCTGATGTTGTAGTCTTATGGCAGAATTTCTTCTTTGGGGAAACTTAGTGTTTACATGTAAGGCCTTCGACTGATTGGATGAGGCCCACCCACATTCTCAAGCGTGATCTTCACTTAAAGTCAGCTGGTTGTAACCATGTTTCCCTGTATCAGTCAGGGTTTTGCCAAGAAATAAAATCAAATAGGAAATAAAGACCTATGTTAAAGAATTGGCTAATGCAATTTTTAAAGAAATTAGAATAAAGTGGCTGACTATTTTAAAGAACTGGCTGACACAGCTGTGGGTTGTGGGACTGGCAAGTCCAAAATCTGTGGGGCAGATCAGCAGGCTGAAAACAGTAGCCAGGAGCTGATGTTGTAGTCTTATGGCAGAATTTCTTCTTTGGGGAAACTTAGTGTTTACATGTAAGGCCTTCGACTGATTGGATGAGGCCCACCCACATTCTCAAGCGTGATCTTCACTTAAAGTCAGCTGGTTGTTGCTATGAACTACATCTACAAAATACCTTCACAGAGACACCAAGGTTAATGCTTGATTAATAACGGAGCACTGCAGTCTAGCCAATTGACCCAGTAAACTGACCCGCTCATTCTCTCATTGGAGAGTGATGAAGATTAAGTAAAATAATGTATGCAAAGTGCTAAGCATAGAACCTGGTTGTGTTAAGTAATGGAATTAGGGTCAGCCAGGGCCGTGGCCAGCACCACATCCCACTGCAGCCCTGGGCAGCTTCTGTGGGCAGTGCCAGTGTTTCCTGCCTTGCCAGTGCCTCTCTTGGTGACTGCCTTCTCTCTGGAAATGCATGAACAGAGCAGGTAAAAACATGGGATTCAAATCAGACCCATTAGTTCTGAGGCCTAGCTCTGCCAATTCATTCATCTCAACTATAAAAATTGTAACCCTATGGACCATAGCCTGCCAGGCTCCTCTGTGCATGGGATTCTCCAGGCAAGAAAACTGGAGTGGATTGCCATGCCCTCCTGCAGGGGGTCTTCCCAACCCAGGGCTCAAACTCACGCTTCTTAAGTCTCCTGCATTGGAAGGTAGGTTCTTTACCTCTAGCACCACCTGGAAGCCCCTTGCAACTGTAAAAACCATGTCGACCTGTATCAGTCAGGGTTCTGCCAAGAAATAAAATCAAATAGGAAATAAAGACTTATGTTAAAGAACTGGCTAATGCAATTTTTAAAGAAATTAGAATAAAGTGGCTGAATATTTTAAAGAACTGGCTGACACAGCTGTGGGTTGTGGGAGTGGCAAGTCCAAAATCTGTGGGGCAGATCAGCAGGCTGAAAACAGTAGCCAGGAGCTGATGTTGTAGTCTTATGGCAGAATTTCTTCTTTGGGGAAACTTAGTGTTTACATGTAAGGCCTTCGACTGATTGGATGAGGCCCACCCACATTCTCAAGTGTGATCTTCCCTTAAAGTCAGCTGGTTGTAGCTATGAACTACATCTACAAAATACCTTCACAGAGACACCAAGGTTAATGCTTGATTAATAACTGAGCACTGCCGTCTAGCCAATTGACCCAGTAAACTGACCCGCTCACTCTCTCATTGGAGAGTGATGAAGATTAAGTAAAATAATGTATGCAAAGTGCTAAGCATAGAACCTGGTTGTGTTAAGTATCTCCTTGCTACTGATATTGTTACTATAGTTGTTGATTTTTATTTTCCACTTATTTTTTGTCTGCTGCTGATTCAATGAAGCTTTTGCTCCATTCCAAGCTATTTGCTGCTCTGACACATCCCATCTAAGAGCAGGGTGTGTGCTGTGGGAACTCAGAGGTGGGAGTGTACCAATTTTAGGCTCCTGGAGAAAAGCATATGACTGGCTTATACACAGCTCAGAGTAAATGCACAATAGATACCAGGAAATAAATGGGCAAAAGAGGACAATGTCCTGATAAGCATGGCTGTCCGACGTATGTACAGTACAAGCTTCATACATAATTTAACATTTTAGTAACCATATTTAAAAATGAAAGAGATAAGAATATCCAAAATATTATTTCAAAATATAATCAATATAAAAATTATTAGATATTTAGCATTCTTTTTTACATACGAAATATTCAGAATCCAGCATGTATATTATCCTTATGGCACATCTCCATTTGGATTGGCTATGTTTCAAGTGCTCAGTAGGTACTGGTGTGGCTAGTGGGTACTGTACTGCATGGCATAGGCTTAGAGGAATATCTTTCCAAGTTTAGTTCCTGAATAATTGTGTCCTAATCACTGGGGCTGGTTTGTGGAGTGGACAGCATGTTGATAATGGGCTGTACTCTAGAACATACTCAATACAATTCACCAACCTATGTCTGCCTGTTCATGGACTGTTTATGATCAATCCTTACCAAAATAAGAACAGAAAGTGAGAGCAAGCATTCAGAAGATTTCATAACAATTTAACAGAGTAATTTTATATCCATTTAATCTAATAATTAAAAAATTAGGGATTGGATTATGTCTTATTTAAAATTAAAATTTTCTATTCATTCCTTCACATTGCATTTTATAAAAATCTCTCTCTCTCTCTCTGGTGAAGTGGAAATAAGTAAAACCTGGCCTATCACCAGAGAGAGTTTGAGAAGCACTGTCTCTGGGTAGATGTTGGAAATTTAGGTTTTTAACACACCCTCTGATGATTCCTAGACGCACACAAGTTTGAACCTTCTGAAATTAGACCAAAATCTCCAAGAAGTGTAGACCTCATTTCCTTTTTATTTTTTTTCCCTTCAGATTCTTGTGTCCAGAAGCCGGCCTTCAGGCCTGGGTGGTTCCTCGTAACAAGGGCAGCTCTGCACACTTCAAAGACACAGTCCCAGCGCCAGCAGGGAGCCCTGGCTCGCGCTGACGTCCTCCACACCGGCCAGAACACCAGGCCCACACAGTCCTGCTTCTTCTTGAGACTCTTTGTGAGTCCTCTAGGATCCTGGGATTTTCAAGGTTTTCTCTGATCCTCCACACAGAGAATACGACTTTTCAATCTCCATCTCTTGGAGCAGACAGGCAATCTGTTAAAAAAAAGAAAAAGAGAAAAAAAATCTCTAGACCCAAAGGAACTCTATTTTTTCTTGTCCTTGCTCAAAGCTTTCATAGCACATCTTGAGTTTTCAAAGGCAGTGCGTGTATTGATTTTTTGTCCCTGACCCCCAGGGCTCATTGCCGCTGTGTTTTGGGCTATGGCTCCCTATAGAAATCCCAGTGGCCTCCACTAGGGAAGTCTTGGTGATTGGATGATATTGGAAGCAGTTTCCTTATATAAACCATCACAGATACCCTTTGTAATTTGTCATCTTCTCTTTCTGTGAGGCTCTCCTCACAGGATCTTTCCTGTGTGGCTTGAAACTTTCAAATCAGCCTTCAGGCCAGAATTTCTGCAAGGAAATGGAAGTTTTTTACCTCTCACTCAGTTTCCAGTGAAGATGTTTTAGGTTCTGGCTCCCATCCCACCAGCCTCATCCTCACCTCGAGATAAATATCGTCTATTCCCACAAAATCTCAATATACTACTGTATTTATTTTCTAGGGTGGTCAGAATATCATAGCACAGACTAAGTGGCTTAAGCAACAGAATTTTGTTTCTCACAGTTGTAGAGACTGGAAGTCCAAGGTCAAGGTATTGGCAGGGTTGATTTTGGGCTATAGCTCCCTACAGAAATCCCAGTGGCCTCCACTAGAGAAGTCTTGGTGACTGGATGATATTGGCAGCAGTTTCCTGATATAACGCATCACAGATATCTTTTGTAATTGGTCACCTTCTCGAGGCCCCTCTCCTTGGCTTGCAGATGGCTGCCTTCTAGATGTGGTCCTTCCTGGTCTCTACTCTGTGCAAATGCCTCCCCAGTGTCTCTTCCTGTTCTTTGGATTAGGCCCCCACACTTAGGAACTTATTTAGCTTTAATGACCTCATTAAAGGCTTTATCTCCAAATAGCATCACGTTAGGCTTCAACATATGCATTCTGGGGAGGAGCATAGATTAATCCACAGTAACTACTAAGTTGGTGTCTGCTCATGGCCCGATTTCCTCTTGGATTCTGGGGTTCTTGCACCTGATGGTGTTCTCTGCCTCTATAACAATATTTGCTTCCCACCCCATCACCTGCCAAAGGCTGCCCCTACACTGAGTAGGGGGCTGTTTGACCAGGGTCTTCTGCTGCCAAAGCTGTGTTAGATTCTGCGTGGGGTGCCACATCTGGCTCTCAGAAGAGTGTTACGTGGTCAGCAGAGAATTCCATCAGAGACTGCTCTCCAGCCCCTATCTTTAGAAATGATTTCAAGCTTCACATAAAGACCTGATTTTTGAGTGCATGGCACCCATCCCCTCCTCTCCCATGAAGACCTGTCTTCCCTTCACTGCTCCAAATTCAGAGGGAAAACAGAAACTAGTTATCTTAATCTGTGCAGCCATTAGCACTCCTTTTCTTTCCATTAGAAGAGGGAATCTTTCTCTCTCTCCCTGTCCAGTCTATTTTATGGCAGGAACCCAGGGGTGTTTCTACTTTCTTTGCAGCCATTGAACAAGAGAGCGCAAGATAGACGGATCTAAGTCTTTAATGACCCTTATTATTGATAAGAGAAGAATCACAAAGCTTTTGTCTGTGATCCTTTGTGAATCCACTGATTCATTGATTTATTCCTTAAATAATTATTGAGCGCCATCACTTCATGTGCTAGGGTCGATGGGTAATGGAAACAGAACACATCTTTCCTTCGCTCCAAGAATGTGTGGTCTGGGAATGGAAATAGTTCAGTAAGCAGGGGATTGCAACATAGTGTGGGAGGGGCGGCGAAGGGAGCAAACTGCCTGACACTGAACACAGAGTGGGGCCCATGGCCCTGCTGGAAAATTCAGAAAAGGCTTCCTAAAGGAGAGGAAGACTTCGCTGAAGACTCAAATAGTAGGAGTCAGCCTAGTGCCGGAGGGTGAGGTAGGAAAGGGAGAGAGGGAAGGACATTTTCAGTAAAGATAACAGCATATGGGCTTCCCTGTAGCTCAGACGGTAATGAATTTGCCTGTAGTGCAGGAGACCCGGGTTTGATCCCTGGCTTGAGAAGATTCCCTGGAGAAGGGAATGGCAACCCACTCCAGTATTCTTGCCTGGAGAATTCCATGGAAGGCCTGGTGTGCTGCGATTCATGGGGTCGCAGAGAGTCGGACACGACTGAGCGACTGAACTGAACTGAACTGAACTGAGCAACTAACACTACCAACAGCATATGAAGAGTTGAAGGCGGGAGAAATAGGGCAGCAGCTGAGGAAATAAGTAAACACTACACCTGGTTTCTGGGGGGCCAGTAGTTAGAGTGTAAGGATGGCTCTTCCTAGCCTGCAGGGTGGGGAGTCTGTGTGTGTGTGTGTGCGGGAGTGTGCACAGTGAAGGGAAGGCCCTAAAATGAAAATGGCATTGTATTAGCTCTCTTCCTACCTTTCTGACCAAATGTTCTAGAACTCCTTCTTGGGCTTTCTCGGACCCTCCTTTTTTCCCTCATGTGTCAGCCACAACATCTCAGCCCTTGCGTCCCTGTTTTCTATCGAAACAGATGTTGCAGAGAGCAGTCCTCTCTCTAAGCCTCACCTTCTGCTTCTCTGTAGCTAGCAGAGAGCACATCCCACAGTCCTGTCTTCTGTCCAGGGCTCTGGGCTGGCATTGCCTATAGGCTCCTAAGCAAGCCCCCCACCAGCTAGTGTAGGGTGACCGTGCATCCTGCTTTTCCTCCCTGGTCCTCGTTATGTGTCTTGTTGTGGGCCACTATTATAATTTTTGGCTGCTCTGGGTCCTCATGGCTCTAGGTGCAGTGAACGGGGTCTACGCTCTAGTTGCGTGCACAGGCTTCTCACGCCTTTCTTGTTGTGCAGCACAAGCTCTATGCGTGCAGGCTTCAGCAGTTGTGGTGCGTGGGCTTATTTGCCCCACGGCATGTGGAATTTTCCTGGACCAGGGATTGAACCCGTGTCCCCTGCACTGGCAGTCGGATTGTCATCCACTGCGCCACTAGGGAATTCTGTGGGTGATTATTACCAGTGCCCTCCTGTTCACTATCAAAGTGTCCCAGATTTGACCATAAATTATTTGGTTATGAAACAGGAGGGAAGGGGCAGCACACAACCTTTAAAAGAATGAGACATATTATACTGGAGTGGGGTTGCCAGTTTTCCAGGCAGGAATACTGGAGTGGGGTTGCCAGTATTCCTGCCTGGAAAATCCCATGGACGGAGGAGCCTGGTGGGCTATATATATAGTCCATGGGGTCACAGAGAGTCGGACATGACTGAGTGACTTCAATATTCCAATATGATATGTCTGTCATTCTTTTAAAGGCTGTGTGCGGCCCCCTTCCCTCCTGCTTCATAACCAGATAATTTATGGTCAAATCTGGGACACTGGACATAGGACACAACAAAAACTCCTTAAAATCAACCGGGTCCAAGATGGCGGAAGATTCAACTTCCAGGGCACCTTAAGCCTCCTTAAGCTCATTGCAGTACATTAGCATGCTATAGGACATACCCACCAGTGCCAAGACAGTTCTGAGGCCAACCATAAAAGGTCAAAAGTGGGCAGTGGTCCAATTCCTGGAACTCTCCCCCACCTTCCCTGAAATAATCGAAATAATCCTCCAACTCACTAGCCAATAAAATTACCCAGCCCATAAAAACTAATCGCCCCGTATTTTGGGGTCTCTCACCTTCTGACATGGCCCACAGTCTGTTTATAAAGTGTATTTCTTTCTAAATAAATCCACTTCTTACCTATCACTTTGTTTCTCACTGATTTCGTTCTGTGATGAGACATCAAGAACCTGGGCTTCATTAAGTCCTGAGGCCAGACTTGTGTTCAAGTCCCAGTCTGGGTTGTGTGGTCTCAGCTACCTTACATATATTTTGCTAACTCTAAAACCCTCTATCCCTTCTGAAACCAAAGATCTCTTCTGATTTCTTAGTTTCTGGTCGTTGGTGCCAGGAGGGTCTATGGACCTTTTTCCTTTACTCTGCTGTAACCATGGTCCAGAATCTTGCAGATGCAGGCCCTCTCCCCGGTCCCCACATATGGGTGAATGATCTATTTCAAACACAAGTTTCACTCATTTACACACAGTTTGAACTCCTCTAGTGGCCTGCCAGTATTTTTAAGATGGCATCTTTACTTCAGCTGAAAATTTTAACTTGCTGTATTTGGCCTAACTTTACTATTTTAACATTTTAAAAGATTACTTCCTGTTAGTCTGCATCAGCCAGATCGTTCTACTGACTGACCTTGAAATTACATGCATATTTTGACTTCTACATCCTAGCTCGTGCTGTGTTCTCTTTTGTTCAATGTTCTTTGACTTCTTTTCTAAATACTATCCAAACTTCTAGGCCTAGATTGATTCCATCTCCTCCAGGGAGCTAACTTTAAACCCTCAAGCCTTGATGGGTCAGATGCTCTGTGTCTCTTCTGCTTACTTTTTCTGGGTCTTTGGATCCCCTGTTCTGCACTGCTTAGCAGAATGTAGATGTCCTTGTTCATGCTGCTTGAGCAAATGGAATATTGATTGACTTGAGGTCTTGAAAAGACATTTCTTTTGTCAAACTCATATTTTGCCAAAGGCTGGATACTTGCAGCTAGCACTGTCATAGTTTCATAATAGGATTTCCAAACCTCAGCTGCCTCCAAACCCCGTTCCGCTACCTACCAGCTGTGTGACTTTGGGCAAACTACCTAATCTCTCTGTGACTCAGCTTTCTCTTCTGTAAAATGGAGCTAATAATAGTGTCTATCTTAAGAGGTGGTTGTTAAGTGCTTGGTACAGCACCTGATATGTAGAAATAACTGAATATGGGTTTGCTATTGTGGTCAATTTTTTTCCCTCAACAACCAGTCAATCCCTGGTTAACAGTTCCTTGGTTTGTCACTGGGTCTTCTCAAATGTAGCAGGTTAAAAGACAGTAGCAATGACTGAGCTTGTGGGCATTTATTTGGGGATAACCATAATAAAATCTCTTGCTGATTTACCCTCAAATTAACACCATCAGATGGATTTAGAACCCTATGCCTGCACATCGCCTGATCTACTTAATTCAGATGAGTCTTAAAAGTAATTCAAGTGGAATGCTCTTACTCTCACCTGAACTAACTCCACCTTGTGTTGATTTTCAGTGTGGACTGTCCTCCTCTCTATGCTGTGCTTAGTCGCTCCGTCGGGTCCGACTCTTTGCGACCCCATGGACTGTAGCCCTCCAGGCTCCTCTGTCCATGGGGATTCTCCAGCCAAGAATTCTGGAGTGGGTTGCCAGGACCTCCTCCAGGGGATCTTCCAGACTGTTAGGTTTTCTAGGGCAAGGTTATTGGAGAAAACACTCGCTTACCCCACATTCAAAAGAGCACTTACCCCTGGGTCTCATGGAACCACCGCTTCTGATTCTTCTACTGGATCGACAGTCCACTGAATTCGGAACAAAGAGGGGAGAAGACAGTGGGCATATTTTTAGAGTTCTCACTAATTCAGTGTCACAACTAAATACGGTGTTATTTGGCGTTATGAAATAGGCCCATTTTAGAGCCATTTAAAGTAAACCTGAAAGCTGAAGCTTCAGTGTTTTATGTGGGTCACCTGGATTCTCAGTGAACGCGAGAAAATGAAACCAAATATATTCTAAGCAAAAATTCCTGATGGATTTTACTTTCTTGGTGTCCTCAAGCTCAACTCACGCCTGAAGGACTTGGTTTCGCCTCCATGCCCGTTGGGCAGGAAGATTGCTGGGAGCAAGGGTGTTCCTTTTCCCACCCGCTCTCCAGAGCCTGGCTCCAGTGAGCCGGGGTGGGAGAGTTGCGCATGCGCCCCAGAGTCGCCCCAGACTTCCTCTTTAAGGCCTATTGTTACAGTATGTTGGGTGCTCTTGGGTGATTCTCACAATCTCCGTGTTCCTATCCGGGAGAGGGAGAAAGCAGCTAGCTGATCTCTAACCTACACACTCTATCGCCCTCCGCTTGTGCAGCTAGAAGAAGCAACATGGGCTCTTCCGGAATTTCGCAACAAGGTGAGCTAGATAACCCTGAGCTCTCGGGAGAACCCAGGCCGAGAAGCGCTAAAAATTGCGAGGAGGTGAGAGGCCCGGGAGTCGCACACGCGGGGAGGCTGTCCTTCACTGGCAGTAGCCCCCAGGGTCTCCTCTCCAGCCACCCACCTTTCTAGCCAGGGCGGCGGCAGCTGCTCTTCAAGGAGAAGGCGAGGCTTCGAGATGAACAAGGCTCTTTAGAAACACCGGGGCTGACGGTGTGATAACCACTCAAAAGCTAACA
The DNA here is from genome assembly GCA_006410635.1 of Cephalophus harveyi. Classification (NCBI taxonomy): domain Eukaryota; kingdom Metazoa; phylum Chordata; class Mammalia; order Artiodactyla; family Bovidae; genus Cephalophus; species Cephalophus harveyi. Next base: position 336,417 of record SJYT01053636.1, read on the forward strand.
GAACAGCTGCAAAATATGATAAAAATCACTTGAAAAGTTCATTGATTTTGCAGCAAAACTGCAAGTACTTCACTTTATTATAATTGTTCCCTCGCGCTCTCCAGTGTTGTACTTGAGCTGCAAGGGCGTTGGGGTCAGGGCGGCATTCAGCGAACGGGCCTGGGAAGACAATGGCAGGGAGCTGAAGAGACACTCTCATCATGAGCTAATTTACAAACCAAAGCAAAACAGAGTCGGGTTTTGTCTAAGATTATTAGAAGATGTTAATTCTCTGCTCAAATTATTTCTCTCCCTCCTTTCACCCCAGCAAGCTCATAACTAAAAAAGAAAGCCACATCAACCCACCCGATCTCAGCCTCCCCAATTCTTATCTCCCTAATTAAATTTTGTGACTTGGCATACATGGGTGGGTAGGTTACTTTTTTCTCTTTCTTCTCTTCTCTCTGAGGACAGTGTATTTGTTATTTAAATTTATGTGGCTTCTTGCTGTTTGCTTTGACAACCTGGTAGAATGGCTGTTAGTCCTTCTGCCCCATTTCCGCCCCCCCACTCTGGGTTGGGAGACACAAGGAAAGAACTGGGTGTGTGGAATGACCTCATGGTCCTTGACCCAGTGATGCCAGCAGGCTGCTGGTTCCGTCTCTCTGTCCAGAGCAACAGCAGGTTCTGTCCTGCCCTGTGCTGTCTTGCTGGCCTCACTCTCCTCCCAGGCTGGCTGGATTTAAAAGTAGACGCGCAAACAAACCCCAAACTGGCCTAACTCTCAATTATCTGCATGAGTGGAGGGCTAATCCAATATTCATTTTTACTTGGCCTTGGAATGCCTTGTGTGATTTGTACAGGACAGATTTACCTGGCTGTTTCTGCTTTGCTTGGATGAATCGCGATAACCGTTTTCAGTATGCCCACAGACTTCTGGTGAAACCAGCATCCCAGCCACAGTCTGGGGTGGAAGGAAAGTCTATTTAGGTGGGAGAATCTGACAAAGTTAACACACAGATAAGGTCACCCACCTGGCTGTCCTCCCATCCCTCCCTCTTGTGGCCTTCTAGTTTATTATCTTCATCCACTCAAAGCATGGGGGTAGATTACAGTTGTTGTTGCTTAATCGCTAAGTTGCATCCGACTCTTTGGGACCCCATGGAGCCTGCTAGGCTCCTCTATGGGATTCTCCAGGCAAGGTTACTGAAGGGGTTGCCATTTCCTTCTCTAGGGTATCTTCCGGACCCAGAGATCGAATCCGTGTCTCCTGCATTGCACAGAGTCTTTACTGCTGAGCCACCAGGGAAGCCCAGACTACAGCATCCTGTCACATTTCCACACTCTGATGGTTAGGAGAAGCAGGTTGCGAATTGACTCATTTATTCCTTAAGTAGTTATAAAATATCTCCTACGTGCCAGGTGCTATGCTTGGGGCTGGAGCTACAATTCTAAAGTCCTATGGAGCTGATGCAGCTTACACATGTATCAGATTGTTTTATCCACTGACAGTATACACGAATGTGATCAGCACTGTGATGAGAAAGGGGCTGGGGTGCAATAGGATCACCTGATTGGGACACCTCGTGGAGACTTCTTAAGAAGAGGAGAAATCTTACCTGAAATCTGAAAAGCAGGTAGGAGTTGTTCAGAAGATTGGGCATGGGGTTGGGAGTGGGTGTGTTCGAGGTGAAGGGAGCTGTTTGTACTAAGGGCCAGAGGAGGGACCCAGCATGGGGAGCCAGAGGACCTGGGTGGGGTCCAGAGTAGTTGGAGCAGAGCAGGTGAGGCTGGAGGAGAGGTGAGGCTGCAGACATAGCGGGTGGAGGAGAGGCGAGGCTGGGGGAGAGGCGAGGCTGGGGGAGAGGCGAGGCTGCAGACACAGCGGGTGGGGGAGAGGCGAGGCTGGAGGAGAGGTGAGGCTGCAGACACAGCGGGTGGAGGAGAGGTGAGGCTGGGGGAGAGGCGAGGCTGGGGGAGAGGCGAGGCTGCAGACACAGCGGGTTGGGGAGAGGCGAGGCTGGGGGAGAGGCGAGGCTGGGGGAGAGGCGAGGCTGGGGGAGAGGCGAGGCTGCAGACACAGCGGGTGGGGGAGAGGCCGTGAAGGCTCATAGGACAGCAGGGCTTTGAATTTTATTCCAGCTTTCTGAGTGCAGACTCTGAGGGACATTTTCATCAGCATGCTGGGCTCGTAAGGGGTCTGACACCCTTTCAAAGAGCTATTAAAGAAACCACAACTATATGTTTATTATTTCTTTTTATTGAAGTATAGTTGATTTTCAATGTTGTGCTAATTTCTGCTATACAGCAAAGTGATTCAGTTATACAAATATATACAGTATTTTCTTTTCTATTAGAGTTTATTGTACGATACTGAATGTAATTCCTTGTGTGGTATAGTAGGACCTTGTTGTCTGTTTTATATATAGTGGTTTGTATCTGCTAATCCCAAAACTCCTTATTTATCTTTGCATCAACTCACTTTCCCCCTGTAACTGTAGGTTTGTTTTCTATGTCTGTGAGCCTGTGTCTGTTTTGTAGATATGCTCATTTGCACCATTTGTTCGATTCCACGTATAAGTGGTACCATATGGTGTCTGTCTTTCTCTGACCTGCTTCGCTTAGTCTGATACTCTCTAGGTCCATCTATGTCACTACAAATGGCATGGTTTCACTCTTTCTTATGGTTGAGTAATATTCCCTTGTGTGTATGTATGTATATGTATCACATCTTTATCCATTCTGTTCATGGACATTTACATTGCTTCCATGTCTTGGTTATTGTAAGTAGTGAAAGTGAAAGTGAAGTTGCTCAGTCGTGTCCGACTCTTTGTGAGCCCATGGACGGTAGCCTACCAGGCTCCTCCCTCCATGGGATTCTCCAGGCAAGAGTACTGAAGTGGGTTGCCATTTCCTTCTCCAGGGGATCTTCCTGACTCAGGGATCGAACCTGGGTCTCCCGCTTTCCAAGCAGATGCTTTAACCTCTGAGCCACCAGGGAAGCCCTATTGTAAATAGTACTGCAGTGAACTATTGAACATTGAAGTGCATGTGTCTTGAATTAGAAAAACTATCTGTTTAATATTTATTTTTATAGGATAAAGAGAAACCGATTTTCTGTTAATAGAAAACTGTCTATCTCTTTTCTTATCTCTTCAAAATGAGTTAATTTTTCCCCTCAAATACAACATAACAATTGAACATATTTGGATTATTCATTTTCTGTCTAAACTTACATATATTTACCTGGAATGAGTTGATCACACATAGGCATAACTAACACAAATGTGTTTGCACAATCTTGTTTAAAATATTTTTGAAATTTCTTTATTTTTGACTTTCATGTAGATAAAATGTGTTCTCATTTTTCTGAGTTTTTTTTTTCCTTCTTTTGATTTTTTTATATGTGTCATTTTCAAATAAGACAACTTATTGCAAGCCTTCAAATTTTATTATGGTCTTTTCAAAGTCAGGTATAGTTGGTGTATAATATTAAATATTATATAAATTATAAATGTACACATTTATATGAGTCACAATTAAAAAAAAATTCTGATGTGGTTTTTTTTGACTGTGCCACATGACTTGTGGGATTTTAGTTCCCCAGCCAGGAATTGAACTTGGGCCCCCAGCAGTGGAAGCTCCAAGTTCCTAGCCCCTGGCCACTGGGGAATTCCCAGTTCACAACTTCTAAGGCTGTGCTGCATTTACAGTTACCACAGAATGTTTTCCATATTTGCCGTGTTGCACAGTGTGTCCTTGCGGCTTATCCTATGCCTGCTGGTTTGTGGCTCCCGCTCGCCTACCCCTGTATTGCCCTTCCCTGGCTTTTTCCCCACTGGGAACACTGGTTTGTTCTCTTTATCTGTTGAGTCTAAGGACCTTCAAACTTAGATCAAGTAAATCATTTGTTTGTTAATCAGAACTGTACCATAAGTCTTAAGTGAGTTTCAACATGTCAGCAGACAGAAGTAGGCGACCTCAGAAGCCTGCCATCTGGCTGGTCTCAGGTGGTGGTATGACCTAGCCTTCACCAAGAAAATCACTTTCTGATTATTAAGAAACACTCTGCGGTGCTCAGTCAGCTCTTCTGGGGACACAATCCATTCTGGCCAGATGGGGACCAGTTTTTACTTTGTCAGTGGTGTGAAATGTACAGGAACCTGAGTTAACTGGTACTACATGTTTGATCTGCTGGAATGATCTCAGGGTATCTTACACACTGTTGTCTCAGGGAGTTTCTAGGCCATCTGGTTCCATGATAGGGTTCTGTATGACTCCAGTGGATACTAGGTTTGAGGGGAGCAGAAAAGAGACAGAAGGAGAAGTGTTGCTGACCTAGGTAAGGGATTGTGGTGGTCTCAACCAGGAAGGAGATTCATAGGGGAGATTAAGAGGATAAATTAAGAAGCACTAAAAAGTTCAGTTGACAGAACTTTGTGATAAGATTTGAAGAACGACGAAGATATTAAGATTAGTGCGTGGGTTTCCTGTTTGAGCAGCTTGGTGGATGGTGATACTAGCTTTAATGGTGGGCGACAAAAGAGGGGCGTATGTAGGGAAAAGAGTTCAGTCTGGTCCTCTCAGGTATCTGTGGCCTCTCCTGACTGAGATGTCAAACAGTTGAGTGAGCAGGGTCTGGCTCAGGAACCCTAGCCAAGTGAGAAATGTGAAATCTGGATATCATTCATATAGTGAAGGGAGTGCTGGAATCAGATAAGGTTAAGCAGAGAGAGTGGGAAGTAAGTGGAGAGACGTAGTCAGGACAGAATCTTGAGAAAAACCAGTTTTTAAGGAGACATCTAAGGAATAGTAACTACAAATGATATTAGGAAAGAGCTAGTAAAGAAAAATTAATCAGTTACAAGAAGAAGTTCTGAATCTTGTCTCATTGTGACTTTAAAAATTTTATTTATACTTATTTTATTCAGTTATCTTTACAATGAAGTGCTTCAGACATTCAAAGAGGTATAGACTACAACAATATGATAAATACCCATGAAGCACCCCCACCCGTAGTTCTGGGCACCCCTTCCCGATCCCTCTTCTCACCTTCATCTCAGGGGTAACCTATTGTGAAATTCCCATGTTTGTCTTTATACTTTCATGAGTATACCTCGTGGTGTCGTCATGCAAAAGGAAACACCATCTTCCGTAATGATCAGGACATGATCCTCAAATTTCAAAGAAACAAGCATCCTTTAAAGAAATGATATATTTTCTTCTATTTTTCCAGACCTGATCACATTTTGATTGCTAAGTGTACCCAGCTATCAATTCATCATCTCTCAGCTCCAGATCTAGCCTTTGCCCTGCTTTGTGGTACTGGAGCTGGAACGTTCTTTCTCTGCCAACTGGTGCAATATTCCCTTGCCAGAAGAGGGCACGGGAGGGCACTGCAGGCGGCAGGGGCCTCTCTTCCTGGTTCTGGTATGCAACTTCTTACTCTTGCCTGACGGCCACTCACTCGCAGGTCAGCCAGTGGTGCTCACTCTCCAGTGAGTGTGACGGGCATCTCAGCGGGTAGTTTCCCAGGGAGGCTCATGGTGTCCTCTCCGCCCATAGCAGAAAGTTTTCTGCCCTCCAGCCCTGGCACGTGGCTCTCCAACCTCTTCACCATCCAGTGGGCTGTAGCCACATTCTCTTCAACTAGCTGTAGCCCTCAGCCCTGGGGTGGGGTTCCCTCCAGAGGTGCTGTGCCTCTAGATCTGGAGGTAGTTTAGGGGGCACTCAGTACCCCTTTGTCTGTTCTATATATCTGCAATCCCTCTGTTCTCCAGAGCTCTCTTTACCCTTTAGTAGTTAATTCCCTGTTACTGTGAATAATTCTTCATATTAAACTTTCTTGTACACAATATTGTTTAGATCGTGTCTCCTCACTGGATCCTGACAAACATTAGGGAGAAATCTGGACTGGTGGTAACAGACTTTGCACTTTTCTTAGTGGTGAGACATTGGCAAGTCATGTCCTCTTCCTGGATTTAAAATCCTCTTTGGTAAACTGTGGATACTTCCATTCCCCCTATCCACATGGTTCCAAAAATCACATTGGATAATGGACTTATGAAGGAGTGGAATTGAGAAGACACATTCGGTCTGAATTCAAGTAGAAGAAAGTCGAAGAGTTAGGGGGAAATAAAAGATGAAATAGAAAATACTGGGGAGCAAGACTGATCAGCACTTGGTTTCATATCACCTGAAGTCTCCTCTCTCCGTTCTTTTTGCTTTGTGAAATGAAAAGAAGCAAAACTCTTGAGAACAGGGAGCTTGAAAAAAAAAAACCAAGTTCTTTCCTTTAATAATATTAGAAATCTATATAGAAATGACTTTATATTAAGCCCCTGGGAGCTGAGTGACTTAAGGAGATTGGTGCCAAGGAAACTTGAGAGTTGAGGATAAATCAACTTTAGGGACTTTTGATTTATCTAAAATTTGAGTGAACTGATAACAATTGCACTACAGGTTAGAGAGAAAGATGCTAAATTGCCTTTTAGTATTTTTAAATTTAATCTTTTTGTTCTAAAACAACTATTTTTTTTAGGCCTTGTTATATGTGAGTTTTAATATTAGGTTATAATGTTTTACTAAGTCACTTCAGTCGTGTCCGACTCTGTGCGACCCCATAGACGGCAGCCTGCCAGGCTCCCCCGTCCCTGGGACTCTCCAGGCAAGAACACTGGAATGGGTTGCCATTTCCTTCTCTAATATGTTTTACCAAAAGAGGAACTCTGGAGGCTTGTTGTTTAAAATGTGTCTTTATGGCATGACACCTAGTGGCCAAATGTCTGAATTACAGGTTTAGTAGTTTTGTGGGCTAAGCAGGTAGTAGGCTATAGCTATGGTAACCATATGAGGCTTCCCCCCATGGCTCCAGGCTTCCCTCCAGGAAACACAGGAGACTCTGGTTCAGTTGCTGAGTCGGGAAGATCCCCTGAAGAAGGACATGGCATTCAGTCCAGTATTCTTGCCTGAAAAATCCCGTGGAGAGAGGAGCCTGGCATGCTACAGTCTAGTGGGTCACAGAGTCAGACCTGACAGCGTGTAAGCATGCTAACCACACACATAATGGTAACCATATGAGAGATTGCCGGCTATAGTTACCTTTACCTGAGATGTTTTTGAGAAAATTCTGTTTTGGTGCAGTTTTATTCTTCTCATTTAGCAGGATTTATTACTTGCACAAAAAAAATGTAATTTTATGTGATACCTATTAAGAGTATTCATGGACAGGGAGGCCTGGCGCGCTGTGATTCATGGGGTTGCAAAGAGTCGGACACGACTGAGCGACTGAACTGAACTGAAGAGTATTCACAGAAATAAGTTTGTCATGTGTCCTCAGTTGTTTCTTTTCTTTTTTTTTTTTGGTTCAGAGAGCCTGGTCTTTGTAGATAGGTATGGCAGAAGGACTCAGAGTAGGATATTCCTTCTGTTCTCCTCTTTTTGGTCCTTAATTTACTGACCTGTAAAACCAGAGGGGTTGATTTGTTCAGTGACAGAATTTTTTAAATTGTGACTCAGAGCGAAAATTACTTTAACGTCATATTATTTCTCCTTGTCTCTCTTTCTCTTCCTCTGTCTCTCTCTCATGTGTGTATGTACCCACACTTATCAAATTTCCGTGAAACTGCCCAGTCTCCCTAAATGCAGTCCATTTGGTTCTGTTCTACACCATGCCATGCCACTTCATTCCATTCTATTTACAACAAAACTGAACAAAACCCAATGAGCTGCTGTTAATAATTTGTGACAAGTGGGTCTCACCCCAAAGTCCAAAATGCACTGAACAAAATAATCTCTAACAAACAATCTAAGTCTATGAGACTATCTGCTACTTCATGATAAAAATCTCCTCACAGTGGGTCCCTTACAACTGCTCATACCCAACTGCTTTAGCCCTACCAAGCCTCTGCCATCAGCAAATCCATGGTCAAAGAGAAGTGAGTCTGAATACAGAATAGGTGCCCCATTCCTGCCAGTACATGGTATTTGGAATTAATTTTGTGCTCAAAACCTGGCATGTTGTGCCCCTCCCCGACAAGATACCTTCTTGTTGGCGTTCTGCCTTGGTCTTCTTTGCTCGGAGTGCCCAGCTCCCTGTTTAGCTATGGAGGTTGGACCCTGTCTCCTGTGCCCCAGCCCCTGGCTGTGTCCTCATTCATTCTGGATGAACCTTCCAAGATGCATAATGATACCACCTGTTTGGCAAGTGGATGTTTTTGATTCTGATGTCTGTCTTGAATGAATCTTCATTCATCACTTTTCTTTGGGTATTCCAAATCCTACTGCTGGCCTCCCTAGCTAGAATCATGGCCTCCCCTCCCCTGTCTGCTACATGCAGAGTCCAGTAAGTCTCATGGTCCAGCCTGGTGGATCGCAGAGTGCTAACCCTATACATTTATGCATTTTTGTGACTTACAGAGTGGGCTGTGGGTAATTTAACTTAAATTTGCCTATTTAAAATTTCTGTGGGCTTCTCTGGTTGCTCAGGTGGTAAAGTATCTGCCTACAACGTGGGAGACCTGGGTTTGATCCCTGGGTCTAGAAAATCCCCTGGAGGAGGGCATGGCAACCCACTTATTCTTGTCTGGAGAATCCCCATGGATAGAGGAGCCTGGAGGGGTCCCAAAGAGCTGGACACAACTGAGCGACTTGCTATTCTATTATCACTTTAATATACCATATAATTCACCTTAAAAGTTCATGAAATATTTCTATTTTAAAAATAACCCCCCTTTGTAACATTAAAATGCATTTCCCCTTCTCTGTTTATCCCTTGTCTCACCAGTTACCTGCTTTATAAGACCATACTTTGTAGATAGTTTCTTTCAGTGGGTGTGAATCTCTTTAGCTCAAAAAAGTTTTATCAACATATCTTTGGGGTCTTATATTTCCTCTCTAGCTCCTGTAGGGAGAGAAAAAGTTTCAAAGCACCCTAAGAATTTAAGGAAGAGCTCAGGGAGGACTTCCTCGCAGAAGGAGGTTGTGGAGTATTTCCTTTAAAATAATAGTAATAATTTAAAAAGGGGGGTGGAATGGGGAAGTAGTCCTGGTCTGGGAGGCCTGAGGGAGAGTTGAATGACTTCTCAAGGTTTGATCCAGCTCTAAGATTCTTTGATGTGATTGCCTGTCCCTTCTAGCTGTCTGTTTTTGATCCAAGGCTTTGCCTGCTGGAGCCCTGAGCTCTGAGTGAGAAACTCCTAGCTCAATACCACCCTCGGCAACCCAGGACCTTGCACCATCTGGCTGACCTGCGTGTGCTCCCTAGGAATTCCAGACCAGACTAATGGCTTGCTCTGATTTGCTCTGACTGTTGGGTTCCAGGGAAGGCCCATGGCGTGTGCAGCTGATGAAACCCTTCCAGGGACCTGCTGCCTCCATGAGTTAACTCATTAGAGGGGCTTCCCGGGCATTCTCTCACACTGAGCAGAGTCTGCCTTTCACCTCCTCCTGTTTCGCATTTCACTGGTTATGCATGGTTGACCGGATAACTCACTTCTGCAACCAATCAGCTCGTCAGAGTCCAGCCTAATTACTGAGTCCGCAGGTGTGAGTCAGGTTAAGTAGGAGTCACATTAATCCCTCGTTGAATACCAAGTTAACGGGAAGTGGAGTCCTCTAGATATATTACGAAGTGATTTGGGAAATAGGATGATTTTAATTTAATATCTGTATAACCACTGCAAGGAACAATTGGATCAAGAACTTCTTTGCAGGGTTTGTATGTTTTAATGCCATCGAGTCCTGGATAGGCTGAGACCCACGTGAATCCCCACATTCATAAACATGAAAATGCTTATAATATTCTTGGATTTCTTCTTTTTTTCCAGTGTTTATAGCAGCTTTGTTCTTAATTGATTCTTGTCTTTCTTCTGAACCACATTCCTGTTTTGTGACTTTTCACCTTTTGTGAACAGTTAGCTCTTACTTGATGAGATGTTTTTATAACAGTACGTGTGCTTCCCGAAACCATTTTACGAATAGCTTTTCTTTGTGTGTGTGTATTACATAGAATATATATTATAATTTATATAATATATATATTATAATTTTATATATTATATATTATAATATATATACATATATATTATATATACATATAGTGTATATATAGAGAGTATATATATCACTTTCCTTTTAAATTTTAGTTATTTTAAAATTCCTAAACAATGCACGTTTTTATTCTTGTTGAATATTCAAACAGTACAGAGAAGGCTGAAGTTTCCCTGGCTTAACCACGCCAAGTCCAATCTTCTGTGTAGAGGTGGCCACTTTTTAAAAACTTAAGAGTATATCTCTTTAGCCCCTATTGGAAGGGCACTCTGGAGCCATCTGCTTGGGTTTGAATTCTTGTCCTGTCACTTACCAGCTGAGTGATTTGGGCAAGTTAGTGAACTCTATGCCTCAGTTTCTTTCCCTTCAAAAATGGGGACAGTAATAGAGTCTATTTCATAGGGGTTTTGTAGGATTAAAAAAGTTAATCTGTGTAAAGCACTTGTAACAATATCTGGCATATGGTAATTGCTCAAAGTATTACATATACGTATACCTACATACTTTGGAAAATTTTAATGTTTTATATACTTGGTACCATACCTATATATATTTCTATTACTTCCTTTTTAAAAAGTCCATATTAGCACAAGTAAATATAACCCCACTCTTCTTTAAACTGTTGCACAGTGTTTCATGGTATGTACATGATTTATTTAGTCATCCATCCCCTATTGGTGGGTATTCATATCTCAGTTTGCTGCTGTTGGCTAACAAAGCTGCAGTGAATGCCTTTATACATGCTTCCTTTAGCATGTGGATGTTACTGTGTTTGTTTAGGGCAAATACTGAGACGTGGAATTACCAGGCTGAAGGGTATACCTGGTAGTGGTGATGATGTGTGTGTGTGTGTGTGCTCGCTGTTTTGGACATTGTTAATATTCTTGAATATTTTTGCCTTTTGTAATCACCCACACAGTACCTTCTCTGGGGTTGTTCATTCCTTCTCATACTTCTGTTCTGTTGAGATCATCTTTATTTATTTATTTTTTTTTAGATTTTTTTTTTTTCCTTTTCTTTTTTTTTTTTTAAATTTTATTTTTACTTTATTTTACTTTACAATACTGTATTGGTTTTGCCATACATTGACATGAATCCACCATGGGTGTATATTAGCTCCCAATCCCGCATCCCCCTCCCACCTCCCACCCCACATCATCTCTCTGGATCATCCCCGTGCACCAGCCCCAAGCATCCTGTATCCTGTATCGAACATAGGCTTGTGCTTCGTTCTTACATGATAGTATACATGTTTCAATGCCATTCTCCCAAATCATCCTTAGTCTGAGAACTTCCTTTAGATGTAATCCAGAAATGCTGATGATGAATTTGTTGTCTTTGTTTTGTTCTGCAGGTTTGGCTTATTTGAGAGCATTTTTTTTTTTTTTGCCTTCATTTTAAATTAAATTTTTAATTTTGAGATCTCCAGAGATTCACATGTAGTTGTAAGAAGTAAGGCACAGGACTCCCGTGTACCCTTGACCAGATAGTAAAGTTCTCTAAGAACGGTAGTACTGAAAGCCTGAGATTCTCACCAGCGTCTATGCACTTTGGCTGGACCGGTCTCTTGACCTCTCCTGAGCAGTGGCTGACTTCTAAAATCTCTGCACAGCACTTCGCCTCTCAGTGGCTCTTCTCTGTGAGGTCTTTTAAGGTCTAACCCTCAGGAGTTGGCCTAAAGCTTGGGGTGAATTCTATGCAGATTTTGGGATCCAGCTCCCTCTTCTCTAAAACTCTGCCCCTTAGACTTCAGTCACTGTGGCAACCATTAATCCTATCCTCTTTTCCCTCTTCTATCCCGAGAACTTGAAAAAAATGAAATCAGAGAAATAGCAGTAGGCTGAATTGTTGTTGGTCCTTGTGAGCTATTTATGCCACTGTCAGTTCAGTTCAGTTCAGTTCAGTCACTCAGTCGTGTCCGACTCTTTGCGACCCCGTGGACTGTAACCTACTAGGCTTCTCCGTCCGTGGGATTCTCCAGGCAAGAATACTGGAGTGGATTGCCATTTCCTTCTCCAGGGGATCTTCCCGACCCAGGGATCGAACCCAGGTCTCCCGCATTAGAGGCAGACGCTTTAACCTCTGAGCCACCAGGGAAGCACTATAATCATTGATATCACAGGTAAGCAACATTATAAATGGGTATTCATTTTTGGGTATGGGTACTTGTGGAAAATTCTGAAAGAGATGGGAATACCAGACCACCTGACCTGCATCTTGAGAAACCTATATGCAGGTCAGGAAGCAACAATTAGAACTGGACATGGAACAACAGACTGGTTCCAAATAGGAAAAGGAGTACGTCAAGGCTGTATATTGTCACCCTGCTTATTTAACTTATATGCAGAGTACGTCATGAGAAACACTGGGCTGGAAGAAGCACAAGCTGAAATCAAGATTGCCAGAAGAAATATCAATAACCTCAGATATGCAGATGACACCACCCTTATGGCAGAAAGTGAAGAGGAACTAAAAAGCCTCTTGATGAAAGTGAAAGAGGAGAGTGAAAAAGTTGGCTTAAAGCTCAACATTCAGAAAACGAATCATGGCATCTGGTCCTATCACTTCATGGCAGATAGATAGGGAAACAGTGGAAACAGTGCCAGACTTTATTTTTTGGGGCTCCCAAATCACTGCAGATGGTGACTGCAGCCATGAAATTAAAAGACGCTTACTCCTTGGAAGGAAAGTTATGATCAACCTAGATAGCATATTGAAAAGCAGAGACATTACTTTGTCAACAAAGGTCCATCTAGTCAAGACTATGGTTTTTCCAGTGGTCATGTATGGATGTGAGAGTTGAACTGTGAAGAAGGCTGAGCGCCGAAGAATTGATGCTTTTGAACTGTGGTGTTGGAGAAGACTCTTGAGAGTCCCTTGGACTGCAAGGAGATCCAACCAGTCCATTCTAAAGATCAGCCCTGGGATTTCTTTGGAAGGACTGATGCTAAAGCTGAAACTCCAGTACTTTGGCCACCTCATGCGAAGAGTTGACTCATTGGAAAAGACTTTAATGCTGGGAGTGATTGGGGGCAGGAGGAGAAGGGGACGACAGAGGATGAGATGGCTGGATGGCATCACCGACTCGATGGACGTGAATTTGAGTGAAATCTGGGAGTTGGTGATGGACAAGGAGGCCTGGCTTGCTGCGATTCATGGGGTCGCAAAGAGTCAGACACGACTGAGTGGCTGAACTGATCTATTGAGATAATTATATTGATTTTCCTTTTAATATAGTAATGGAGTGATTAACACGAGTAGGTATTTAAGCTTGAGCCATCCTTACATTTATAGGATAAAATTGTCTTGATTATGATTCATCATTAATTTTAATAGGCTGCTATTAAATTTCTGGGGAAGCCCACCTGGTGCAGTGGTAAAGAATCTGCCTGCCAATACAGGAGATGCAAGAGGCACGGGTTTGATCCCTGGGTTGGGAAGATCCCCTGAGTAGGAAATGGCAGCCCACTCCAGTATTCCTGCCTTGAAAATCCCATGGACAGAGGAGCCTGCCAGTCCAGCCTATAGTCCATGAGGTTGCAAAAGAGTCAGACACAACTGAGTGACTGAGCACAATAAATTGCTAATATTTTATTTGGGACTTTTGCGTGTCTCTTCACAGGTGATACTAGCTTAGGTCTTTATTTTTGTGTGTTGTACCTGTCCATTTTTAATATCAGAGTTATGCTGACTTCATAAAATGAATACAGTTACTTTCCATCTTTGCTCGTGCTATGTAACATTGGGTATAAACTGGTTATTTTCTGTTCTTTGTGTATTTGGTAGAATCTTTAAAAAGACTATTTGTCCACTCATGCTTGTATTTCTTGACTGTTATAATTCATACTTTCTTATGAAATCATTGTTTTTTTAATCTAGGTTTCAAACTTACTGCCATAGTATTATTATTACACATAGTGTTCTCTTAAGATGAAAAAATGATAGCTGTAGTTAAATACTTATTTCCATTCATTTGGAGCTTTCTTTATCAGATCAGCCAGTTTATTTATTTTTCAAAGACCTAGCTTTTAGTTTCATTGATCAATGCTTTTTTAAAAGAAAATATTATCTTTAATTTCTTGGTTAGTCTTCATTGAATTTTTTCTGGTTTGTCTGGCTTACTTATTTTCACTTTTCTAGATTTTTCATTAGTTCAATTATCAACAACTTTATTTTCTATCAAATGTATCAAGGCCATAAATTTTCTTAAGATTCGTTTAGGGTATATGCTCTTATTTTTGGTATGTTGTATTCTTTTTGTTGTTCATTTCTAAATAGTATGTTATTTGCACATCTGTGAGTGCTACATGCTAAGTCACTTCAGTCATGTCCAACTCTGTGTGACCCTGTGGAGTAGCCCGCCAGGCTCCTCGCTCCAAGGGATTCTCCAGGCAACAATGCTGGAGTGGGTTGCCATGCCCTCCTCCAGGGCATCTTCCCAACCTGGGGACTGAGCCTGAGGCTTTTTTGTCTCCTGCCCGGGCAGGTGGGTTCTTTACCACTAGCGCCACCTACTTCTTTTTTAATCTATTATTATTATTATTATTTTTTCAGAATTGTGTTCACATTTCTGGCCGGTTATTTTTGGAGTGGAGGTGTGTTAGAGTGGATGCTGTGATGTGTGACCTAGTTCTATTTTTGGGGCCAAGACACTTGTTGTCCCTGGTGCAAGGAGTGTTGGCCGCTGGTGGGTCACAGCCGAGTCCTTCTCTAGTCGTTGCCTTCAGCCAATGGAGCTGCTGCCCCCAAGTCACACCCCTTCTGAGGTTCCCAAGGCAGCTTACATCCAGTGACTGGTTGATACCGGGTCCAAAGGCCTGAACTTCTTGCCTCAATCTGGTACAGCTCTGAGGGGCAGTCTCAGATCTAAGATTCTCTGTGAGATTGACTGAGGCCTCCCTTACAGCTGCAGTACCGTCGGCTGCACCCTCTGCCCAGGCCTCCTGTGTGAGTGTTTCACAGGTTTTGCTCCCAAGAGAGCTGCCCCTGCACAGAGATTCCCATCTCAGACCCTGTTTCCTGGGGAATCTGATCTCTGACGGGGCTATCTTTTGGTGGTTATTTCTAATATCACATGTAGGAGAGTTTCTGTGCCTAGAAGTAGACCCACTAGGTTAAAGGGAATATGCGTTGCCAGCTTTATCAGATATTCTAACTAGATCTTGGAAGTGGCTGTGCACGTCTGCTCTCCTGTCAGTAGCATCCTTTGCATCCTTGGTAGCACTTATTTTACTTTTCTTTTATCATAACTTCCATAGGTCACTCTATTTGTATCGTTCTCTTGCATAAATAGGTTGTAGGTAACTTTAAAAACTCAGTGAGTCTCCAGCTTTGAATTGATGAATTCTAGATGTTCACTTCCATTATTAATGTCATTTTTATTAAAGGGATATAGTTGATTGATTTAGTTCAAAATATAGGACCAATGGATCAGAAAATAGGTATGCTGCTGCTGCTGCTGCTAAGTCACTTCAGTCGTGTCCGACTCTGTGCAACCCCATAGACGGCAGCCCACCCTCCCCCATCCCTGGGATTTTCCAGGCAAGAACACTGGAGTGGGTTGCCATTTCCTTTTCCAATGCATGAAAGTGAAAAGTGAAATTGAAGTCGCTCAGTTGTTCCTGACTCTTAGCGACCCCATGGACTGCAGCCTACCAGGCTCCTCCGTCCATGGGATTTTCCAGGCAAGAACACTGGAGTGGGGTGTCATTGCCTTCTCTGGAAAATAGGTATACTAATCCTTATTTTGCCCAGGTTCAGCTCTATAACTTAGAGTCAGTCATATATTCCTCTCTGAATCTCATTTTTCCCATGTTAACTGTGTAAGTTGGACTGTAAGAATCTCCTAGCTCCCATTTACTCTGACAGCAAATGATTCCCAGGATTCAATCCCTACCCCCTTCTTCCATCACCATCCTCACCCTCCACTGCCCACATTGAAGTCATACCTAGGGACCATCTATTCTCTTCTTAGAGGAGAAAGAAAGCTTTTGCTTTGATAGGGATTTGGGGGTCAGCCTTAGTGTAGGACAATGTCCAGAGCTGGAAGGGGGAAAACCAGGATGGATTTCTTCATTCTTTTTGCTGTTTTACTCCCTTGCTCTCAACCTCCACTTGACTCAAATTCTAACTGTTTACTGGCCTAGGGACAGTATCCATTAATTCTTATGTAATCATTTCTATTTAGTTCTTTGAGACATCTCACAAAATGAGAAACAAAGATCTGGTTCTTTGAAAGTTCTTAGATGGATCAGTATTTATTGAAAAAAAATATTTATTGATGCTATTTTGGCAACTCTGGGAGTAAAAACGAGAGTCTGACTCTCTCCTTGAAGTACACAGTCTGGTGGTAAGACCTGGCACACCAGGAGCATGCTCCAGACAGACAGCTCTAGGTGTGGTCAAGAGTGAAGGCTTCCCAGCCCGGGGGCTGCCAAAGGAACCCTTACTGAGATGGTGTGCACGGTGGCACCAGAAGGGTGGGAAGGAAAAGGAGGAGACGAGCCGAAATTATCTATTCTTATTCTGGTTGCACATGTTTCCTGTTTTTTCCTGTGGTGAAATGAATAGACACTAAAATCACAGCCAGCTTTTCAAGATCTTCTAAGCCTTGGAATCTGCTCCAGGTAAGGCCTAGCATCACCCTCATGTATCTTTATCATCAGCAACGATAAACTTTCTGGTTCAAAGTCTTAGTATCCTTTCTCCTGAGATTTTGGGGAAGAGGCAAGAATATAAGAGAGCACTACTGAGAGGGCTGTGGTTTTCTCTGGCAGGCAGGTCATTGGTTTCATATGAAAAGATGCCCAGTCTGCCATGAAAATAAATAACCACATGTCCTGTCTACAGACTGGGAGAAATCAGTCCACAAATGTAATAGAAAGCAGGCCCAAGAGCCTTAGGGAAATGAGTCAGAATCTATTTTTTTCTATTTTCTTTTTAACCCATCTCTTTTAGACTTTTGCTTTTACTTTTGTGTGTGTGTGAAATTCCATATTGGCAGCAGAATTGATTGCCTCTGGGCAGATGTCTGTGTGTCTAGGGCCTATTGATAAAGGGGCAGGAGAAGGAAGTGGAGATACTGGGAACTGAAGAAGGAACATATGGGAGGAATCAATATAGATTATACCAACTGAATTGGAATTCCAGTGACCAAACAATGTTTAAACAAAATGGCTGGTCACTTTTCATCTCTGATGGAAATGTCATCCAATAGTTGTTCCCCTTCTGGGAATAATGCCACAAACAATTATAGAAAATTGACTTTATACCTGAATTCCCAAATGAGAGGGAAAAGTTCCAGGCACCTGATTTCTCAGATGAACACAAAAATACTCACATGAAATGATCTGGAACAATGTATTGGTAAATTGTGTTCTTTGAAGCAACACAGCAACATGTGCACACGTAGATGGAACTCAAGTGGAGCGACCGATCTGGATGGGGTTCATCAGGAAGGCTTGCTGAAAGTGGACTTTGCACTTTTTCAGGACCGTGAAGTCACAGATTGAGGTTGAAGACGGGTTAAATTCTGGGTGGTGAGGTCGGCCACCTTCTGTGGTGGCTTCAGACCACAGAGATCTCAGCTGGTCTTTTTTGCATTTTCATCTCCCAGTACCCCCTGCCCCTACAGCCTGTAGGTTGCAGGAGGGGAGAACGTATTCCAGGTTATTCTTCTCTGGAGCCCGGCTCCAGGTGAGGTGAACAAAGCCTCTTCGTGCCCTCTTTAGCATTCAGTTCTCTAAAGGTTTCTATTTCATGCCCTGCATTAACATATCAGTGCCACCAAAATGCATGCATATTCACTAAATTTCTTTCAGTTGAAAGAGCTAACGTGCCCTTGTAATACCATTAAATGTGAACAATTATGAAGAAAGAGAACCTTCCATTTGGTCTCTCTTTCAAGACCTCAAACTAGATTACCTTGTTTTCTTAATAGGTGAAAGTCCTTTTACCCAACGAAGTAGATATGGACAAATTGCTTCTGTTTCAGGCTATTTCAAAAGCCTTTCCTGTCTGTTGCCTTTCCCATTCATTTGTACTGGAGGTGGGATGTTAATTCTTGATCACAGGCACTAAACGAGGGGAGCTATATCACTGGTAATAGAAAGTGGCAGATAGTCCAAAAGACATTTTTTATTTGGCTTCGGAATATACGTATGCACTTACCTTTGAATATGGTGATGTTTGACACTCCAGAAATTTATTTCAAACCAAATTAGGAAGCCAAACTGGGAAGGCTTCATGCCCCTGGAACTAAGAGGCTATGTCCAACTTTTTGTCTTGCCAACCCCAATTAATTTCACCTTGCAACTCACTTCAAGCTGTGGAAAAGCATGAAGGATTTTCAGACTCATTGTCATTTCATTCGCAGCCAAACCCATGCTGAAGCAGGGAAAGAGTTAAATAGGCCAGTTTCTTTTATTTTTTACTGGAGTATAGTTGCTTTATAATGTTGTGTTTCTGCCATATAGCAAAGGGAGTCGGCTACATGTTTATATATATCCCCTCTTTTTTGGACTTCTTTCCCATTGAGCACTGAGTTGAGTTCTCCTTGCTATACAGTAGATTCTCATTGGGCCCGTTTCAATAGGTTTCCTGAACAGAGATACTCGAGAATTCAACAGAACTACATTTAATATAGATTTAAGAATTAATCTGTAAAGAGCCTGTATCTGAAGTTCCAACAGAGCAACTTTCCAAATACAGAAGAAGTTAATTTAGATCAATACATTGATTTCATGATGCACCAAACACTCCTATTTTATAGTGGATGCTCAGTTGTGTCCGACTCTTTGCGGCCCCGTGGACTATAGCCTACCAGGCTCCTTGGTCCGTGGAATTTTCCAGGCATGAATACCGGAGTGTGTTGTCACTTCCTACTCCAGGGGATCTTCCTGACCCAGGGATCGAACCCAAGTCTCCTGCGCCTCCTGCACTGGCAGGCTGATTCTTTACCACTAGCGCCACCCGGGAAGCCCCATTATAGTGGATTTATGATTAAAAAACAAACAGGCAGGCATCTTATTATAACTAGAAAGCCTTAACTGGTGTAGCTTGTGCCTGTCTTTTCAGCCTCATCTATTCCTTCCCACCCTTTGCTGAGTATGTGGCAGCCCTGTTAGTCTGTCCTTGTTTTATGGGACATGCCAGGTGTTTCTTGACTCAGGGCCTCTGTACGTCAGTTTCTGCTGTCTCTGCCTGGGGTTCTCCCATCTTTCCTCATTTGGTGATTCTTTTTTTATTTAGGCTTCAGCTCAAGCAGCCCCATCTCAGAGACACCTTCTCCAGCCTCCAGTTTCAAATATCATCCCTTTTGTGGTTTTCTGTCTTAGCAGCCCCTCCCTTTTGTGTCAGTTCATCCTTTGCTGGAATGTAAGCATCTGGTGGGCAGGGACTTTTCTATTCAGTCTTGCATCTTCAGCTCCTAGTGCAGAGCTTGGTTTTCAGAGATACACCAACCACATTTCCAAGTCAGTCAATCAAAGCTGAATAAGCTCTGATGTAAAGGAGCTCACAGTCGAGTGTTGAGTGGTAGGACATTTGAAAATAGTAATTACTGTCAGTTATTTCAAAAGTTACTGTCAGCTTAAAAATGAAAAAAATAGTATGACCGGTTTTTAAGGATTTTTTAAAATTGTATTTTTTTTTGTTAAAGAAACTTTCAAATCTCGTTTCATTTATATTCCCACCCACCATTCTGTCCGCATTACTGGATTATTTTGAAGCTAAATCCAGACATCAGATCAGGGCCAGGACTAGGGAGAAGCAAGTGAAATGCCTGAGGTGAGGCATCGGCAGCATCTCGCTCACCTTACGTGCCTGACCTCAGCACAGGTCCTGTATCTTACCATTTCACTAGTAAATGTTTCAGTGTGTATGTGTCTATGTAAGACAAAAACTCTTTTATTTAAAAACCCACATAACTACCTCACCATTACTACCCTTGAAAACAGCAGTTCCTTAGCATCAGCAAATGTCCAGTCTACAATCAGATTTCCTTGGTTATGTGATAACATTTTTTTCAGTTGGTTTGCTTGAAGGACGATCCAAAGTCCACACATTGTACTTGGTTGATAAGGCTTGATAAGTGTCTCTTTCAGTTCATTGGTTTCCTCATTCTTTTCTTTGTTGCTGTTTTTGTTTGGGGTTTGCTTTGTGACTTATAGTTTAAAAGAAAAACAGGTGATTTGTCCTTGTAAAGTTATTACCTTCTTAATCTTGTCAGATGCATTTGTGTGCTATCATTGAACGTGTTCTTCTGCCTCTAGTATGTCCCGTAAACTGATAGCTAGTCTAGAGGCGGGATCAGTGTCTTAGTTCAGCATGCTGCAGCAAAGTAGAGCACTAGGTGTCTTATAAACAATGGAAACTGGTCTCCCACAGTCCTGGAGGTTGGAAGCCTGAGATCAGGATGGCAGCATGGTTGGGTTCTGGTGACGTTACAAAGTGTTGACTTCTTGCTTTAATCCTCACTTGGCAGAAAGAGCTGCTGGCTCTCTTGCTGCTTCTTATAAGGGCACTGATCCCATCCATGAGAACTCCACTTTCAAGATTTGATTCTCTCTCCAAAACGCCACCTCCAGACATCATCACATTGGGGATTAGGGTTTCAACACATGAATTTTGAGGGGAATACAAACATTTAGCTG
This sequence comes from Cephalophus harveyi, assembly GCA_006410635.1. NCBI lineage: Eukaryota > Metazoa > Chordata > Mammalia > Artiodactyla > Bovidae > Cephalophus > Cephalophus harveyi. The sequence goes on from SJYT01053636.1 coordinate 357,098, forward strand.
GTTGCCACCAGATTTGATGGATTTGCAAAGATGTTCAAAGATGTTCTGTACATCCACCCAAAGGCATGTAATGTCTGGTCCTCTTCAATTGCAGCAACCATTGAAGATCATTGTTTAGCTTTATTAGAGTCACCATTGAATATCATTACCTAGTTTTATTACTTCTTGAAGTCACAAAACAGTTATATGGACAATTTACTATTCCTCCTTTCTTTGTCAGCTGGGATGCTTCTATATAGCGAAACTTCTCATCAATTATGTGTTTACTTTGAGATACGGATAAGCCAGATAAATGCGTGATTTGTTTCCTTTATGTACCAGTGTCAAAGAGATGAGCTGATTTTTTTTTTATTCCCCAAAGATGACCAGTGAACTTGTTGCTATTGTTTGTGTCATTAGGACATTATGGGTTTATAATGTATTTGTTCCAACTTTTTTCAGTTGGAGCCCCTTTCAGTTGGCACCTGAGTCCTTTTGACAAGGCCTGGCAGTCTTGCTGGTTGCCTGGTATGATTCAGTGTTCCAGGCTTATCTGGTTTATTTCACCCCCCAGAATCAGCCAGTCCACCAAGAAGCCTGTGTTTCTTTTAGTGGCAAATTATATTAAGGGGCCACAATCTGAATGTAAAAAAGATTTAAATCCAGAATCCCAAATGTCTACTTCTATTATTAATATATGTATTTGTTAATGGAATATAATTACCTATCTTTGATAGCTTAAGGCATGAAGCTAGGAGGAGGGAAGTCAGCTAAGTTTGAGGCCATTGGCTCCTCCACTCTTCAATGGAAGGAGGAGTGAAGAGAAGGAAGACATCTCTTCATTTCCTTCCTCCTCTTCCTCCCATCCTCCCTGCTCTGTCATCCTCTTACCACAGCTCTCCAAGCATCACGAGAAGCCAAACATTTCATTTTTCTAAATGGAAAGTCACCATTGGTCTGTCAGATCTAGCTGGGGGTTGGAATGGAGCTGGATGTGGAGAATTCATTAAAGGACCACCAAAAGAAAAACTACATTTTTCCTTTTTAGAAACAAAACATTCTTCCCTATATTTCTCTCTCCATTTTTTGGGAGATTATGAAATTAGAAGACGCTTAGTCGTTGGAAGAAAAGTTATGTCCAACCTAGATAGCATTTTCAAAAGCAGAGACATTACTTTGCCGACTAAGGTCCGTCTAGTCAAGGGTATGGTTTTTCCTGTGGTCATGTATGGATGTGGGAGTTGGACTGTGAAGAAGGCTGATCGCCGAAGAATTGATGCTTTTGAAGTGTGGTGTTGGAGAAGACTCTTGAGAGTCCCTTGGACTGCAAGGAGATCCAACCAGTCCATTCCGAAGGAGATCAATCCTGGGATTTCTTTGGAAGGAATGATGCTAAAGCTGAAACTCCAGTACTTTGGCCACCTCCTGCGAAGAGTTGACTCATTGGAAAAGACTCTGATGCTGGGAGGGATTGGGGGCAGGAGGAGAAGGGGACGACCGAGGATGAGATGGCTGGATGGCATCACGGACTCGATGGATGTGAGTCTGAGTGAACTCTG
>SJYT01053636.1:358656-379756 GCA_006410635.1 Cephalophus harveyi
CCAGTACTTTGGCCACCTCATGCGAAGAGTTGACTCATTGGAAAAGACTCTGATGCTGGGAGGGATTGGGGGCAGGAGGAGAAGGGGACGACCGAGGATGAGATGGCTGGATGGCATCACGGACTCGATGGATGTGAGTCTGAGTGAACTCTGAGAGATGGTAATGAACAGGGAGGCCTGGCGTGCTGCGATTCATGGGGTCGCAAAGAGTCGGACATGACTGAGCGACTGAACTTAGAACTTATGGATTGTATTCTCTTGTGATTGATGCCAAAGAAGGAATGCAGAAGCCTGGTTCCATGTATGAGATAGAAACTTGTGGAGCTGATGAGCGATAGCCCTGGGTGTTCTCCAGAACCCCAGGGAACGGGAGATGGACGCCATAGCAGTAGTTTCTCCATTTAGACCTGGAGCTGGAGCTGGGGTTTCCAGTGGATCCAGAATAACCTGGGGCTCTAACATCCCTCTGCTCTGTGAGTGTGCATCGGAGCAGCAGTACAAACCACTGGTATGTCATTACCCCTCGGGTCAGGAGCGGTGTTTGAAACTGGATGGAAAACAGTCACCTCTTCAAGCTTCCTGGAATCGCTTTTGTTGTTATTGTTTCAGGGGAAAACCATAATAGCATTTCTGAAAGCTGAGTGGTTGTTTCCTTTGTTGTTACCTGATATTTCTTAGTTGATACATTTTTTTTTTCCCCAGCCTGCTTTTCCACCAAACTTATTGTTCAGGGGGAGACACAATTGAAATCAATTGCTAATTAAATTTGTGTCTAAATTGATAAATCACAACTATTCAGGTCATATCTGTCTGAATAATTCCTATTATGGTGAACATAATTGTTAGATTCAGCATTTAATGAACCATATTGTTAGGTAAAATTTTTATGACAATTGGGACTAATAGAATATATTAACCTTTATTCTTCTCAGCTTGATACTACATTGGACCATGTTAATGTGAAAGCACCTGGAAGGGTGTCGTCATTAAGTAGCCATTGTGACTCTGCTGGCCTCCTGATGGAGCCTGAGAGGCTTTGGGAAATTAGTGATGTTTGATGTTTGCCAGTGGGTGTCCTTATCCACAGTCAGTTTTGGGGAGCTTTGGTTTTATGTGTGCATGTCTTTATGAGATGGAAACTGTACCAAGTTCAAGGGCTGGAATGCCCCCATGAAATGTCAACAACCTGTTTGGAGCACCCATCTATAAGATACTCTGGATTTTGATCCCTAGAGCAGGTATGTAGTGGCTTGACTGTGGAAGAAATACGCTTGATTCCTTTCCTAGAGGAACACAGAGTCTAATGGAAAAAATGAAAGAGCTTTATAAGAATGTATAAAGGACACCCATTCCAAAGAAATCCTAAGTATTTTTAACTGGAAGTAGTTTTATAGATCAAATCAAGATCTGACTCTGCGATCTCTTTGATCTCTGTGATCTCAGAGAATATATCAGAATTTATATGTCCTCTTGAAGGCTAGCTTTTTCAAAATATCAGCATGGCAATCTGGACGCCTTTCCTAATGAACTCGGTTTCGGTAGATACTTTCAGAGTTTTAAATGCCTGGGATGGAACATCAGCTCTGCTTTTGTAACCAGGAAGGTTCTATGACCCTAGTGGACAGAACCAAGAAATTATGGGCAATGTTACAATGAAAAGTGAAGGCCAGCCTCCCTTGCCTACCTGTGACACTAATCAGCCTGGCAGTGGCAACAACCAGTGGCCACCAGTCTCTCACTGATTACAAACACACTGATGAGCACTTTGTGCAGAGTCTTGTATCACTGAATACTGGCCAGGGGCCTTTCAGTTTTGCATTAACCAAAAAACGGATCCCAGTAAACTGTAGAAGGCCCAGACACTTGCCCTCACCTTAGTCCCTGGCTTCCATTTCTTGCCCTGGCTTCCCTCGTAGCTCAGTTCGTAAAAAATCCACCTGTAATGCAGGAGACCCTGGTTCAATTCATAGGTTGGGAAGATCTTCTGGAGAAGGGAAAGGCTACCCATTCCAGTATTCTGGCCTGAAGAATTCCATGGACTGTATAGTCCATGGGTTCGCAAAGAGTTGGACAGAACTGAACAACTTTGACTTTGCACTTTCCCTTTCTTGCCTAGGAGAGGGGTGGGATGGAGTGGAAGGGTGCACTTTAGACCTTCATTGTGGAGCAGTGATGGTCTATGCAAGTCACCGCATGCCTGCATACAATTCTGCTTCTTTGTTGCCTGTTTTGTTAAAAGCAGTAAACCTCTTGTAAAGGGGCATGCAGTTAGGATCCTTAGTTGTTCTAAGCAAATTCCTAAGAGGAAACTCAACCCCAGCAATCCATAGCATAAGAAGTAGGATAAATTCCCAGTCCTAACAGATGCATCTTCCCACCTCCAAATCCAATAGTCTGGGGATATGTGCCCACATCCAGATGTGACTGAGACATAAAAAACAGAAGGCTTTTAAAAAATCATTTTTATTGGAGTATAGCGGGTTTACAAAGGTGTGTTAGTTTCTGCTGTACAACACAGTGAATCGGCTATATGAATACATATATCCCCTCTTTCACAGAGCATTGAGTAGTGTTCCCTGTGCTATATAGGAAGGTCTCATTAGTTATCCATTTTATGAAAATGATAGTGTTAATTGCTCAATCGTGTCTGACTCTTTGCGACCCCATGGACTGTAGCCGGCCAGGCTCCTCTGTCCATGGGATTCTCCAGGCAAGAATACTGGAATGGGTAGCCATTCCCTAGACATAGTAGCATAAATACATCAATCCCAATCTCCCTGTTCATCTCATCCCTCTGATACCCACTTGGTGACCATATGAAAAAGCAGAGGACTTTTAATCATCTGTCCTCTTGGGCTGTTTTAGTCGATGGCCTAAAAAAAGTGAAATCTAAAAGTGACCAGGAATCATTTGGGGAATGTTCATAGATAATGTGGGAGAGTTCTGAAGAATTAGACAGGGTTTAACGGTGAGGCGTGGAAAGGGCATCTCAGAAGGGAGGCATAGAACTGGATCTGAGTGGGGCACTCACCCCAGGTGTATGCTGAGGGTCCCAGGCAGCTGCCATTCAGTCCCCTCTAAGAATCCAGCACCTCCACCTCCTTCAGACAGAGTGAGGAGAGACCCAGGCTGCTTCTCCAAGGTTGGTCTTGGAGGTCCTCCTGGCTGTTTCTACCCCTTTCTCTCCATCCCTTGGTCTCTTTCTGGGCAGTCCTTCCCAGGCCTCAGACTGTTACTGGGCTCAGGATGGATACAGCAGCTGCTCCTCCCGGCGTGCCTGTGGGTGCTGGGGCAATTTAGCTGCTTGAAGGGCTTGCTTTGGCCAGCTGTTTAGTCGCTCAGTCGTGTCTGACTCTGTGAGCCCATGGACTGCAGCCTGCCAGGCTCCTTTGTCCATGGGATTTTCCAGGCAAGAATACTGGAGTGGGTTGCTATTCCCTTGTCCAGAGTATCTTCCTGAGCCGGGGATCGAACCCGCGTCTCCTGCAAGTCTCCCGCATTGCAGGACGATTCTTGACTGCTGAGCCACCGAGGAAGCCCCTCTTCAGCCAGTGTTCGGCGCTCAATGTCTGACTCCTTGCGACCCCATGAACTGCCCTCCAGGCTCCTCTGTCTATGGGGTTTTCCAGGCAAGAGTACTGGAGTGCGTTGCTCTTTCCTCCTCCAGGGGATCTTCCCGACCCAGGGATCGAACCCAGGTCTCCCGCGTTGTGGGCAGATTCTTTACCATCTGAGCCACCAGGCCAGTCCTCGTCAGCCAGGGTCCGTCCCAAACAGAGCTGATCTTGGAGAGGGCCCGCAGAAGGGTCTCACAGTGGACAGGTTCCTCTAATCCCTTCCCGAAGCCTGTTTGCGAGCATGGGCGCAAGGATATTGCTTGTGGTTGATGATGGTTGAGGGAGAGGGAGCAGAAAAGAAATCCGTTCCTGAAAAACAATGTGTGCAGGTGTGAAGGTGATTTTCTCTCAGCTGCTGTTTCAAAGCCATGCGAAATGGCTTCTGGAAGGTAGGTAGTAAAATGAGGTATAATTTATCAAGCAGGCTGAAGGGGACCTTTGCTGGACGTGGTAGGTATTTCTGTTTGTGTGCAGAAATATTTAGTTTTGAAATTATTAAACAACATCATCATCATCTTGGTGATTTTATCCTTTTGGTAATCTGAGCGGAGCGCATATTGAATTTGTGTCTGCAAATTACTTTGGAAAATGCATTTTACTTACTTGTTCTGAAGAGACTCTTAGGCTCTGGTGTCTACATAGGAAATTTGGATCCAATAAAATGGGACTATTATGGACTCCCAGGCAAATAATAGCAGAGGCTGATACCTTAAAAATTCAAAAAAAGGAGGTCATTTTGGTTAGGTATCAGGACAAAATTCAGCGTAAACCTCTACAACTCATTTCTTTCTTTCCTTCCTTCTTTCTCTTTGAACACAGTCTGAGCAGCCCTCTGGTTACATGAGGAAGTTTCTTCCTGCGCTCTGAGAAACAGCTGAGGCTTCTAAGCCCATCGTCAAAAATGCCTCCTGTGACTGGGGCCCTCCAGACTCTGTAAGGAGGAGCACTTCTCTTCTGAGCATTGCTTCTGGATGGAGCTGTGCTGGTGGAGGAAGCGATTCAGAGGGGAGGTGTCTGACTGGCCATGTTCCTGGATGGGTCCCTTGGGGGAGCCCAGGTCCACGTGTCTTGGGTGAACTTATTAACCTGTGCACCATAGGGGCCTGTGGGGCAGGCATATGATGCCTTTGAGCTGGAGGGATTTCTGCTGTGGGTCCCCTTTTACCATTCCCAAACTTTGGTGTAATTTTTCAAACATAGACACCGATTTCCCTTGAAGATCTAGAATTTTGTTTTTTCTTTGCTCATCTCTGCTCCCAAAGGCATATGAACTGGGAGGGGCTCCGGGACCCCCTGGGCATATAACTTTTTCGTCTTTCTTTGAAGTCCCAGGGCAGTAAAACTCCAACGACTTGGCCAAGTGCTCTGCCCTGCTGTCTTCCTGTCTGCACCTCAGTTTTGTCACCTGTAAAGTAAGCAGAGGCAGCCTTTCTTTTCCCAAGCTCCCTCACGCAAAATGTTAGTGGCTGGAGTATGTCCTGGTTGGGCTGCTTTGCTGGAATCAGGTAAGGAGCCCATAGGTTCCACCTGCCTCTCCCTCGCTCCCTTGAATGTCCCTGAGCCCATGAGGACATGGTCCAGGGGTCCACAGTCACTGTCTGAGTCCCCAGGACAGGGTGATTGCTATGTGTTTCCAGCTCCAGGGTTGGCGGGTTGAGGTATTTCATGGGGGAATGGCTATCTCTGGCCTCTAGGATTGGCTCTGATGTATGTGACTGGAAAAAGAGGGTGAGGCCATTGGCTTTTGCCCTCCCATATATTGGCTCTTTTTGGATGGAACTTAGGGATCTTGTAAGTCAGTCTCTCAGATCTGCATGCTTGGGGGTGTCTTCTCTCACATGGCTTATTCCCTAGGATTTTGGGGGTGAGGTCCCAGGGCGACCCTTGCGTCATTTCCCCGTGGCTGGTGAAGGATCGTCACTGTCTGTTCTGAGGGAGCATCAGGAGCTAAGGGGGGCTTCCCCGGTAGCTCAGTGGTAATGAATCTGCCTGTAGTGCAAGAGATGTGGGTTTGACCCTTGGGTCAGGGAGATCCCCTGGAGAAGGGAATGGCAACCTACTCCAGTATTCTTGCCTGGAGAGTTCCACGGACAGAGAGATTGGCGGGCTACAGTCTGTGCAGCAAAAGAGTTAGACATGACTTAGCAGCTAAACAACAGCAGCAAAAGAACAAGCAACAGGAGTAAGGAGCAGATCCCACTTTCTGGAAACCTGTGCAGTTGGAAATCTCAGGCTCCTTTTGGGAGGACTGGAGAGATCAGTGCTCCTCTCAAGGTTCTGGCGTAGCCTCTGCTTCCATGGGTTCTCAGAGCTTCCCTGTTGGTCACGTAACCCACTGGCTGCTTTCTTCTGGTGCCCTCGGTTCTCTGAATGGTAATGGATGAAAGTGCAAACACACAGGGAATCTTTGCCATCTTAATATTTGTTAAACTTTTTGATTCACTGAGGAGTTAAAGTCACATCTGGTGACAAAATTGCACATTAGATTTGCTTCATGAAACACTCTGAGCAAACGGTTTAACTCATTTATTTTTACCATCTTTAAACCGATGTAGCTGAAGAATTTCATCTCCTCTTTATAAATCTTCCCATTTATTCTGACTCAGGTTTATGGTTGAGTGCAGACCTGGTCTGTTCTGGGATTTTAGATGTGGCCCTGGAAACCTGACATGTGGAGCTCATAATGGTAGCAAACCAGCTCCCATAGGTGAAATTAGCCAGAGAAAAGCTTTGCCTAGGAACGCTGAGGCACGTGCATTGCTGATAGAACATCACTTTCTCTTCGAGATTCAGTAGTTCCTTAACTTCTTCTCTCGTCTCTCGGTGCCCCTTGTATTCTTTTTTTTTTTTTTCATTTACCTCTTTTACTGCAGAAGTCCACTAATTTGATGGGAAATTTACATCTTTATGAGCTTCCCTGGTAGCTCAGATGGTAAAGAATCCACCTGCAATGCAGGAGAGCTAGGTTCAATCCCTGGGTTGGGAAGATCCCCTGGAGAAAGGGAATGTCAACCCACTCCAGTATTTGTGCCTGGAGAATCCCATGGACAGAGGAACCTGGCAGGCTACAGTCCATAGGGTTGCAAAGAGTCAGACACGACTGAGCAACTAACAGCTTCATTTTCACATCTTGACATGATAAAGAATCAATGCAAATTGCTCTAAAAGAGGGTTTAGAGGCTGTGATTTGTGGTTGATGTAAATTAGGTCAAGAAGAATCCAGCTTAAAACTTTGCTCCATTTAGTTCAGCCTCTTCTTCCTCCTCCTCCTTGGAAAGGGAATTTCCAGAAAGGGACAGAGTTGCTCTAGGCATCTTTGGCAACCCTGTGGGAGTGGTTGAAACCTTGCTCCTCAAGATCTGAGGCTTGTGCTGAGTGATTTCTCAGTGCTAGATTGGCAAGGGGGCCCTTCCCTGACAGCCTGGCTCCTTCCAAAGTGAAGTAGTATAGGGCCAGGACACCAGTTCAGTTCAGTTCAGTTGCTCAGTCGTGTCCGACTCTTTGCGACCCCATGAATCGCAGCACGCCAGGCCTCCCTGTTCATTACCATCTCTCAGAGTTCCCTCAGACTCACGGCCATCAAGTCCGTGATGCCATCCAGCCATCTCATCCTCGGTCGTCCCCTTCTCCTCCTGCCCCCAATCCCTCCCAGCATCAGAGTCTTTTCCAATGAGTCAACTCTTCGCATGAAGTGGCCAAAGTACTGGAGTTTCAGCTTTAGCATAAACCATACTCACAGAAAACTAGTCAATCTAATCACACTAGGACCACAGCCTTGTCTAACTCAATGAAACCAAGCCATGCCTGCGGGGCAACCCAAGACGGGCGGGTCATGGTGGAGAGGGCTGACAGGACACCAGGCTTGTCATATTTTAATCTTCTCAATATTTCAAGTTTTATTTGTGGTCTAATATAAATCCAGTTAAAAAATCATTCAAGGATATTTGCAAAGAATTTCAAATATGTAATTTAAAATATGTTATATGTTTTAGGGCTTCCCTGGTAGCTCAGCTGGTAAAGAATCCACCTGCAGTGTAGGAGACCCTGGTTTGATTCCTGGGTCAGGAAGATTCCCCTAGAGAAGGGATAGGCTACCCATTGCAGTATTCTTGAGCTTCCCTGGTGGCTCAGACAATAAAGAATCCGCCTGCAATGTGGGAGACATGAATTCAACCCCTGGGTTGAGAAGATCCCCTGGAGGAGGGCAGGGCAAGCCACTCCAGTATTCTTGCCTGGAGAATCCCATGTACTGAGGAACCTGACGGGCTACAGTCCATGGGGTCGCAAAAAGTCGATTGCGACTGAGTGACTGAGCACAGCACAATATGTTTTATATTTTTAAAAGTTCAAAGCACATTTATTAAATTGGGCTTACAATGAGTTCCTCATATCTTCCATATCGTTATCTATTTTTTATCTATTTTACCTATTGATTTGTTTTGAAAGGCAAGGGGAACTCTCCACTATAATGGAGGAGTTTGCTTCTTTGTGTTTAAAACAGATTTTACTTTATAAATTTCTGTTATAGTCTTGAATTGTAAATGTTTATGATGGTTTTATCTTCTTTGTGAATTGTACCTTTTATCAATTTTAGATATGTTTATTTTCTTTAGTCCATAAATTTTGATGCATATTTATTTTAAAATTAATTTTTATTGGAGCTCCTTTACATGTTGTGTTAGTTTCTACTGTATAGCAGAATAAATCAGCCATGCATACACATCTATCCCATCCCTTTTGGGCTTCCTGCCCCTTCAGGTCGCTGCGGTGCATGGAATAGAGTCCCTGTGCTGTGTAGTCTGCTCACCTCAGTTCTCTATTTTACACATAGTGTCAGTATACAATGGAATATTACTCAGCTGATATATATTTCTGATCACTTTTTCTTTGGAAATTTTTTTGGAAATTAAAAATAAGCAAAAAATAAAATCACAAAAGATAATGTAATAAAACCTAGATATTTGCCACATTAAATGAACAAATGTTAAATTTTCCATGTGCACTTGAAATTTTTAAAAAAATATTAATAAGCTTTGCTTTTTAGAGAAATTTTAGGTTCATAGCAAAATTGAACAGAAAGTAAAGAGAGTTCCTAAATTAGCCCTCCCCCACCCCTACCCTAGCCTGCCCCTCATATAATACACACCCCATCACCATCAGCATCCCATCAGAGTGGTAGAGTTGTTAGAATCCATGAACTTACACTGACACATCATTATTACCCAAAGGGCACAGTTTATGTTAGGGTTCACTTTTGGTGGTATACATTCTGTGGGTTTGGATGAATGTCTGACACATATCCCCCATCATTACACAGAGCTTCGCACAGAGTTTCACTGCCCTGAAAATCCTCTGTGCTCTGTCTGTTCTTTCCTCCCCGCCCTCATCCCTGGGACCACTGACCTTTTTGCCATCTCCATAGTTCTGCCTTTTACAGAATGTGTTAGAGTTGAAATCAGATGGCATGTAGCCTTTTCAGATTTGCTCCTTTCACTGAGCAATAGGTGAAAGTAACATAAGATTCCTTCATGTCTTTTTATGGACTTTTTCTGTGAATAATATTCCATTTGGTTACACCAGTTTATCTATCCATTTATCTACTCCGGGACATCTTGGTTCCAAGTTTTGGCAAGTATGAGTATGCTGCTATAAACATCCATGTGCAGGTTTTTTTGTGTGTGTGGACGTAAGTTTTTAACTCCGTTTGGGTAAATACCAAGAATCTTGATTACTGGATCCTATGGTAAAAGGGTGTTTTGTCAGAAAGTGTCAGACTGTCTTTCAAGGTGACTATACCATTTTCATTCCCACCATCAGTGACTGAGAATTCCTGCTGCTCCACAGCCTCTGATCAGCATTTGGTGTTGCCAGTGATTTGGATTTTGGCCATTCTAATAGGTGTGTGGTGGCATCTCACGTTAATTTGAAAGTCCCTAATGACGTGTGATCTTGGGCATATTTTCTTTTGTTTGCTTGCCATCTGTATGTCTTCTTTGCTGAGGTGTCTGTTTCAGTCTCTTGACCATTTCTTAATCTGGTTGCTTGTTTTCTTCCTGTTGAGTTAAGTGTTCTTTCTATATTTTGGGTACCAGTTCTTTATTAGATATGTCTTCTGCAAATATTTTCTCTTAGTCTGTGACAGATTTGTTTTGAAAGAAATAAACATCAGAGATGAAGTTTCAGTCTCTTGTATTTCGCTCTCTAGTCCAGTTCCCATCTGTCCTTTCTCAAAGGGAACAATTATCATGTGTGTAATCAGTCTAGACTTACATGTTTACTATATGTTTTCATTGATAACAATGTTCATTCATTTAAAAATTACTTAAAAAATCTCATACTCTGCATTACATTTTAAGACCCTTCCACCTACTCAAGGTATGTATTTTTAAAGATATACCCATGTTAATACATGTAAATATACTTACTTGTTTTAAGTAATGGAGAGTATCCTATCACATGAATATATTACACATTTTATATTTCATGTTGTGAATTTAAATTATATCCAATTTTTTTATTCTTATGAACAAAACTTTAGTGTCTCATTGTGTTTGTGTGAGTTTCTTTAGTGCGTGAAACTGGAAGTGGAATTTCTGAGTTATAAGATGTGTAGGATTTTTTCAGTTTTACTGGATATTGCTAAATTACTTTTCAGTGTAATTGTGTCAGTATATACAAGGAATGTATGAGGTTTTAATATTTCCATATTCTTGCCAACAATTGGTACGGTCAGACTTTTAATTTTTTGTTAGTTTTAAGGATGGGAACTAGCATCTCACTGCCTTTTTGTTTGTCTTGTTCACTTTTTTAAGCGTCTTCCTCATTACTATCGAGGCTGAGTACTTTTCATAGTTATTGGCCATTTTTTCGTTTGTAACATGCCTCTTCACACCCTTCACCCGCTTTCTATTGGACTGTTTATTTCTAATTAATTTATAGAAGCTATTCATATATTCAGGTTCTGAAGTTTTATTGGCAGAGATGATGTTAAAAATATTAAACAGTGGAATATGAAATACCAGTACAGCATGAACATTTACCATTCAAAGTAGATGCCATGTCCAATCAGAGCAAACTGAATTCTTAAAAATATTCTTTTATTTTTGTTCTGAAATCATAGAGATTTATTGTTTATAACTTGGTATTCAGTTAACCAGAATTTCTTATGAATATGATGGGAAGTAGGATCAATTCTTTTTTATGTAAGAGAAGTCCATTGACCCAACCTCATCTATGGATCAACTCTTTATTATTCTTGCTCATCCACTATTTTCTTTTGTTTTTGAACATCTATTTCTGCACTGATGTTGGTTCTCTTGACTCTATCGTCCATGAGTCCTGTCATTTCTCTTTTAAATCCCAACACTTTGTCTCTTGCTTTATGTTTTAGATGAGTTTCCCAAGGCAGTCTTTTATTTATTTCCTTATTTTTAGTATTTTGGATGCACAGCTTGTGGGATCTTTGTTCCCTGACCAGGGATCAAACCTGGGCCCTTGGCAGTGAAAGCGTGTAGTCCTAACCACTGTACAACCAGGGAATCCGCTCAAGGCAGTCTTTTAAGTCACAAGTCAACTTTTTTAAACATTCATTCTGCTATTCACTTCCTCCATTGAGTTATTATTTTTGTGATTTAAAAAAATTCCAATAACTTCTGTTCTCAGATTGTCCCTAATCTATTTTAAAAAGTAGAGTTCCTTGAGGCAAAATTTGCATACAATAAAATTTGCCGCTTTTAATTATATAATTCAAGATGACAAATATGTATGGTTGTGTAATCATCACTGTAATTATCATATAGAATATCTATCATTCCAGAAAATTCCCTTTTGCCAATTTGTAGTTGATTCGTTTTTTTAAATCTTAACTCTTGGCAATCACTGACCTATTTCCCATCATTTTAACTTTGTTTTTTTCTAGAATTTCATATAAATGGAATTACTTACTCTTTACTCTCCAGTGTCTGACAGCTTTCACTTAGCATAATGCTTTTGAGATTTCATCCGTGTTATTGCATGTATCAATAGTTTATTCCTTTTGTAGCTGAGCAGTATTCCGTTTTGAGATATATAGCACAATTTGTTTATATATTCATCAGTTGATGGGCACTCCTTTCCCCAACCCAGATTTCGAACGTAATAAATAAAAATGCTATGGAAATTCATGTACAAATCATTGTGTGTATTATGTTTTGTATTCGATTGGTCATACAGTAAATGTGCATTTAATTTTGTAACAAACTGCCAAAATATTTTTCAAAGAGCTTATACATTTTATATTTTATTAATGAATAAGTAAGTAAGTAAGTAAAGTCACTCAGTCGTGTCCGACTCTTCGTGACCCCGTGGACTGCAACCCACCAGGCTCCTCAGTCCATGGGATTCTCCAGGCAAGAATACTGGAGTGGGTTGCTATTTCCTTCTCCAGGGGATCTTCCCGACCCAGGGATCGAACCCAGGTCTCCTGCATGGGAGGCAGACGCTTTAACCTCTGAGCCACCAGGGAAGCCATTAATGAATGGGAGTCCCATTTCTTCTTGAGTGAGTTTTGGTAATTTGTGTCTTGCCAAAAAATTTTAAAATCTAGGTTGAAAGCTATTGGAAAGACATCAGACCCAATTAAGAGCAGTTGTGGCTACTTCTTCTGGCCTCTTCCAGCACCTGTGCACAACTGTGTTCACAACAGATGTGCCTCTTGTATGAAGAATGACTCCTGGTGAGTGAGAAGGCCTCTCTGGAGTCTTTAGAAGCAAACAAAGCACCATAAGGGAGCTGGATAGGTTTGGGATCTTCTCCTTTGCATTTTTCAGCTCCTTTTTCTATAGCTCCTTGCCTGGCAGAATCTAAGGTATAGTGAGAATGTGGGCAGAGCCTCTAAAAGGCTCAGATAGAAAAAAGAGTCTCTTCCAGGTGTAGATAGGATAGACCAGAGGCAATCTTTCCTCCCTGTTTTTCGGATCCTGTCTTCACCGGAATCCAAATTTTCAGATATGTAGCTGAGACCCCTTTCTTGCTTTCAGTGATACAATAAGTTTTCCCCTAAGTGAATTGCTTCAGGAGAGAATTAATAAAAGGAGGAAGACAGCCCATGATACAATTACATCATCATCTTCCTAGAATTCTGTCATATCACTTGTATTAGTTATCTATTGCTGCATAACAAATTACCCAAAACTTAGCAAATGAAAACAACAAACATTTATTACCTCCAGCAGGTGAGGTATCTAGGTGCTGCTTAGCCAGGTGAGCTCAGCATCTTTTGGGATGTGGCAGTCAGGGTGTTGGCTGGGGATGCAGACGTCTCAAGGCCTGAATGGGGAAGGAGCTGCTTGCAAGCTCACTCACTTGGTGGTTGGCAGGTCTCAGATCTGCTTCCAAGTGCATTGATGGGTTTTCTTTCAAGCCTCTGTTCTTCACCACGTGGACCTCTCCCCAAGGCTGCTTCAAAATATGGCAGCCTTCTTTCCTTAGAGAAAGCGGGAGAGAGAGAGAACCCAAAATGAAAGCACTTTTTATAGCCTCATCTTGGAGGTGACATCCCATCACATGAAGCATATTCTGTTCACTAAAACAAGTCAATAAGTCTAACCATAAGCTCACATTTAAGCATGAGGACTGCATAAGCCCACATTAAAATGATGAGTGCAAACACCACGAGGTGCGGTACAACTTCTTACTTATCTCTTCTCCAGTGTCTTGATTTGAATTTTCCCGGAAGGAAACCCCAAAGAAAGACTTCAGTTGTGAAGAGCTTATTGGGAGGGTAATCCCAGGAAAATCTGTGAACAACTGGGGATATGAGATAGGAAAGGAAAGGAAGCCCATAAAGGGAATCTTGTCAGTCTAGTTACTACTCCGGGCAACTGGAGCACCCTCCTGCTGGGAGATCTGGGAAACAATACAGAACATGCCACAGTGTTGTCCCAACCGAGGATGGAGGAGGCTGGGGTATTTATCTGCAAACTATCCTTCCATCACTGGTTGAAGGCTGCTTGTAGGGGAAATAATTCTCTTGTCTTATATATGTTAAGGGTGCCACTCTGCCCACGCCCCCCCCCCCCACACACACACACCCCACACCAGTGCTACTTTGTATGGAGATCAATGCTAAAAGAATACAGGAGGGACATCAACAGCATCCACTATGCCCAGCTAGGCTAAAAGCTTCATGAAGGCAAGAACCATCTGCCTGCCCTTTTCTTTCCCTTGCATGGCTATTATCGGCCATAGCATCTAGCAATGCGAATTACTCAGCAAATATTGTTGAGAGAATAGGTGTCATTGAGTTCCGTAAAGGAACTCACAGAGCAGCGAGGGAGAGCGACCTGCCCACTGATAACTGCTGTAGGAAATGTGCTATTCTGTAGACTTTCCCAGCGTGCCGTCAGTCTAGGCAGCAAATGCCAGCTCTTTGGAGATGAGGCTAAGAAAGTTTTCACGTAAGAGTGCAAGTCTGAGCTGAGTCTTGAAGGAGAATGGATAGGATTTTGTTGATTGGAGAAAGTAGGAGGCAGTGTTGGGAGGATGAGTGGCACAGGCTTGTGCTATTAAAAAAATTAGTGTATAGTTACTCTAGATCCTTTCTCCCTCTTGTCCTTACTCTGTTTTAGAAGTTTCACTTAAACCAAACTTTTGGCATTCTCTCTGGCATGCCATCTTATCCAGCAAGTCATCTTCAGTTTGATGTTCTGAATATGTGTTATTTCATTCTTTTGTCCCAACAAACACACACACAACACGATGCTTTAAAGTCCTCTTGGCAGAGATAATCTTTTCTTGATCTTTGAAAAGGCAGGTACAGTATATATAGATACATAACAAATATTTTCTTTATATATTTATTGTTTATAGGAAATATAACCCTAATCCATCATTTACTAAAACAGGACAGGGTTTATTAAATTGGTTCTAGTTTATCAAATATGTACAGATCTTTACATAAATTAATCCCCTTGTTAAATATTTGTGAAATTTATTAAGACTTTGGAGGAACTTTGATAATACCTGAGCTGTCCAGCCTAAGTTGGCTTAATATTTCTTTTTTTTTTTTTAAGCCTAAGGGATTGATGCAACTTTGAGGTGCAGGCTCAGGACTCTAGATATATAGCTGATAGAGGGCCTGTGGGCAGGTTTCAACAGCTGGGGCCCTGATAAGCAGGCAAAGAAAGGTGACATCTGGGTACTTTGGGGTGAACCTCTTTGTTCAATAGGTCTAAAAAGTTCTGATGGTGTTGCTTGGGGACAGTGGGACCTGCCACTCCGTGGTGAAGTCTTGAGAGGCAGTGTCAGGGGCAGAACTGGAGCACATGAATGCCTTTGCTCCTGCTCATTAGTCAATAACTTACTGAGCCCCTGCCATGTGCCAGGCGTGGGCCCCATCTGGCTTGGAATACAAAATGACCAAGACGTGGGCCTAGCCCTCCACAGCAGGAAAGATGGATCCATATACATATGTTCCAAATCTTGTCTTCACCATTTACAGCTTCTCTGACTTTGAAATCACCATTTCTTTAGAGCTTCATTTCTTTCTGCAAAAAGTAAGATAAATACACAGAATTACTGGCAATATTAAGTTAAGGCATATGAGAACATAGGGCTGAGGGGTCATTTCTGCCTTTGGGTTATATCCAGTCAGTATATCAGTCCTGACAGTCCGGAGCATCTTCGGAGAATATCCACTTTGCGCTCCACCCCCAGTGCTTCCACCTGGTCCTGGCCGTCATCACCTCTCCTTCTTAGTGATCTCTCTGAACTAACTTTTGTCTTCTTCTAATTCATTTTTAAGATAACAGCCTTTGTGAATTTTGTTTTTTTTAACAGTTTAAGAGTGATCACGCCAGTTCCTCACTTAGAATTGTGCACTTCCTTCTCATTTCTCTTAGGACTAAAATCCTCCACCTGTGGGGTGGAGGCAGGGGAGAGGGTGGTCATGGCCGTGGGGCCAAGATCACGGTGTCTGGCAGCCCCCTCCCTGGCAGCCTGGGGATGTGGATGACGTCACAGATCTAAGAGTGGAGAAGGCCGGTTTTCTTCCAGGCTCTTTTGTTCACTAAACACTGAGCATCTACTTGATTCTAGACTCCAAGACAGATATGATGATCATAAGGCACCATCCTTACTTTGGAGGAGTCCCGAGTTGAGTGGAGGGGACACATGAATGGAAAATTACCGTGCAGTCTGATACAGATAAGAACAGAGGTGTGCTGGGTCAAGCTGGGGACTGAGGGACTCTGAAATGACTTCACAGGAGAGGTATTGTGTGGAGGCTG
The DNA here is from genome assembly GCA_006410635.1 of Cephalophus harveyi. NCBI lineage: Eukaryota > Metazoa > Chordata > Mammalia > Artiodactyla > Bovidae > Cephalophus > Cephalophus harveyi. Next base: position 374,540 of record SJYT01053636.1, read on the forward strand.
CATGCTAGCCATAAAAAGGCATTTCAGGCCAACAGTTGGTATCCCAGTGACTTTGAATTGTGAATGAGCCTCATTCATTCAAGGGGCAAAGCAGGAAGTTCAGGGTGGCTGGAGTTCTCAGGGAAAAATGGGAATGGGACAGGAAAAGAGGGACGTGAGGGAGTCGAGCTTATAGCCAGACACTCAGCCTGGACTCTGCAGGCAGAGGGGCTGGCTGGGCCTTTCAACAGGGAAGCAGCATGGCGACACTTATTTCCAAGACCAGAGCGCTTGGAAATGCTGTGAAGGATGGAATGGAGCCAGACGAAACCTGGGGCAGGACTGCAGTTGAGTAAGAAGGGTTTTGTTGGCAGTCTCAGCGACTGAGTGATGGCGGGCTTGAAATGGGCCGGGGGCGGAGGGAATGGAGGCGAGGTCATTTCTTAAGCCTGGCTCGAGGTGGTTTCTACTTTTTCCAGAAAAAAGCTCTTTCACTTGTGTTTCCATTAATTTTTTAGTGAATGCAAATTCAGGTGCCTTTTCTGCAGCCTTCTCCCCGCTGCAGGAGCTGAAAGCGGTGTAACATGGCAATAAATACAATGACTCGCACTCAGGAGGGAAGAGGCACTGGTGGGCTCCTGGGGGCGCTGGCTGTCGGGAGAGGCTAACATTAGCGGTTACTTTTGACCTGCTCGGAGGAGCTCTCGGAGGCCCATCTTCCCTCGCTTTTCTCTTGACTCCGGCGCGAGGTGAAGCGGGCATTCGTGTCCCTCTGCCCGGATATCCATTCACTCGCAGGCTCATTGTGTTCGGGCGTGGACAGTGGTTCTGTTCCCAGTGCAGTCGGCGGCCCCTTTAGGAAGGCTTGAACTCCTCCGTGGTCCTCAGAGGAGGGGGAGATGCACTGGCCTTTGGCTGCCTGGACAAGGCCGGGGCTTTTCCTCCCTACCTGGGATGAGAGGCTCAAGATGGCAGGAGGACGAGTGCTGTGGAAGCGCCGAGGCAGAGAGAGTTAATTGCTCTCCAGGGCATCTGAAGAGCAGCTTGTTTTAAACGGGATCTTAAAAGGTAGCAGCAGGTGTCTTTATCTTAGCAGGGGCTGAGGGAAGTGTCCTCTGGAGAGGGTGGGGCTGTGGAAGGGCTCAGCCTGTGGCCGCCTGCGCTGGGACCGCACCCTGTGGGCCTCACCTTCACAGAATCTTCAGAAGAGCTTGCTAATCAGAAGTGAAGTCAGGGAGCCAGGGTTCCAAACTCAGTGTGATGAGACGGGGGCAGAAACAGGGTTGGGCTTGTTCTAGGGTGAAGTTGGAAGCTGCCTCTTTTTTTAATCATCATCATTGAGGAGAAACTGATATGTCCCTCCTCATCCACCCACAATTCACCTCCCAGCCTAGTGGTGATGAGGCGTGGAAGGTAGCTGTTCAAATGCTACGCTCTGTCTGGGACAAAATGCATCTCTTGTCTGGCAAGGAGATGGGTTTATCTGTCAGCAGCTCCCAGAGCCTCAGCATCAAGTAGGTGATTTTATTGGCAGGAGCCAGAGACCTGAGGGGAGGCTTTCATGGGGGCCTTTCAGGGGATGGGCATCTCCAGGTGACCATCTGAGCTTGGGGAGCAGGTGCGGAGAAGGTCTGGGAAGGAGAACAGACAGACCTCCCGGTAAAACTTCATCCACTTCTGAATTTTGCTGAGACCCAGCCTGGGTGGCTGAGGTCCTGGTCTGCTAGGGGCTCTGTCTGCTCTGGGGCCCATCTGCCGTTTTCCCCAGCACAACGGCCGCCCGTTTGGGGTTGTGACCCAGGAGTCCCCATGGTTATCAACTGGGAGAGCTCAAACTGACACTTGAAAAGCAGCTTTGTTTAGTGTCCTTGACATAACTAACCACATATTAACAACAGAGCCTTGTGGTATTGAGGCTCCTTGTTTGTTCAGAATCTTAATAGGTGGGCTTTGTGCACAGAGATTTCTAGTACTGCTTACCCTGTATTTTAAGTCAAAGTGGATCTTTGTGTGAAGGATTCTCCACCTCCTTTTCCCTTTTGACAAAGGACATAAGTGTTTTCACTCACCTTTTGTGACTTACAAGCAGCTGAATGGCACTTGTGGTGTTTGAATGTCATATAATAGGCATTATCACTGATAAAGAAATGTCCTTTTCCGTGTTTCTGAGCACTCTGATGCTTACTGTCTTTCTTGCATATGTATTCTCTCTCCTTCTTATAAAGTGGCTGTGAGCAATTCCTGAAAATGTTTCTCCCCCATTTTTTAAAGTATGGATGTCCTTGGAATGCTGTGTGGGAACTGCTGCTCCCCTGGGAAACCATTTGCGGTGGTCCAGCAGAGCCCCCGGCAGAGCTCAGCTGGGCATGTGATAGGAGGTGCAGCACCGCTCTGAGCTGGCTGACGCATTTTAAGAGGAATCCCATTCTGGAGGCGTCATAAAGAGTGATAGCAGAGAGAGTGGTGATGCTGTTTGTGGTGATGCTGGGGTCTGAAAATATCAGAGGAGATGCCATTTGTAGTCATGGTCACAGGGCCCATATGACTGGTTTTGTAAGAACGTTTCACTCTATTTTTCATAAAAGATTATATTTAAGTAGCTTTAGCTATGAATTCGTGGCAGTTGGCTCTTAGTCACAGGACTCTTTGGTTGCATGAAGGCCTATGTCTTTGGGTTCTCCGTTGGTGTTATGGAGTCAGGAACTGGGATGGATGTGAAGGTAGGAAGTCATGGTCCCTGAGCTTTTTGTTTTGGTCAAGTTGTACAAAAGGAGTTTTGGTGCAAAATGGTGTCTTAGTTCAAAATAGTACCTGGCCAGTAGGTTCTGATACATGTTGTTGATGTTCAACTGCTCAGCCATGTCCAACTCTTTGTGACCCCATGGCCTGCAGCATATCAGGCTTCCCTGTCCTTCACTGTCTCCCAGAGTTTGCTCAAACCTATGTCCACTGAGTCGATGGTGCCATCCAACCTTCTCATCCTCTCTCACCCTCTTCTCCTCCTGCCCTCAATTTCCCCCAGCATCAGAGTCTTTTCCAATGAGTTGGCTCTTTGCATCAGGTGGCCAACGTATTGGAGCTTCAGCTTCGATAGCAGTCCTTCCAATGAATATTCCGGATTGATTTCCTTTAGACTCTGATATAGTTTTTAGCACAGATCTACTGAAACTTTTATGGACATTAAACATAGAGTGCAGACAGCCAGGTGCCAAAATTTAAGATGAAGCCATACTTTAAGATGAAGCTACACTAAACACAACAAAGAAATGCTGAAATACAGGCAGATGGACAGATTCTTCGCCACAAGGAACAGAAATGATCTGAATAATGATAGAAAATGGCTTTATGCTCTTCTGTTTCTCATGCTTCAGAGACGTGAATGTAAATTTCAATCGAAAATTTAGACATTAGAGGAATTGTCTTCCCTCTCATTTTCCCCACTCCCCACTAACTTCAGCAATGAAGCTAGTGCTAGTTAGCTCTTAGTCACAGGACTCTTTGGTTTCATGAGGCTTATGTCTTTGGGTTCTCCACTGGTGTTACGGAATCAGGAACTGGGATGGATGTGAACGTAGGAAGTCATGGTCCCTGAACTTTTTATTTTGGTCAAGTTGTGCAAAAGGAGTTTTGGTGCAAAACATCTTTTTATAACTCCTTGAAATCAGAGATTCACCAAAAACTACTGAGTAGGAAGTGAATGAGGGATTGTGGAGGTGCCTTGTGTGTAAAGAACCCAGAAGTGAAATGCTGGAGGGCAGTGCAGAGAGAGGAAAACCTAAGAGAAGCTTCTGGCTAGAAATTGTTGCATTTCACGCACGACATTACTGCAGAGGATCAGAGACTCTGTGGGTTAATGGTTCTCTGTTTCAAAGAACAGAGGTGATCTAGCAGAGGTGAAATCACTGTGTATGGGAATTAAACCTGGAGATACACACATTAGCCTACTCTTTCACTATAGAAATGATTGGGATGAGATTGCCAAACATATCTGGAAAGGAGATTAATGCAATCACTTCACCATGTTTTCTGACAAATTCTAAAGGCAGATACGGTTCACCTAGTTCAAGGAAGGCCTAGTAAGACATTATGAATAAAGGAAAACTCAAGGAAATGCATACTACTAAGAATGATCAATATCACAATTCAGATTTAAAACTCAGGAAATCCTCTGACACCTTCAATAGAAGCCAGGTCAACATGGGTAAAAGAAAAGTACTGTAGGATGAGGTAAAAAGAAAGATGGATAGAGATTGAAAGCAAGAAAAATATCAGAGAGCAGCATTCAGAGACAAAATGGCATCAGTGAAGAGCACTACATGATATATTTGAAAATCATCTCGTTTTGAAAGGCCAAGGCTGTATAATAATGCAGGAGAAAGTGGAGAAAAATTGTGAGAAAATGATAGAAGTGGAGGGCAGATTGGAGGGCCAGCACATGAATAATCAGTGCCTCTGACATAGTTCAGTTCGGTTCAGTTCAGTTGCTCAGTCATGTCCGACTCTTTGTGACCCCATGAACTGCAGCACGCCAGGCCTCCCTGTCCATCACCGACTCCCGAAGTTTACCCAAACTCATGTCCATTGAGTTGGTGATGCCATCCAACCATCTCATCCTCTGTCATCCCCTTCTCCTCCTGCCTTCAATCTTTCCCAACATCAGGGTTAGGGATGGAGTAAATGGAAAGGTGCAAATCCAAAATATATAAATATGCCATGAAAGTCAAATATTTTTGAACTGAGGAAAAGACTTGTAAGTAGATTTTCAAGACTATTCCCCATAAATGAAAAGATAACTATACCTAGACATTCTGACAAAAATTTTGTTATAGTGATGATGGAAAAAATCATACAAAAGTTCACATAGACAGATGAGCTACATAAAAACAAAAATAAGTTTGGCTTTAGACTTTTTAGCTACATTAAATTTCAGAAAGTAATGAAGAGTCATCTGTGGGATTAAGCAACAGTTGACATGGAACAACAGACTGGTTCCAAATAGGAAAAGGAGTACGTCAATGTTGTATATTGTCACCCTGCTTATTTAACTTATATGCAGAGTACATCATGAGAAATGCTGGGCTGGAAGAAGCACAAGCTGGAATCAAGATTGCCAGGAGAAATATCAATAACCTCAGATATGCAGATGACACCACCCTTATGGCAGAAAGTGAAGAGGAGCTAAAAAGCCTCTTGATGAAAGTGAAAGAGGAGAGTGAAAAAGTTGGCTTAAAGCTCAAC
>SJYT01053636.1:379770-401338 GCA_006410635.1 Cephalophus harveyi
ACTAGCTGGAATCAAGATTGCCAGGAGAAATATCAATAACCTCAGATATGCAGATGACACCACCCTTATGGCAGAAAGTGAAGAGGAGCTAAAAAGCCTCTTGATGAAAGTGAAAGAGGAGAGTGAAAATGTTGGCTTAAAGCTCAACATTCAGAAAACGAAGATCATGGCATCTGGTCCCATCACTTCATGGGAAATAGATGGGGAAACAGTGGAAACAGTGTCAGACTTTATTTTTGGGGGCTCCAAAATCACTTCAGATGATGATAGCAGCCAGGAAATTAAAAAATGCTTACTCTTTGGAAGAAAAGTTATGATCAACCTAAATAGCATATTAAAAAGCAGAGATATTACTTTGCCAACAAAGGTCCGTCTAGTCTAGGCTATGGTTTTTCCAGTGGTCATGTGTGGATGTAAGAGCTGGACTGTGAAGAAAGCCAAGCACCAAAGAATTGATGCTTTTGAACTGTGGTGTTGGAGAAGACTCTTGAGAGTCCCTTGGACTGCAAGGAGATCCAACCAGTCCCTTCTGAAGGAGATCAGCCCTGGGATTTCTTTGGAAGGAATGATGCTAAAGCTGAAACTCCAATACTTTGGCCATCTCATGGGAAGAGTTGACTCATTGGAAAAGACGCTGATGCTGGGAGGGATTGGGGGCAGGAGGAGAAGGGGACGACCAAGGATGAGATGGCTGGATGGCATCACCGACTCGATGGACATGTATGTGTTTGAGTGAACTCCGGGAGTTGGTGATGGACAGGGAGGCCTGGTGTATTGCGATTCATGGGGTTGCAAAGAGTTGGACATGACTGAGCGACTGAAGTGAACTGAACTGAACTTAGAAAATTTAAGCAATGTGCTAAGGCCTCACAGCTAGTACTTAATTGAGCACAGAATAAATCAGGTGATTCTGAGGGCAAGGTTCATGAGCCATTTTGTATGATGTTTAATTTCTTGTATTGGTTAATTTCAATTGTTCAACTTCCAAACAAATGTGGTAATTTACTATAATAAATTATAAAGTGAAAGAAAGTGAAATCACTGTCTGTCCGACTCTTTGCGACCCCATGAACTATAGCCTACCAGGCTTCTCTGTCCATGGGATTTTCTGGGCAAGTGTACTGGAGTGGGTTGCCATTTCCTTCCCAGGGGATCTTCCTGACCCAGGAATTGAACCCGGCTGGGTCTCCCATATTGCAGGCAGATGCTTTACCCTCTGAGCCTCCAGGGAAGCCCATAATAAATTACAATGTATTATTAACTTAATAACAAAACATACAATTTTAAAATAATGAATAAAAAACATTGATAATCAAATGTATAATTCAGCATAGCATGGCAAGAATGGATAGGATAGAAAGATCAAAATAATGGAAGAAAATTATACTTCACTCCTTAAGTTGGATCAAATACAACATTTAATCTCTTTGCCTCAAATACCGGAAGTACTAATGGCTCAGTCTTAAACTTGGAGAAGGTGATGGCACCCCACTCCAGTACTCTTGCCTGGAAAATCCCATGGATGGAGGAGCCTGGTAGGCTGCAGTCCATGGGGTCACTAAGAGTCGGACACGACTGAGCGCCTTCACTTTCACTTTTCACTTTCATGCATTGGAGAAGGCAATGGCAACCCACTCCAGTATTCTTGCCTGGAGAATCCCAGGGACGGGGGAGCCTGGTGGGCTGCCATCTATGGGGTCACACAGAGTCGGATACGACTGAAGCGACTTAGCAGCAGCAGTCTTAAACTATTTAGCTCTGGAGTAAAGATTGAGTACAGTGTAAAACTAGATGCTGTCTTATGATATACTCCCTTTCAAAAACTTTTTACAGTTCAGATGGTAAAGAACCTTGGCAATGTGGCAGACCTGGGTTTGATCCCTAGTTTGGGAAGATCCACTCAGGAGGAGGGCATGGCAACCCACTCTAGTTTTTTTGCCTGGAGAATCCCCATGGAGAGAGGAACCTCATGGGCTGCACAGTCCATAGGGTTACAAAGAGTCTGACACAATTGAGCCACTAAGCATAGCACAGCCAGTTAACAATGCTATGATATTAATAGCTTCAGTTGGACAACAAAGGAACTCAGCCATGCATATACATGTATCCATTCTCCCCCAAACACTCCTCCCATATGATATACTCTTTTATTACTACCTCATAAAAGAGATGGTGGGAAAAAAAAAAAAAACCTGTTGATAGCACATGTGATTAAGTTCCTCATTCAAGTATATTGACAGATGGCAGAAAAGAGAAGAAAGGGTAGAGATGACAGGGAGAGGTAAGATGGTGTAACCAAATACAAAACCATCTGGATCCTGTCCCTCTGTGACCTAGTGTTTGTGTTTAAGTTAAACCTTTTGTATCATCACCTGACTGAATCTCTAATCTAAAGCATTCTTTCGGCAAGCATGGAGCACCAACGTATTCTTTGAGGAAATTATACATTTCATCTATATAAAGGTTAAGTCAATGAAATTATTAAAATGAAAGAACAGGATTTAAAAGCTTAACCTCCAAGAATGCCATCATGCCTGGCAAACAGAGAGCTTACAATATGCCCAATGTGAAACATTCACAGAATACAAACCCAACAATATGCTTTATGTTACTTTCTAATAAATGTCGATGAGGAAGGTGTTTATAACTTGAAAAGCAGGGAGGTTGGGGAAGGGGGATTCAGTAGCTTGCCACATGGAAATATATCTCCTGTCAATTCCAGGAAAATGTCAAATCAGTACATACTGCTCCAGAACTCTTGGTCTTCACTTCTGCATCAATTAAGTGGCAGTGGTGTTTCTGGCATAATGAGCTGCATTCATAATGTTTGATATCCAATGGTTCAATAAGAATTCCAGGCCCCACAAATTTCTATCAATGCAACACAGTCATTTTGCAGCTGTGCAAACTAAGACACGTGGAATAAACATCTTGCTTCAAAACAAGTTAGAAGTTAGCAATATGTTTGAAATCTAGCTTCAGTATTTTCTATTTAACTTTTCTGGAATGACTGGGTTGTGGAGCTTAATTTTGATTCCATTATTTCAATGATGGCTATATAGAATCAGTTCTCACTTCCAAAGCTCCAAAAGAATTGTGGAACTCTCCCTACGTCTTATCACCAGCTTTTACCCATCATAATTAGGCTCTTAACTGACATCATTAATGACTTCCCTGGTGGTTCAGCTGGTAAAGAATCAGCCTGCAATGCAGGAGACCTGGGTTTGATCCCTGGGTTGGGGAGATCCCCTGGAGAAGGGAACAGCTACCCACTCCAGTATTCTGGCCTGGAGAATTAAGGACATCATTAAGGACTTTACTAGATCTAGGGGTGAAAAGCCTGAACAAAGACAGACCCCACCCATGAGAACTTAAGAATTTAATGAAGGGAGGGAAACCCCTCAAAGCAGATAATTTCAATTTAATGAAGCTAAAAAATAAGATAAATGTACTGAGTGCAGCAGGAAGCACCAAGCCCAACCTGGGAGTCCAAAAAGAAGGCTTCCAATAGGGGATAGTGCCCTAAAATGAATTATAAAGAGTAATAACGATTTCGCCAATTGAAGAAATGAGGAAAGGGCATCCCAGCTTGGGAAACTGCATGAGCAAAACCAGGAGGCAGGAATATGCTGGGAAAACATGCTCTGGGGATAGAGAGCAGAACTAATCTGAAAGCTATAATCCATGATTATTGCTAAATGGAAAAAAATTAACTATCTGGATAATGTTGTTAAAAAGCTTTAAATTCACAGTGTACACTGAAGCTGAGAAACCTACTGCTATTATACGATGCCCAGATCAGGAGGGAGAATTTGGTCCTAGAGCTATCTTTTATAAAAATGGATTTATTTTTAGAAAACCAAAACACTGTCTCCTGGTCAGTTATATAACTCATGTCAGTTCTCAGGTCAGTGCCCTATCGAGTGAAACTTGCTTTGACTCCAGGTAAGACAAATAGAAACTCAACGGTCTCTCAAGTATAATTCCCTGAGAGTTATTTACTGAATATCCTGCACACCCAGCATTTCTTCCCAGGGCTTCTAGGTAGTTACTTTGCACTTCTATCCCACAGTCACTTACTATGTGGGAAAAAAAAGGTGGGCAGAAAACCAAGAATGATACCCACTCTGCCCCAAGGTCATGACTGGGTGCCAAGTTATTGAATTCAGCAGACAACTACTCAGGGGAGAACCTCAGATCCACCTAGGTTTTAGTATTGAGGGGAAACAGTAGGTGGGGAAAGGCAATTGTTCAAGAACCTCCAGCTTCATCCCCATTGAGTTTTCGTCCCTCTGGTTTCTGTGCTTTAATAGAGGTCCCTGGATGGTGCTCTATGACTTGGGCACTAGAGCAGTACAGGGTACCTTTTGTTCTCCAACTCAATATGAAAGACCAACAACAAAAACAGCAGGACAATACCTAGTTAAGCTAACAAAGTAATGACTTCTCACTATCCCAAACTGAATTCTCAGGATAAACACTAACCTCCAAAGGCCATACAACTCCATTAGCACCTTACACTCATTCCTTTCTCCTGTCCTCCATCTTGTACGTGCTAGATGCAATAACACTTCCTCTTCTACAGGGTCAGACACCTGGTCCCCAAAGCCCTTTCTGGCCAAGACCAAGAAAACATTTTCAGTCCGCATTAGAGTTAGTGGTGAAATGGGCCCTGAGTCAGACTTCCTTAGTTTGATGAATACCAGCTTCATCACTTACCTTCTGTGTGACCTTAAGTAAATCTCTTGGCCTTTTTCTATCTGTTTCATCTGTAGAATGGGAATAATAGTACTTAAACTGAGAACATGCATGTACTATATATTCAGTTCAATTCACTCAGTCGTGTCCAACTCTGCAGCCCCATGGACTGCAGCACACCAGGCTTCCCTGTCCATCACCAACTCCCAGGTCTTACTCAAGCTCATGTCCATAGAATCGGTGATGCCATCCAATCATCTCATCCTCTTTCATCCCCTTCTCCTCCTGCCTTCAGTCTTTCCCAGCACCATGGTCTTTTTCCAATGAGTCAGCTCTTCACATCAGGTGGCCAAAGTATTGGAGTTTCAGCTTCAACATCAGTCCTTCCAATGAATATTCAGGACTGATTTCCTTTAGGATGGACTGGTTGGATCTCCTTTCAGTTCAAGAGACTCTCAAGAGTCTTTTCCAACATCACAGTTCAAAAGCATCAATCCTTCGGTGCTCAGCTTTATCGTCCAACTCTCACATCCATACATGACTACTGGAAAAACCATAACTTTGACTAGATGGACCTTTGTCAGCAAAGTAATGTCTCTGCTTTTTAATATGCTGTCTAGTATGGAAGTGACAAATAGATTCAAGGGATTAGATCTGATAGACAGAGTGCCTGAAGAACTATGGACAGAGGTTTGTGACACTGTACAGGAGACAGGGATCAAGACCATCCCCAAGAAAAAGAAGTGTAAAAAGGCAAAATGGTTGTCTGAAGCCTTATAAATAGCTGAGAGAAGAAGAGAAGCAAAAGACAAAGGAGGAAGAAAAGATAAACCCATTGGAATGCAGAGTTCCAAAGAATAACAAGGAGAGATAAGAAAGCCTTCCTCAGTGATCAGTGCAAAGAAATAGAGGAAAACAAGAGAATGAGAAAAACTAGAGATCTCTTCTGGAGAAGGAAATGGCAACCCACTCCAGTGTTCTTGCCTGGAGAATCCCAGGGACAGAGGAGCCTGGTAGGAGGCCGTCTATGGGGTTGCACAGAGTTGAACACGACTGAAGCAACTTAGCAGCAGCAGCAGAGATCTCTTCAAGAAAATCAGAAATGCCAAGGAAACATTTCATACAAAGATGGGCACAATAAAGGACAGAAATGGTCTGAACCTAACAGAAGCAGAAGATATTACGAAGATGTGGCAAGAATACATGGAAGAACTGTACAAAAAAGATCTTCATGACCCAAATAACCATGATGGTGTGCTCACTCACCTAGAGCCAGACATCCTGGAATGTGAAGTCAAGTGGGCCTCAGGAAGCATCACTATGAACAAAGCTAGTGGAGGTGATGGAATTCCAGTTGAGCTATTTCAAACTCTAAAAGATGATGCTGTACTCTCTCTCTCTCTCTCTATATATATATATATATATATTTAATTTGACCTATGTTTTATTAGGTTCATTCTGACAGGTTGGTGGAGAATATGATACAGAAAACACAAGTAGGACAGTATAAATATATATATTTATATATACTTATATATAAATGTATATGTTTATATATTTATAAATATAGCATATGCATGTTCTCAGTTTATTCTAAGTACTATTATTCCCATTCTACAGATGAGGTGGCTCAGTGGTTCGAAATCCATTTGCCAATGCAGGAGACACAGGAAATGCAGGAGACCCATGTTCAATCTCTGGGTCGGGAAGATCCCCTGGAGAAGGAAATGGCAACCCAATCCAGTATTCTTGCCTGGAGAATCCCATGGACAGAGGAGCCTGTAAGATTGCATCCCATGGAGTTGCAAAGAGTCGGACACAACTGAGCACATATTTATCACTAACAGTATAATATTAGTAATCATTAGTAGTTATCTCTTTCTCATCTAGGACTCTAAGATTTTGAAGCCATATTTTTATATGAAAGACATAATTTTGCATTAACTCCAGTAAATGAAAGAATAGATGGTGTCACACCTCAATTGTGCATCTTGTACATAACTACAGGAAGTGGCATGATCTCTTACAACCCAATAGTACTACAGTATACTGACCAAAACCTTACCTCAAAACTTTTCCCTAGGCTGCCCTCTCTGCCTAGAATGTTCTAGCTCCTGTCTCACTCCCACAGACTCTGAGATGGAAGTGATTCATGCTCAACAATATACAGCTCTCTACTCCCTCCTGAGCATTCCAGCTCTGTGTGCTTAGGTAAGGCTGTGAACTCAGACCCGGTCAATGGTCTGTTAACAGTGGAGAAAAGTACCATATAACCTTCCCCCCTTTCAGTGGAGAATGTGGCAGCTGTGTGTGGAGATGGGATTCCATGTGATGGACCTGACTCACCAAGAATACAGCTGTCTCACACAACATACTTTATATAAGCAAGAGATAAACTCTGAAGTGTTCAGCTATGATGATTTGGGGGCTACTTGTCACTACAGCTTAAGCCTGGCCCTGTCTTGAATAATATATACCACTGACATCCCACCCCCACACCAACCTTACTTCCCCCACCCTTGACTCCTACCTCCCCATCCACCTATATAAATGTTCCTTGTCAGTTTTCAGATCATGATTTACCTTCCTCAAACTCATCGTTTCTTAAGCAGGTCCCAGCATCACTTATGAAATAGATGTGAATTTGAGCAAATTCCAGGAGACAGTGGAGGACAGAGGAACCTGGTGTGCTGCAGTCCGTGGTGTTAAAAAGAGTCGGACATGACTTAGCAACTGAACAACAACAACTGTTACTATTTTTATTATTGAGCCCCGTTTTTCTTTAAAATTATTTCCCTCATAATTTGGAATTACATATTTACACAGTTGTCTACTTGTTTTTTTCTGGTCTCCACCACTAGACTGTAAAATATGCAAGGAATCCATAAGAATATATAAGTTTTACTTTCCACTAAAACAGTAAACTAAACTAGGGCTTAGAACACCACTAGGTCTTAGGACAGTGTTTTATTCTTTTTAAATAAATGAACATCAACTCATCAAAAGAAGTATATACAAAGTAGCAGGAATTTTGTTGTTTCATAATATGGACAATGGTATTATTGGAAGAAAGACAAAACCACTGGATTATGTGCCAGGCCAGGAATTTGTATAGAGACTTGACTACAAAAAGGTTTTGTACACAGAAGAAACTCAAGGACATTAAAAATTCACAGTTTAAAAGAAAAATCAGCAGAGCGTCACAGGTAACAACTGAAAAACAGAATCACTGTCAGTCTCTCTCCCATTCTGGTAACCTCGTCTAAAAGCAGCAGCCGTCCTTTACAGCAGGAAGGAGCAGAGAAGGGTCACATAGAAGGCTCTGAATCTTACAGAAGCCTAGGGACACAGCCACCTCATCCCACTCCCAGCAGATCACTTTGTTGATTATAACAGGCACTTCTTTGCTATTCATGGGTATGGCAGAAAGAGGAAAGAAAAGGTAAAAAGGGAAGAAAAAAGAAAGAACATGAAGAAAAGGAGAAAGTAAGGAGGGAGGGAGGAAGGGATGGAGAAAGGAAGGGAAAAAAACAGAAAGAAAGGTTAAAAAAAAAAGCATTTCTATCTATAAGAGAGGAGATAATAGAAATTCAGGATCTTTCTTGAAGATAATTGTCTTCTGGCCTCTGAGGCAGACAACAAAGACCCAAGAGGAATCATGAATTCACAAGATTACTTCTCGAGTATTTCACTACACATTTTCACCTGAGATTCTTCTCTTCTGGGTCATCCATTTCTGCCATCACTTCTACACATAGAGAAAAGGACACGCACTACAACACTGGGTCAGGAAAACTAGTTACCTATGTGCCTTTAGTTAGCACAGTTTTTATGTGGCTGTCCTTATAGCGGTTTTGTAACTGCTTGGTCTAGATAATACTTTATTAGGTAACAAAAAAAAGCAGATACTATTACCTAAGCCCTACACCAGATATTATTTTGTAGTTATCCAGCACCCAGCTCTCTCCATATATAACCCACCTTCCTAATAGCCTCTAGGCCTCCCCTTGGGGATAGTTTGAATGGTATGTAGTATCAGTGGGAGGTCACTAAGTGCCACCTTTCATTGCCAATTCCCATTTCAGAAGTGGGGAGCTTGCTCCTTCCTCCACCAGCTTCCTGGTATACCCAGGGTCCAGGCAATCACACACCACTCCTGGGGTTGTAAATCCTGAGTGAGTGATACAAAAGAAGAGCGCACAGGCCAAGGTCAATTCATTGCAGCACTTGGGACCCAAGGACCAGGAAGCTACTGAGTTGAAGCCTTAACTCCTGATGCCAGAGAAGCCCTAACTCTTGTCACTTTTTCAGATTCCTGCTGCCCCTGGTATCCTACCCAGTAAATTCCCCTTTGGCTTAAGATATTTAGGGTCTCTGTTGCACACAACCAAGAATTCAAATCAGGGCTGTTATATATAGCTATATAGACTGTAACTTTATATAAAAGAACCTAGCAAAAGAAACCAGGAGAGCTGAAATCCAGCCTGTGTTCCACTTGCCAGGGGGCTGCATTCTACTGCAGGAAAGGGTAGCATTTTCCAATTTCCACTGAGGTATTGTAGAGACAGGCAGTGGCCTTGCACCTGACTGATACATCCAAACTTACTTCAGTTATAAAAGAGGCCTAGAGACTAAGTCATTGACGTGTAAACTGTGATTACAATAATGCAATGATATTGCACTGGCCTATTCTGCTGCCCTTTTCTCTGTCTATAGATTAAACTACCTATTTACTGCCGCAAAATTTGAAATGAGGAGTGTTCTTGTAATGGTCCATCTATCTCTGACAAGGCCTAACACAGTCATGGGTACCTGTAACTTGCCTCTAAGTATTAAAGGATCAGAATTTTAATTGTAAAAATATGTACATGTATCTAACATTCTATGCTACGATGTAGTTTTTAATACTTAACCCTTCATATTCATCACCACTGGGAGGGGGGTGGGAAAGACTAGGAGAACTTGAGAACTTTATACATATCTCAATTTCCTACAAGCTAATTTTCCCAATTTTACAGAGATCATGGAGAGGGAAAGATCAAATTATGCTGACAAAATCTCCATTCTAATCTCTCTGATTTTTCCACCATTGTTTTATGTCTCCCACATGTCTTTTTTCTCCCAATTTAGATCACAAATTTATCTGGGGGGTTTGTGAGCTGGTAGACACACCATGCCTAGCATGTGAATGGCATTTACTGTTGAAAAGGAAACTAGACCACCACCACTCCTTCCATTAGGAATCTAACAGTCATGTTCCCTTTCCTCTACAAAGTTTCCTTTTACCATGTGAAGTCCACCAGTCTCCCTTTCATGTTACTTTTAAGACTCTGATCAAAATCTTTGTTCCTATTTCCCCTCCCCATAAAAGAAAATTAGATTTGTTTCCAGGCTTTAATCCTGCTAAGATAAAGTGAATCAGCTCTGTTTTCATTACTGTCCAGTCATCTCATCAATCATTGAAGGGAATCACTAAAAGCAATCAGCGAACAAGGTCAACAGCACTCAGCAAGGGCCAGTGAGACGGTACTTTAACAGATCAAAATGAAGAAAAGGATGACAGTGCTTCACAGCCCTAAGAGGCCCAGGGCCACTCTTTAGGAAGCAGTCTTTAAATGCGAAGGGAGAAGATGAGTGAGAGAAGGGAATAATCTTTGTTGTATAACAGTTCTCCTGATATCAAGCTTGCTAATGTAACAAAGAGCTAAATGGTTCATTCAGGCAGTTAGAATTGTCACTTCTTCCTACAATGACTCAGATTTTGGACTTTGAGACAAAGAACCTAACTATCCGTAGCTCCTGTTTTTCTCTAGCTATTTGTGTTGTCATGTCCAAAGATATCAGTTGGGGTTAAACAATTATAAGCACTAGAAACCAACTTTAATTAACATAGGCTAATTAACATAGGTTTGGCTTCCCTGGTGGCTCAGTGGTAGAGAGTCTACCTGCAATGCAGGAGCCACAGGAGACACAGATTCCACCCCTGGGTTGGGAAGATCCCTTGGGGCAGGAAATGGCAACCCACTCCAGTGTGCTTGCCCAGAGAATCCCATGGGCAGAGGAGCCTGGTGGGCTATAGTCCATGGGGTCGCAAAGAATCTGACACAATTAAAGTGACTTAGCATGCAAGGGAATTTAGTGAAAGGACATTAAAGTTATGAGAATCAAAGATAAGCCTGAAACGCCAGGCTTCAGAAGGATAGAATCTGGATGCTCTGTCAAGGAAAGGATCTCAGAAACAGGAACTATTCTGTGGTCAGGACAGAATGAATTCTGACATCTTTGTATCTCTCTGAGATAGAAGGTCCTAGGATAAAGAGCTTAACTGGCCTAGAACTGGCCACATGTTTTCACCCATTTGCTTAGGACTGGACAGATGAATTTGATTTTTAGCCCTCTGAAGGTGGAGGAGTTGGGAGGAGAGATGGAGTAAGGAGGTGGTGGTGTTAATTACCTATAAAAAATCTGGATGTTATCAATACAAAGAGCAAGGTATCCTAGGTGGTCAAGATGAAATCAATATGCAATACAGTGTTAACACAGAAATTATTTTAACCCTCAAGGCCAGGAGTCATCTACTTAACTTACATGAACACTATACACTGCATAGAGCATATGTAGAGTTTTCAAACATAAGTTAACAGCCTCATTTCAATAAGTAACATGCTACCTGATGCCTCTTGAGAAATCTGTATGCAGGTCAGGAAGCAACAGTTAGAACTGGACATGGAACAACAGCCTGGTTCCAAAATAGGAAAAGGAGCACGTCAAGGCTGTATATTGTCACCCTGCTTATTTAACTTATATGCAGAGTACAGCATGAGAAACACTGGGCTGGAGGAAGCACAGCTGGAATCAAGATTGCCGGGAGAAATATCAATAACCTCAGATATGCAGATGACACCACCCTTATGGCAGAAAGTGAAGAAGAACTAAAGACCCTCTTGATGAAAGTGAAGGAGGAGAGTGAAAAAGTTGGCTTAAAGCTCAACATTCAGAAAACGAAGATCATGGCATCTGGTCCCGCCACTTCATGGCAAATAGATGGGGAAACAGTGGAAACAATGGCAGACTTTATTTTTGGAGGCTCCAAAAATCATTGCAGATGGTGACTACAGCCATGAAATTACAAGATACTTACTCCTTGGAAGGAAAGTTATGACCAACCTACGCAGCATATTAAAAAGCAGAGATATTACTTTGTCAACAAAGGTCCATCTAGTCAAGGTTATGGTTTTTCCAGTAGTCATATATGCTTGTGAGAGTTGGACCATAAAGAAAGCTGAGCACTGAAGAATTGATGCTTTTGAACTGTGGTGTTGGAGAAGACTCTTGAGAGTCCCTTGGACTGAAAGGAGATCCAATCAGTCCATCCTAAAGGAAATCAGTCCTGAATATTCATTGGGAGAACTGATGTTGAACCTGAAACTCCAATACTTTGGCCACCTGATGTGAAGAACTGACTCAGTGGAAAAACCCTGATGCTGGGAAAGACTGAAAGTGGGAGAAGGGGACCAAAGAGGATGAGATGGTTGGATGGCATCACCGACTCAATGGACATAAGTTTAAGTAAATTTAGGGAGTTGGTGATGGACAGGGAGGCGGTGATGGACAGGGAGGCCTGGTGTGCTGCAATCCATGGGGTCCCATGGATTGGGAAAGAGTTGGACACTACTGAGCAACTGAACTGAACCTGATACATGGTAGCTCTTCAATATTTTTTGAATGGATAAATTTCTTCTGCAATATTATTTGCTCTCATCCTTCCCTGTATGCCATTAATATTTTCTAATATTTAACAAGGGCTTATCAGGTGATTCAGTGGTAAAGTATCAGCCTGCCAATGCAGGAGATGCAGGAGACATGGGTTTGATCCCTGGATTGGGAAGATCCCCTGGAGAAGGACATGACAACTCACTCCAGTATTCTTGCCTAGAAAATCCCATGGATAGAGGAGTCTGGCGGGCTACCATCCATGGGATTACAAAAATCAGACACAACTTAGCAACTAAACAACATACAGACACACACACACACACACACACACAGGAATTCACTGGCAGTCCAATGGTTAAGACTCTGCACTTCCAATGCAAGGGGCACGGTTTCCATCCCTGATCAGGGAACTAAGATTCCACATGCCCTGTGGTAGGACCAAGAAAATACATATATTGGGGGAAAAAAAAAAAAGTCTTGATTAAATAGAACCTCTAAAAGAGAAAATTCAATGCAGTGGAAAGAATATTGGAACAGAATCTTTTCTTGCTTCTGTCCAACGTGACCTTGGGGACAGGTCACAATTGCTTAGGGTTTATATCTTCATCTGTTGTAGAGGTAGATACTCTTTAAGAATCTGTCCAATTCTACAGACCTAAAATCATAGTCACAAATATATAGATAACAGAGACTCAGCAAACTTAGAAAAAATGTTCATAATTTTCACAGTATGAAGTGGCTCTACCCTGAATCTGGACAGAAAGTAAAATCTAACTTACTTGGTAGTATTTAGGAGAAATTGCCAATATTGTAGAAAATCTAGATCACTGTTATCAAACGTTAGAAGAAAGGCAGCAGAATCAATTTTGCCAAGTAAAATCTTACGTTGAATTCCAATGGCTAAAGCAAAAAAGGTAAAAAAACTTGTGACTGAAACAAAGAGGGATGTGTGGATCCCCATCCTCACACCACGCAGGCTCCCAGGACCTGTACCCTGTGACAGTTCTAAAAACAAGACTATTAATTTCATTCAAACAGGAAAAATTAGGAATAAAATTTCCCAAGGAAAAGTATATATGTGCTCTTCTAGTGACTTTAAAAATACTTGGATTATTAGTCTATCAATAATCAATTTTAATTTGAAAAACAATAAAATCAAACAGAAATCAATCCCTTACACTACTGACAACTAGTAACTACATATAGACAAAGATTACTGGGTCAAAGAGTGGAAATTTAGCTTCCAAAGCATTTTACTATTTTAACAAGCTAAATTGCAAAATATGAAGAAAACTCTCCAATATATAAATCAATAGCATTTAACATTTTGCTTATAATTGATAAATTTCAGCAAGGCATTCTTCTCCTGTATAATTTTTTCTATAGAATTGCTTCAGAGGAAAGATAAATATGTCTCCAAAGCTAAAGTAATTTAGCATCTATCCATTTTTTAATTAACAAAGGGGAAATTACTGACAAATAGTAAATATATAAACAAATTATCATCTTTGTAGTGATAGTGACCTTAGCAAAGAAAAATTGCTCTTCTCATAAAATCAGTGTTCTGTCCATTCCTCTGCTTAGAAATATCATCAAAATCATGAAGATAATTTCAATTACCTTGGTTTCTACAAATAAAATGCCAACCATAAAATTCAAATATTCTTAGTAAAATCATCTTTACTTATTAACACTAATGTAGATAAAAGCATATCATTTTACCTTAAACAAGAGATTAATCCTGAAAATATAAACACTGTTCAATCTATTGAATCTTACTGGGTTTCAATGATGCCATATTTTAGTCGAAGTAAAATGTTATGAAAAATTTTCTGCAACGTATTTTCCTGAAGGTAGCAATTAAATGTCTATTTACTTATTATAAACATTTCTGTCTGATAACCAGAAGGCTGGCAAAAGTTATCTCTACTTGTTAAAAGATACAGTATCTCTACTCTACTTCCTGGTCTATGCTGATTCTGCCAATCCTTCTTCTGATCTCGGAATCAATGGTTTCAAGATTTTTAGTAAAGCTCCTAAGACACATTAGGTATAGCCGAGGGAGGTGCAGTTGTTGTCAAGTCCCACCCTTATTCCTTCATCACGTACCATTTCCAGGGATGACAGCCCCATTTCTAACTGTCAGCAGCTATGATTCTGCCTGAAATCTTTCCCTGGCAGCCAGAAATCTACTCAACACGCACATGGGCTAAACCATGATTTACTGGGAAATTAACAATTTCCCTCCCTCAGACTAACCCTCAACCAATGATGGACTGGAGCTGGGAGATAAATAACTGGCCTGCAGCCTCTTGGTTCAGGTAACTGAGGTATGTTGTAAACAGCCTCCCAAAATTCCCAGGTAGAATTAAGGTCTATTTGGTCACTGTGGTAATTTCCTTGATATATACTCTTTATTAGCTGCCCTCCATTTCTTTCCTTACTCCCCAGTTTTTCAGGACTTCTGTAATAAACTGCTGCTGCTGCTAAGTCGCTTCAGTTGTGTCTAACTCTGTGCGACCCCAGAGACGACAGCCCACCAAGCTCCCCCATCCCTGGGATTCTCCAGGCAAGAACACTGGAGTGGGTTGCCATTTCCTTCTACTCACATTCAAATCCTTATCTCTAGGTCTGCTTCTGTGAGAACCCAAACTAAGACAAGGAAGTATAAGACGAATACAAAAGTGGTTCTACCTTTAAAGAATTCACAACCTAGAATAGGAGATCAAAAATAAACAAAGGACACAAACAACAAGAGGAAAAATACACAATATTACATTATAAATAAAAGTGTGCTGGCCCAGGTGAAGGTATCAATTTAGAGTTTTCAATTTCCCACGTACCACTGCAATATTAGCTCATGGTCCTACCTACAACTGTAACTATTATCTCCATGGGAGAGGGGGGGGGGCGGAATCACAAGACTATCTCTAATAGTCACCTTACTCTAAGATGTCATCCTACCTTATTGCCATCACTGACACTGTTCTAATACTTCCTGAATAATAAACAGTAGCCGAAGGATAACAAAGAAGGCAGAAATATTAACTTCATTTAATTCCATGACATCTGTGGAACAAAAAGAGTAATAATACAGTGATTCCACCTGACAAGTGGATTCAAACTATAGCTACTATAAAATGAAACCCCACTCAAGGCAACTACATAAGAGAGCAAAGCCAAATCAATATTCTGGTCATTGTTCACCATTACTTTCTGAAAACATCATTTCTAATCATTTTCATTGCAACATTAATGGAAAAATCATTATTGAAGAGTTTTTTTTTTTTTTTTAAAGCAGGTAACCTCTTATGGATCAACTACTTAAGACTGGATTTAGACTGGAGGTCCTTCTAGTCAAGGCTATGGTTTTTCCAGTGGTCATGTATGGATGTGAGAGCTGGACTGTGAAGAAAGCTGAGCACAGAAGAATTGATGCTTTTGAACTGTGGTGTTGGAGAAGACCCTTGAGAGTCCCTTGGACTGCAAGCAGATCCAACCAGTCCATCCTAAAGGAAATCAGTCCTGGGTGTTCATTGGAAGGACTGATGTTGAAGCTGAAACTCCAACACTTTGGCTACCTGATGCAAAGAGCTGACTCATTTGAAGACCCTGATGCTCGGAAAGATTGGGGGCAGGAGAAGAAGGGGACGACAGAGTATGAGATGGTTGGATGGCATCACCAACTCAATGGACATGAGTTTGGGTAAACTCTGGGAGTTGGTGATGGACAGGGAGGCCTGGTGTACTGTGCTTCACGGGGTCGCAAAGTCGGACACAACTGAGCAACTGAACTGGAATAGAAAAGGCAGAGGACCAGAGATCAAATTGCCAACATCAGCTGGATCACAAAAAAAGCAAGAGAATTCAGAAAAACATCTACTGCTTCACTGACTATGCTAAAGCCTTTGACTGTGTGGGTCACAACAAACTATAGAAAATCCTTAGAGAGATGGGAATACCAGACCACCTGACCTGCCTCCTGAGAAATCTGTATGCAGGTCAAGAAGCAACAATTGGAACCAGACATGGACCAATGGACTGGTTCCTAATTGGGAAAGGAGTACATCAAGGCTGTATATTGTTGTCACCTTGCTTATTTAACTTATATGCAGAGTACATCATGTGAAATGCCAGGCTGGATGAAACACAGCTGGAATCAAGATTGCTGGGATATGCAGAGAAATATCAATAACCTCATATATGCAGATGACACCACCCTTATGGCAGAAAGCAAAGAACTAAAGAGCCTCTTGATGAAAGTGAAAGAGGAAATTGAAAAAACTGGCTTAAAACTCAACATTCAAAAAAATGAAGATTATGGCATCAGGTCCCATCATTCATAGCAAATAGATGGAGAAACAATGCAAACAGTGACAGACTTTTTCTTGGGCTCCAAAATCACTGCAGATGGTGAATGCAGTCATGAAATTGACACTTGTTCCTTGGAAGAAAAGCTATGACAACCTAGACAGCATATTAAAAAACAGAGACATTACTTTGCCAACAAAGTCCATATAGTCAAAGCTATGGTTTTTCCAATAGACATGTATGCTTGTGAGAGTTGGACCATAAAGAAAGCTGAACACTGAAGAACTGATGCTTTTGAACTGTGGTGTTGGACAAGATTCTTGAGATTCCCTTGGACAGCAAGGAGATCCAACCAGTCCATCCTAAAGGAAATCAGTCCTGAATATTCATTAGAAGGACTGATGCTGAAGCTCCAATACTCTGGCCACCTGATGCAAAGAACTGACTCATCAGAAAAGACCCTGATGCTGCAAAGATTGAGGATAGCAAAAGGGGACAATAAAGGATGAGATGGTTGGTTGGCATCACTGACTCGATGGACATGAATTTGAGCAAGCTCTGGGAGTTGGTGAATAGACTGGGAAGCCTGGCCTGCTGTGGTCTACAGGGTTGCAGAGTGGACACTACTGACTGAACTGACTTTAGACTTGGTGGCTAGGAAAGGCCTGACTTGTACGGATGAGGAAGGCAAGCATTCCAGGTGACTGCTCGTAGGCCTCTCCCATGTTCAAGCCAAGTACGTGTAGTATAATCATTTTCTGCTTAGGTGAGCTTTTTAAAAATTCTTCATTAAGTGACCAAAATATGACATTACTGAAAATTAAGTGATGTAAGTTGAGACAAGGAGAAGCCAATTATGTTGGCTTTATAAGCTTTAGATTTTATGCTGCTTTAAGAAGCCCCTGATAGCATTTAAGGTGTAGCATGACCTAAATTTTAACAAGACCACGATGTTTTTTCCACAAGACTGTAGGGCAGAGAAAGCAGAAGCAGAGACCAGTTAGGTGATCATTGCAGTAAGTCCTGGTGAACAATGGTGGTAGATTAGACTAGTAAGTGGAAGTAAATAAGATTCTGGACATACATTAGAAACCAAATCTCCAACCTAAGATGTCTTAAATGTCCAGGAAATTTGAGGCTTCTTTTACAGGAAGCCTAGTGCTAGAGCAGGTTCAGTGACATCAAAGAACCATCTTCTCCAGGCTAATCATTTTAACCCTCAACCCTGGTATGGTTGCTAGATGACTGCCATTTCCAACTGATATTAGATGATTCTTTATTCATATGCAGAGGAAGAGCCTCCCTTTATGTGCTATTTCAAGAGCCAGAATTCCTCTTTGCAATTTTGACTCTGGTCACTAGCTCACACTTGGAAAGTCAGTCCATCCCTCATTCATTCATTCATACAGAAGATGAACTGGGGTTGGGGTTGGCTTGCCTTGAGTCACATGGTCTATGTGAATGAAGGATGGATATCTGAGAGGGGGAAATGTGTTAGCTGTTAGAAAAGAGGAAGAGGGAAATGGACTCTGCTAGTAGGCAAGCAATGGCAACAACTACACAGGATATTCTTTGGAGACAGTGACAAGAGTTTTTCAATGGACTGAATACTGGGAGAAAAAAGGATTCAAGAAAAGTTCTAACAGTGCTGGCTTCAGCATGGGGACTAAGGGGCCACTGAGATGCAGAAGACTAGAGGAAAGATCAGGTTTGAGAAAGATTATCAAGGCTTCTCTCCTCACCAAGTTATCTTTAAGATACCCATTAGACACTGGAGAGGTGATGCAGCTGACAGCTGAATATATGAGTTTGAGTTTGAATATATGTCAGCTGAATATATGAGCTTGGGGCTTCAGGGAGAGGCCAAGACTGAGAATAGAGAATCAAATCATAGAGTGATTTTTGTTGTTGTTTTAAGCACCTGAGATGGGATGAGATTATTAATTTATGGATAAAGCAAGAAGTGGACCTAGGGCAGGGTCTGGACCCATACCAAGATTTAAAAGTGGAGTACAACAGAAGCCACTAAGGTAGCTAGAGAACTCTAGAACTCTAGTCCAACTCCTTAATGTCATATATGAGTGGATTGCATGCATATTCAGTCCTGTCTGACTTTTAGCAACCCTATGGACTGTAGCCTGCCAGGCTCCTCTGTTCATGGGATTTTCCCTCCCAGCAAGAATACTAGAGTAAACTACCATTTCCTTCTCCAGGGGAATCTTCCTGACCCAAGGATCGAACCTCAGTCTCCTGTATCTCCTGCGGTGGCAAGCGGATTCTTTACCGCTGAGCCACTGGAATAGACTATAAATAGTGCAAACTGTCAGCTCACTGCCAATGGGTGAATAATGTTCCATCATTTAACTTAAGGTTAAGCATGGGAGAGATAAGATACACGTACCTTTAAAAAATGAGGCAGATCTTGAAACACAGAAAAAGCATTATTGACACATTATGTTTTTCAAAAAAGAGGGCTCATTATCATAGTCCTCTAAGTTAAATAGTCAGTGGGAGTAGTATGGCTAATCCAAGGCCTGATGAAAAGTACTGACCATCAGGGATTTCACTGGTGGTCTAGTGGTTAAGATTCCAACACTTCCACTATAGGGAGCAGGGATCTGCAGTGTGGCCAAAAAACAGATAAAATTTAGAAAAAATAGAAGAGGAAAACTCTTAAAAAACAAAACAAAACAAAAAAAAACCTGACCACTATTATACCTACAATTTTAATTCAAAATGATTTAACTAGAATTAAGTGATTATGAAAAATTATAAGGTTAAAAACCTGGGTTCGAGTCTATATCTGACAATTCAAAAGCAACCCTGCACCCTTTCATCTCTTATTTTCCTGTGAGATCCAGTTTTCTATTTGATAAAATGTTTACAATAAACAGGCCCTTCTTGCTTGCTTCACATTGTGAAGATCCAAAGTTAAAGAATATCAACTAACCATAAAATCCATAAACAGAACTTCCTTCAGCTGTCTGGCTGGTCTAATCTTCGACCACTGATGTGCTTCATCATCCGGATGCCAAATACCAATTATCAGGTACTCAGAGAAAGCCACCTAAACTGAATTTTGAAAACTTATTAAGAACAAAACATTGAGAAGCTAGAGGCAACCCATTTAAAATCTCTGCCCAAATCCTATGAAATTTCAAAACTGTACCTCACCAATTTAAATGCAAGGCATAGGAGATGGCCATCCCTCTGTGTACTAATCTGACACTGTCAGGGTGACATGGAGTCTAATGATACCCTTGTAATCACTGATCATAATACTGAGAACATGTACATCATATTTCTTCACAGGCTACATTAGTATGGCTGCCTGTGCTTCATTACATGATTAAAAAAATCATTTAAAAAAATAATTTCCAAAGTTCTTTCTTATTCTTTATTCCGTCTGTTCATCTAGTAGTTCCCACTAGTAGACAAATGAGAGGCATGCTTGTCTTAGAAGAATAAAATTGTCTATGTCCAAAATAATTTCAAGGCACACCTCAAATGATATTTCAAGTGCTCAACCCTCTTTTTCATGTCAATACTATTTCATAATACATAAATTTTAGATTTTAAACTACTCAAGAGTACCAATGATTCTACCTGTAAACAAATAACACATTAAAATTTGAAAATATTCCTAATAAAAGCTATATATATTAGCTCCATTCTGAATGTTATAAGAATCCTTTACCAAATTAAATCTCCCCACTCACAAAAGTTGATGTGGCAATAGTAACCACTGTGCAGAAATTTAATTATACTAACTGAATCTGTTAGGTAGTATATGAGAATGTATATATGTTAACAAAATATCTTGAGTCCACTTCCTCAGTTTTGACAGAGACATCATTCTTAGAACTGTGGTCAAACCACTCTGCATATTAAGTACTAATAATATTTTATCAACTATTAATATTATTAATGGCACAGAAACTAATTACAGCAATTTAAAATGACTAATATTTTAAAAACAGGTTATGAAGGGTCTTCTTAGAAATGTCAGTAAATGCCTAAGCTTTCAAAATAAAGATGAAATTAAGGTTAAATGTAACTTTAAAGAAGTACCTTATAAATAAGACCAACATTTAATCTACGTGGTTTAAAAGAAGTACTGAACTGGCAATCAGATGAATTCTAGCCTCAAAAATCACTTAACCTCTTAGAGCCTCAGTTAACATTAAAAAAAAAAGAATTCATTAAAAAAAAAAAATTCATTACAAGAAAATTTTGCTGTCTACAATAAAGTTCTGAAAAAAGCACAATGAGAAAATTAATGATTACAGTCAAAAGATGAAGACTTCTGAACCAAACCAAAATTAGATCAAAACATTTATTTTTTTGCGTTACAAAAACAAAAATCAAAGCAAGTCCCATCCTGGGTTCTCTGTTCTAGAATTTAGTCAACAGTTCAGGTCTAGGTTGCTTCAGCACTTCTTCTGGATGCTATGAAGTCTCCATCTTATAACCATGTTTCTCTAGTTCAGCTCTATAAGAAAGACAAAAGAACAACATCACTAGGCATTCTTTATGATAAAGAAACAAGATAATTTTTTAAAACAATACAATTAATAAATAAATGAGCTAACAGCCTGAACATCAATTTAAAACACTACCAAATAGTTTTACTTTAGTCCCTAAGAAGGAAATTGGATGTATATCAATATAAGGACAATAAAACTTTGCTTTTCCATTAATAAACCTATGTTTTATATTCCTTATTTTTCTGATAAATCTATTTATGGAAGAAATGTGAAGGAATTAGTGATATTCTCCAAATACTATGTAATTATTCTGTTCATAATAAATATTTAAGCATAAATTTTAAGTATCATTAACC
>SJYT01053636.1:410945-451282 GCA_006410635.1 Cephalophus harveyi
TTTCCAGTCCTGTGGCCACTGCTGAGTTTTCCAAATTTGCTGGCAGATTGAGTGCAGCACTTTCACAGCATCATCTTTCAGGATTTGAAACAGCTCAACTGGAATTCCATCACCCCACTAGCTTTGTTCGTAGTGATGCTTTCTAAGGTCCACTTGACTTCACATTCCAAGATGTCTGGCTCTAGATTAGTGATCACATCATCATGATTATCTGGGTCATGAAGATCTTTTTTGTACAGTTTTTCTGTGTATTCTTGCCACCTCTTCTTAATATCTTCTGCTTCTGTTAGGTTCAGACCATTTCTGTCCTTGATTGAGCCCATCTTTGCATGAAATGTTCCCTTGGGATCTCTTGATTTTCTTGAAGAGATCTCTGGTCTTTCCCATTCTGTTCTTTTCCTCTATTTCTTTGCATTGATCGCTGAAGAAGGCTTTCTTATCTCTTCTTGCTATTCTTTGGAACACTGCATTCAGATGCTTAGATCTTTCCTTTTCTCCTTTGCTTTTTGCCTCTCTTCTTTTCACAGCTATTTGTAAGGCCTCCCCAGACAGCCATTTTGCTTTTTTGCATTTCTTTTCCATGGGGATGGTCTTGATCCCTGTCTCCTGTACAATGTCTAAATATTAACTACATCTCAAAATTAAGTTGACTGGGTTTGAGATATCCTTACATGTTCTCCTTTCTTACAGAAGTACCTTTCAAATTGAAATTTTTTATTCTGTTTATGAATCCACCTATAGTTTATAGTGAGTACAGATTAAGAAGTTAGAGAAAAGAAAATCACATCCAGGATTTCCTTCAGTCTATAGGAAGTGCACTCAGAAAGCTAATGCAACCAAATTTGAAAAAAAAAAAAATAGTGTATCGAGGGACTTCCCGGGAGGTCCAGTGGTTTCGAGCCTGTGCTTCCACTGTAGAGGGCACAGATTCCATGCTTTGTCAGAGAACAAAGTCCTGGGAGCCACACAGTTTGGCAAAAAAAAAAAAAAAGGTATCTATTTCCAAGGTTAAAGATTAAATAATAACATTTCTGAACATTCATAAACAAGCCAACTGACTTACTTAAGTCAAGAGTTAATCGTTAGGTATAGGGATAAAAGAGTACTGTTATTCTCATATTGTCTAATCAATAATAAACTGTTTACTCTCTAAATTGTTATATACAAATTTTCTTTTTGTTCTTCTAAGAGCAAAGAAATCTCAGAAATAAGGGAGCTGTTTTAAGGCAAAAATAAAGGGGACAGAAATTGCAGCATTAAGTATACAACAGGAACATTAAGATGGTATGGGCTGCAGGCTGAGATCAAATTTTAAATTAAAAAGGAGCTTAAGAGTAGATATATTTCTCTAATATTAAATCACCAAAAGTCAACCTCATGATTTTATCTTTTAAAATTCAATAAGCCACTTCAAATCACAGAAATTCAAATTCTTGAATGTTGAACTTATAATAGAAAAATGCAACCCATTATCTCTTTTATGACAAACCTAAACAAGTGTGTTAAAAAGCAAAGACATCACTTTGCCAACAAAGGTCCATCTAGTCAAGGCTATCGTCTTTCCAGGAGGCATATATGGATGTGAGAGCTGGACCATAAAGAAGGCAGAATGCCAAAGTATTGATGCTTTTGAACTGTGGTGCTAGAGAAGATTCTTAAGAGTCCCTTGGACTGCAAGGAGTTCAAACCAGTCTTTCCTAAAGAAATCAACCCTGAATATTCATTGGAAGGACTGATGCTGAAGCTCCAATAATCTGTCCACCTGATGTGAAAAACTGACTCACTGGAAAAGACCCTGATGCTGGGAAAGATTCAAGGCAGGACGAGAAGGGGACAACAGAGGATGAGATGGTTGGATGGCTTCACTAACTCAATGGACATCAGGTTAAGCCACTTCCAGGAGTTGGTGATGGACAGGGAAGCCTGGCATGCTGCAGTCCATGGGGTCATGAAGAGTCGTACATGACTTGGCAACTAAAAAACACCAAAATCCTTTTTATAGCAAGTGAATAATGACTATAAAATGTTATTCATCCTCATCCCCTCCAGTCTTCCTATAACCTATAGCTCTGAGCTATCTAATAGTAATAATGGATGGCTTAGGATTTTTTGTTTCTTGATTTAATTACACTAACACCTTCCAGTGTAAAAAATTCATACAAAGTCATTTCATTAAATCACAATAGCAAAGTTTGGCTTTATACCTCGTTTTTATAAAATGACTGAAGATTATTGAAAATTTCAGAATTTTGGAAACAGAGAAAGCCTTACAGATCACTATATAGCATACCCCTCTTTGGTAACCACCACCATTACCACTAACAAAAAAAAAGAAAGCGAGAAAGAGAAGACTATTTTACAAGAAAATGTTTATTAACTTTTTTTCTAACATTATTTCATGACCTCAAATTCCAGATTTTAAACATATTTGAGTTAAGCATAAGAAATGGGAATTGTCAAAAGAAGCATCTATTTTACTAATATTTTAAAGAATCTTTATAAAGATATCTAATAGAGTTTAATGTTCCAAAAAATAATTTGAGTATATGATTTGATTAATTTGATACATAAATACATTAATTAGAATACAATACATGATCTTGAGTAAAAGAGATGACATAGGCTCAAGTCACAACTGATCTTTAAGGTTCTAAGACACCAAACCTCACATCAGCCTGAACCACTTCTAACTAACCAGCTTCCTAAAATTTTAAGGAAATGATTATATATCAAAAGATTCAGGTCAGAAATATAAAATAACAAGAACATTTATTTCACATTTCTTTCTTAATCTTGTAAGTTTATCCTTTCAAGAACAATTAAACTACAGGGCCCACAGGAACTTTTAATCTAATTATGACTTGATTTAAAATGCTGATTTCAGGGAATTCCCTGAAAGTCCAGTGGTTAGGACTCCATGCTTTCATTCCCAAAGGCCTGGGTTCAATCCCTGGTTGGGGAACTAGGATTTCACAAGCTGTGAGGTGTGACCAAAAAAAAAATAAGAAATAAAACACTGATTTTAATATTGTTATTACTTGTGTCATTAAAGTATCTTCAAGTTGGCTTTAATTCTTTTAACCTTAAGCGACTAAAAAAATACTGTTAATTTGTACTTTATTGCTTCAGATAAGAAGCAATCTAGAATAAGAAACATAAAAGATTTGATAACTTATTTTGTAGGAGGTCCAGTTCTTAACTCTTTCACATATTAATGATATGGGATTTACTAGTTTGAACACTATCTTTCTTGGGGGGAGAGCGTCACTGCAGCATGCAGGAATCTTAGTTTCCTGACCAGGGATCAAACCAACACTCTCTGCAGTGGAAGCGTGGAGTCTAAATTACTGGACTGCCAGGGAAGTCCCTGAACAGTGTCTTTTAAAAAATTTTAAGACTAGCACAATTTCACTTTATCAAGTTGAAGTCTGATGATCATTTAGCCTAAGAGTCACACATCTCTTTCTCTGTTAACAACCCTTTCATGTAACTTTAATGGTAAGAAAAGTAAAAGAAAGAAAGTAGAAAAAAGGCCCAAGAAAAAGAAACTGGCTCACGAATGGAGAAAACAGTACTGCAAGCAAGATTTTAGGTAGAACACACACACACAAAAAGACTCATGACAATAGCTCTATATTTCTTAGGTATTATTATATAGTACTTCATAATTATGACACTAGGGAGCATACAAAGACAAACCAGAATCTATAACCTATTTTAAACAAAAACTGTAAATAAAGATTTTCTTTATTATCTAGCAATGTACTGAATGAACTATATTACATTAAAAGTTTAAATAGGGTATAATATCCCCAAATTTATTTCCAACTCTTATAAGTCCTCCATACTATACATGTTACAATATATATAAACTACAATATGTGTAAAAGCAACTAACTGAGTATGCAACATAAAAACGTGACAGATTAACCTCTGAATTTGGCAGACTTCTCTTGCAAAACATCTCTGAACTGTGTTTACTTTTCCATTATAACACTGCGTTGATAACCAAGCAATCTTAATTACTTTTAAAGCATTAAACTCAGAAATACTTTTTTTTAAGGGCAAAATAATAAAAATCAAACAAGGATACCTGATTTATGTCTAATGCCCTCCTTCAATACGCAGATGACTATAAAGTACACACTGTATCTTCAACACTAAATGCACTGCCAAGGTTGTGATTAATCATTTAAATAACCTCAGCTGTGTTTACTTCAGTGTGCAGACCTCCAGATGTGTACTGGTAAAAAATTACCATATTTTAAGAAGTCAGAATTGGAAATAACCAATAACAGATGCCTAATACATAAGTTTCTAGCTATCCTAAATTATTTGAGACTTTGCCCCAAATTTGGCTTTGTTCACAGTTGCCAGTGAGAATTATATCTTTGACTAACTTTAGATTTTAAAAATCATAGTTATCAAAGATCCCAATACTTCATCTAAGTATCACCTTGGCATTTAAGTATGAAAAAGTTTTTCTCTCAATGTTTTTAAAAGTATTTACTCTCCCCACTCTCCAACATACATTCTGAAATTTCTTCAAAGTATGAAGTATACCACTTTGGAGAAAAGTAAAGAGGAAATTCTATTTATACCAAAGAGGGTTGCAAATGTTCTATTTTACAGCAATTTTCAGGAGCATCAAACTCTCACTCATTCCTTAACAGTAAAACTGCTCTGAATATAAACAAACTAATCTCCAACAAAGTTCCTTCAAATAAAAAATGTGCATGTATATACAGAACATTACAAGAAGAAAAATATAAAAGAAACAAAGGAAAGTTCAAAACAGTTTTAAATTGTACATTCACCACCATAGGTGAGACACCAATAGTTGCAAAAAGCATCATTACAGTCATAAATATGATAACAAAGCCACACTATATCTAGTCATTCTGAGACAAATTTACACATGTTCCTGCTTAAGTTGCATAAAACGTATCAAACTTTTTTTAATAAAATTTCAGTTTTGTAGGTTATCATGATACAAAAATATCTACGTACCCAGTAGCTAGGAAATCAAAAGCAGCATAGCACCACTGTACTATACCTAAATTTTCTCCAACAAGGATCAAAAATGTCAGTGGAAAACTTCAGAGCAAACAACCAAAACCAAATCTTAAACGATGTTGCTATCAGACTACTGGTGAACTTTCAGCTGTTTGTGGTTCAGAATCTGAAACAGAGGCCCAAGATAACTTACATAATCATCTGTAATTTTT
Source organism: Cephalophus harveyi (assembly GCA_006410635.1). Taxonomy (NCBI): domain Eukaryota; kingdom Metazoa; phylum Chordata; class Mammalia; order Artiodactyla; family Bovidae; genus Cephalophus; species Cephalophus harveyi. The sequence continues at coordinate 416,174 of SJYT01053636.1, forward strand.
CCTACATTTTAAAAAAAAAGAAGTTCAAACATAATTCCTTTCATCAATAATTAAACATATCTGGCTTAAAACTCAACATTCAAAAAACTAAGATCATGGCATCTAGTTCCATCACTTCATGGCAAATACATGGGGAAAAAATGAAAACAGTGACAGACTATTTTCTTGGGCTCCAAAATGATTGTGGACTGTGACTGCAGTCATGAAATTAAAAGACGCTGGCTCCTTGGAAGAAAAGCTATGACAAACCTAGACAGTATATTAAAAAGCAGAGAGATCACTTTGCCAAAAACGGTACATATAGTCAAAGCTATGGTTTTTCCAGTAGTCATGTATGGATGTGCGAGTTAGACCATCAAGAAGGCTAAGTACCGAAGAACTGATGCTTTCAGCTGCAGAAGACTCTTGAGGGTCCCTTGGATAGCAAGGAGTTCAAATCAGTCAATTCTAAAAGAAATCAACCCTGAATATTCATTGGAAGGACTGATGCTGAAGCTCCAATACTTTGGCCACCTGATGCGAAGAGCCAACCCACTGGAAAAGACCCTGATTTTGGGCAAGATTGAGGGCAGGAAGAGAAGCGGGCAACAGAGGATGAGATGGTTGGATGGCATCACCAACTCAACGGACGTGAGTCTGAGCAAACACTGGGAGATAGTGAAGGACAGGGAAGCCTGGCATGCTGCAGTTCATGAGATCACAAAGAGTCAGACATAACTTAGAGACTGAACAACAACAATATATGTTTTGTGTGTGTGTGTGTGTGTGTGTGTCTGTGTGTATCAGATTCACTACAAACACGCTGACTTTGGTCCTCTTTGTTGATTAGTGCTTTAGTTCTCTTTAATTCTATAAAATTCCCAAAGCCATTAACTAGTCTTATCTTTCCCACCATCGCTCTTTCCACTAGTCATGGAAGTGCAAAATCACAATTCCTGATTTTTCCTATTTCCACACTCTGTATCTAACTAGTTGCCAAAGCTTCCTTGCTATTTCTGCATCATTCTTTCCTAATAACAACCTACTACAGGCCCTTAGTCCTAACTAAGCTATTTGAACAATTTGCTAATTAGCTTCCCTGACTCTTTCTTTCTATCCTTTCAAATTAATTCTGCTGGGTTAATTTTTCCTTTACTGCCTATTGCCTAAAGAAACTTACACATATCAAACAAACAATCCTCCCCCCTTCTCATCTACCTAAGGATCAGGTCCAAACTAGTCATGTGGCTTAAAGCTTTCCACGGTTAGGCCCCAAACTACCTGCATGTGTTAACTACTTCACAGTCAAATAAAACACACATACACGCTGATTTTCTACCTCCACGTATCTACTCCTTTTTTTTTTTTTCCTGGAAATCCCTTTCCTACATTTCTACATTTTGAAAGCTCTGTTCAAATGTTGCTGCCTCACGTGGTACACAACTGGAAATAATTTCCCCTTTTTTTAACCTGCTGCTGCACTTTACTATCAATGGCTTAATCCCCACACCACCAGTAATTCCCCTTCCACTGGAAGGAAACGAAGCAAAATCTTACCCAGAAACCCAACAGATAAACACAGTCAAAAGCAAAGGTGTTCTGGTTTAATTGGGGGTGGGGAGAGAAAGGCTTGGAGCCCTCCCCACAGGATAAGCACCTGCAAAATACTAAAAAGCGCAAGCCTGGCATGAAAACTTACTGATTCCTATCTCCACTGACATTTATATCACTGAATTCAAAGACAAATATCTACCTAAAGAGTCAAATTTTACTCAATGCAGCTTCTAGTTAACTTTGTCCTTGGTTATTTTGCTGAACCCCAATTATAAAACTGTCATTAGGCTGCTATGGGGATTACACAAGACTATTTAGAGCACTTTGTACTGATAAATGGCAGCTAGAATCATTCTCATTCTGCACCTTTCAGTGCCAGATTTATAGGAAGCACTCTACAAACATATATCCAATTAGTAAGTTAAATATTACGTGCTAACCATTGCAAGGAAACTTAAGGGGTGATGGAGGTAAAAAAGAGAACCTGGGTCCAGAATAAAGATAATACTATTTCTACCAAGCATTGGAGAAGGCAACGGCACCCCACTCCAGTACTCTTGCCTGGAAAATCCCATGGACAGAGGAGCCTGGTGGGCTGCAGTCCATGGGGTCGCTAAGAGTCGGACACGACTGAGCGACTTCCCTTTCACTTTTCCCTTTCTTGCATTGGAGAAGGAAATGGCAACCCACTCCAGTGTTCTTGCCTGGAGAATCCCAGGGACGGGGGAGCCTGGTGGGCTGCCGTCTATGGGGTCACACAGAGTCGGACACGACTGAAGTGACTTAGCAGCAGCAGCAGCTACCAAGCATTACATCAATAATAGAACAGAAAATTGGGGGGAAAAAAAAAAGTATTTGGTGAATTTTTAATACTTCAGAAGAGTATAAGTATAGTTTTTGAAACTTCTATTTTTTCCTCGTTTTCACTGTTCATCACATCTTTGAATGGATTATGCTTAAAAACATTACTGTGTAACAACTGAACACTATTTAAATCACAACTGCTTAATACTTCTTCATTCCACTAAGTTAAACAAATAAGCAAATAGTTTTTCCAAGTAGTTTTACTGTTTAATATCCTGAGTCATACCTCTCAAAGCTCTGGTAAGCACTAGTATCTTGACTTGGGGCTTTTTCATTCCACTGTATTTCTTTATATCTCCTGTACACATTCTTAAAACAATGTGTGCCAGTATATATCTTCATATTTTATGTAAATAACCAACTATTTTTAAAGTACTTTTGGAAAAACTTTTGACAATGTTTTTTAATTTGTAGGTTAATACTAAAAAATAATCAAATAACCCACAAACTCAACAAGCTTAATTTTGGATACATCTAAAATTACAAAATATTTGTCAAAAATGGTTCAAATTAAATAAATACCAAACATGCAAAAATACAAATCCTTAAGATTAGGAGGGAGAAAAAAAGTGGGGACTATGTTCACTGAATACCAACTTTGTGCCAAACTCTATGCTGTACAGAAAATATATCATTCTTATGGACTGAATGCTTGTGTCAAACCCTGAAATTTATATGTTGAAGCCCTAATCACTCTCATTGTGATGGTATTTGGAGATGGGACTTTAGAAGGTAATGAGGGTAGTATGAAATCATGAGAGTAGAGTCGACATAATGAAATTAGTGTTGTTCGAAAAGAATCCAGAGAGCTCTCTCTCTCTCTCTATCCTGTAAGGATATGGTGGGAAGGCAACAATCTGCATGCCAGGAGAACCCTTGCCAGGTTGAACAGGTATTGAACTTAATCTTGGACTTCCCACAATCCAAATTGCAAGAAAATAAATTATTATTGTTTAAGTCACTCAACCTATGGTATTTTGTTATGGCAGCTCAAACAGACTAATACAATCATATAATCCTTACATGACTAATTATTATCCACAAATTACATGAAGAAACTGAGGATTAAGAAGGTAACAATTCAAGAAAAAATGCAATGGTTAATGTCACTCAAAGAAATAAATCCAAATCAAAATGATGCAATTCCATTTTCATTCCTCAGGTTTGTAAAGACTAAAATGTTTAATATGGAGTGTAGGTAACCTGAGGGAAAAGGTGAACTATAGCTGGAGAAGGAAATGGCAATCCACTCCAGTCTTCTTGCCTGGAGAATCCCATGGACAGAGGAGCCTGGTGGGCTACAGTCCATGGGAGTTTGCAAAGAATCAGAAACGACTGAGCAACTAACACTTGTAAATGGCAATTTGAGACTTTGTCAAAATTCAAAAGGTACCTGGTTCTGAATAAGGTGTCAGAGCCCAAGCAGAGCTAGGGGTGCATTCCTGTGGAGGGGCAGTGTTGTGTGGTTGCTGTGTCATAGCCAAGACAGAGTGAAGAAACCATCTAAGACTAGAAGAAGGAGAAGTGACAGTGGCCTGGCATAAAATGTTGAAGCCCAAGTGAGATAACAAGGGGATTTGTGGGGTGAAGAGGGCAACAAACATTGGTTAGGAATGATAATTACCCAATAGACAATTATTTATGATAACAGGAGCCAGGTTTCCCACTATTGGGGAAGAAAGTTACAAATGTGGAAGGGGAATAAACTAGAATGAGCTCTATGGTGTTGAACTGTAAACTAGAGATATCTATCTGAACTCCTGGTTTTATACAAGCACATACATAAATAGATGTAAAAGAGTGTGTGTATACACACACACACACACATTTGTGTATTTCCTAGCTCCTTCCATTGAGAGCGTCTCAAAAGTCATTAGCACAACTGGAGGTAAGACCTTGCCATCCAAGTATCATTCTCCACCAAAACAAATGCAGCTTAAAGGAATGGCTGATTCCAGGACTGGAACAGGAAAAGATAAGATTAGCTTGAAATACTTTGTTGTATCAGAATGTTACGAAACACACAAAGAATGATGGTGACATCAAAAGGTCACAGAAGACAGCTTGATGGGATTTCTGATGTTCAAATTTGGGACAATTTAAAGATCAAAATAAATAACAGCAACAAATTATAACCCACTGAATGAGAATCCATGAATCTGTACTGATTCAAATACACAAACGAATAAACTGAAAATCTGATAATGAGTGGAAAACTGTATTTACATAGGTTCAAAGTCCCTCTCAGTAAAATATCTATAAATTACAAAGGGAAAATGTGTAATCTAACAATGGAAAAGAATCACAGACACTAACTTAATAAAGAGATTATCAACAATGGAATAAATGTGTTAATTTATTCCATTGTTAATAACTAGAATGATAGTTGGAATAACTATCCAACTATCCTAAGAATTTATCTTACGAATAAGAACAAAAGCAAAGATATAAGAATATTCACCTCAATATATTCTGTAACAGAAAAAACAAAGCATAAAAACAAGCAAACAAAAAACCTAAAACCACCTAGATATCAATAAATACTTATAGAATATTTAATGTGCATACAATGAACTAGTAGAACACAACTGATTACTATCATGTTGGATAGTTATTCCAACTATTCCATGTTAATTGGAATAACTATCATTTTCCACCTAATAGGATGGAATGGAAACACAACATCACGACTATGATATGCCTACCATGGTATAGAACCTAAATCTAATCATATAGAAATACGAGCCCAATCTAAGTTGAGAAACATACTATAACTTGCCTGTAATCTTCAAAAGTATCAAAATCATAAAAGTCAAACAGAGACACCTGCTGTAGACTGAAAAAGACAAGAGGTATGTAGAAGAGACAACTGAATGTAATCCACAATTTTAATCAAAATATTACTACAACAACTGGAGAAACCTGAAAGGTACCTGTGGATCAGATGATAGTTATACATCTGTGTGTTAATTTCCAATTTTGTATATTTATTGAGGTTATGTCTTTGTAGGACATACACATTAAAATATGTAGAGGTGATGAACATCAGGTTGGCAACTTACTCTCAAGTAGCTGGGGCGGGGGGAGTTGTTTGTATTATACTTTCAATTATTCTGTAAGTTTGTAATTTTTTAAAATAACAATTATATTTCAAAATTAAAAATGAATTTTTATTTGATCTGACAACTTCTAAGAATTTATCTTACAAATAAGAACAAAAACAAAGACATAAGAATATTTACCTCAATATATCCTGTAACAGAAAAAAACAAAGCATAAAAACAAGCATACAAAAAACCTAAAACCACTAGATATCAATAGATATTTATAGATTTAATGTGCATGCAATGGACTAGTAGAACATAACTATTAAAAAGCATGAAATAGATGTTTATATTAATGTGACATATGTCCAAAATATATAACGTAAAAGTAAGTAGAAAAACAGTTTATAAAATACTGTCCTTTGTGAGGAAATACAGAAACACACACATATATCTCATATATAAACTCTAGAAGGATATTAAAAGAACTGTTTAACTGGTTATACTGAAGCATGGGAGTTATTTTGGGGGAAAGCAGGAGAAACAGTGCTTTCACTTTTAAATTTATACCTTTTTATAGGTTTAACTTTTAAATAAACAGCTACTTATACAGAGAAGCCAATGGCACCCCACTCCAGTACTTTTGCCTGGAAAATCCCATGGACGGAGGAGCCTGGAAGGCTGCAGTCCATGGGGTCGCTGAGGGTCAGACACAAATGAGCGACTTCACTTTCACTTTTCACTTTCATACATTGGAGAAGGAAATGGCAACCCACTCCAGTGTTCTTGCTTGGAGAATCCCAGGGACGGGGGAGCCTCGTGGGCTGCCGTCTATGGGGTCGCACAGAGTCGGACACGACTGAAGCGACTTACTAGTAATAGTAGTAGCTACTTATACAATCATCCTATATATTCTGCTGCAAAAATATTTTAAAGAATTTAAGTAACTACTACAAGTTGACAAGTTAAAAGTTGATGAATGGTGGATTCTGAACCTAAGTCTGCTCCTAGATTCCATCGTGGGGCTCAAAAACTTTCTTCTTGCATATGATTTCCATATACAGAAATCACATACATACTTTAGCATGTATTATATTTATCTTTTTTTAAAAATATATATAAGACTGAGGCATGGCCCACTCATTTTATTACTATTTCTTTGGCTGTGCCGGATCTTGGTTGTGGCATGCGGGATCTTTAGTTGCAGCATGGGAACTCTTGGTTGTGGCATGCAGGATCTAGTTTCTTGACCAGTGAGGGAACCCACACCCCCTGCAATGGGAGCTCAGTTTTATCCACTAGGCCACCAGGGAAGTCCCTCACTATTATTTTTTTTCTCAGATTTTGGTTAACATAATTCTATGTTTCTTGCTACTACCATGCAATTAATTTAAATGTGATTTAATTTATGTGTCCACTATACCAAAGCCCCTCTGGTTCTAGGTAAACTGACTAGTATAGTAACTGGCATGGTACTAGCTGTATCTATTTGCAACATTTAAGATTTTAAGGAACCTTCCTGTTGAGGATTTAGCTCAGTTGGTATCCAATGTTCACATAAATATTTCTCAGTGACATTTTTCATAGGACAAATCCTCCTTGTACAGGACTGGTCTATGCATAGCAGGTGTTTAAAATCCTTGACCTTTACCCACTATATGCTAACAGTTATTTTACTTTCTCACTAGACAAGTGAATGTGATATCCAAAAATACTCCCCTGGTTAAGAACCACACTATAAGATATCCTATTTTGTTAGGCACAGGCCAAAGTGCCTCAGTTATTCCACAATGCTAATACTAGCATTAAGGAACCACCAGACACATGTTCAATCCCTGGGTTGGGAAGATCCCCTGAAGGAGGAAATGGCAATCCACTCCAGTCTTCTTGCCTGGTAAATCCCATGGACAGAGGAGCCTGGCGGGCTACAGTCCATAGGGTCGCACAGAGGCGGACACGACTGAATCGACTTAGCACACAGTCTGCTTCAGCTAGCACAGCAGTTCCACTGATTTATAGAAAAGGTACAGACTACTAAGTATAACAGTATTTTCTTGTAAACATCATTGCTTCTGAAGGCAAAATCAGGTTCATTTTAAATATTCTTTTCCCTCAAAAAAGGGGGGGGGACCTCTCAATTCTGGCACAGGAAGAAGTGAAGAAAGGCCCACTTGCTCTTCCCATTTTTATCAACACCCACTTCTCACTGTTAGAAAAATGAGATTAATGAAAATATTTTAATAGCTTTTATATCTGATTTGCAAAATTGTTTAAAATTTCAAATATATTACAGAGTAGTTCAATTTTAGGCGCCACCCTGCTACTACTAACCTAGCTATAAGATCTTGACAAGTGCTAGCTTCTCTTGACTTTAAGTTGCTTTCCAGTTCTAAAATTCTAACCATTCCGAGCCTCCAAAACTATTATGATCATTTTCAAAATGTAGAAAGTCTTCCAATAAAGCCTATACTCAAGCAGTTTAAATAGTCAAGAAGCTGCAGAACTCACAAAAATCCTAAACGTGATTTTTAACAGTTCCTATTTATGACCAGATTACATATCCACCAATTAGAATCCTGAGGACTAACAATGTAATACAGATCCACAGTTTTAAAGTTTAAAATAGTCTGGAGAGTATTCCCTTGTGTGTCCCTTCATTTATAGATATTTTCTCCTCATCTGTAATCTTTTTGTTTATGGTTTCCTTTGCTGCAGAAGCTTTTCAGTTTAATTAGATCTCATTGGATTGTTTTTATTTTCATTCTAAATTATAAAAAGGAGCATTTGTTCCCTTGCACCTTCAGAAAATCACCCTACATGTTACATCTCACCCTGAGGAAGACCTATTCAGCAGAAACAAAGAAGTCTCCATGAAAACTCCTTATTTTAGTTTCCTTTCTAAAACAGAAATTCCCTTTCCTTATAATTGAATTGACACCCTACCAAACACATTCTTATCCAGAATGAGATGAAACACCACCACCCTCAAAAGACCTACAATCCTTTAGTCAAACCAAAGATACACAGTTTCAGTAATGGCTTTCATGAACCAGGCTCTTAACTGAAAGCTACCCAGATAATGGACATCATCCACTTTCTGGAGCATAGAACTCAACAGGCCATTGAAAGTAAGACCTCCTATAAACCAAACAGATGATTATATGCAATTTTAAGCACTATCTGCTAGCAAGTTTATCAATGGCATATTTACCATAAAGACAATCACAAGGAAAAGAATCTCCAAAGAAGGGAAAAGACTTGAAAAGTAATTCAGGGCACTAGTAGCTGATCTGAAAACTGAAATACTGAAAGATTCAAAGTGGGCCAGTTTCAAAGTACTGCTGTGAATAGTACTTCTCTAACTTTACCTGTTTGAAGTATAAGCTGGAGAACATAAAAAATCTGAACGTGCAAAGGCATTTCAAATGTCATTTCTCATTCTCAACAGAAAGTTTACTGAATGAATTAAGTTCTACATATTCAAACCTGAAGATGATAAATTTTCTGCAAGGTGACCAATAAATGGTGAGTTACTAATGCTAACAAACCAGTCTATTGTGAGAGAGAAAACCAGTCTGTTTAGAGGGAAAAAAATTCTTTTAATTTCCTTTTAACAAGATTTTTTAAACATATGTAACTACCAATATTTTGGATAAATTGATGCTCATGACATAAACTTAGTACAAGAATAACATATTCTGCAAAAACTGATCAAAGTTACTGAAACATCATATGTATCATCAGGTACACAATTATTTTTGAAAAAGTGAAGTCACTCAGTCCTGTCTGACTCTCTGCAACCCCATGGACTGTAGCCTACCAGGCTTCTCTGTCCATGGAATTTTCCAGGCAAGAGTACTGGAGTGGGTTGCCATTTCCTTCTCGACCCAGGAATCAAACCCAGGTCTCCTGCACTGTAGGCAGATGCTTTAATATCTGAGCCACCATACTTTTTAAGCAGTCAATTCTCAAGTACTTATCTCAAACACAGGTTCATTCATTCAACAAGCATTTTCTGACCATCTACCATGTCCCAGGCACTTTGCTAAACGTTAGGGATTTAGGCTGAACTTTGCTTGGGTTGGGAACTCAAAGACCTTTCAGATCCTGACAACCACTTAATGACACGCTTTTACAATCTCTGAGCCTCAGTCTCCTTAGAGTTGTGAAAATTAAGAGTATAAAATGTAGATAAAGTGCCTAATATTGTATCTGGTATCTGATAAACAATGAATAAACGCTAACTATATCAAATATTAAGTTTGAGTTATAAGCAGATACTAATCTCAATAAGCCAATTTTCTACCAGGCAGCTCCAGTGTTCTTGCCTGGAGAATCCCAGGGACGGGGAGCCTGGTGGGCTGCTGTCTCTGGGGTCGCACAGAGTCAGACACGACTGAAGTGACTTAGCAGCAGCAGCAGCAGCTCACAGTTAAGGATTATGAACCAACTTGAAAGTGAGATCAAGAAAATATGTCTGGACAGATAAATCCACTACCAAAACAAAAAACAATACAAACTGAATCCCAGAACTGAAAATAAATGTACTTTTGAGTTAGTTTATGAGTTTGTGTAGTATGTGCTCTAATGTCTTCTTCCACTAAACAGAACACACAATAAATAAAAATAACAAATGTTACAGCTATGTGGTTTTTATGCACAGGAGGAGTACAACTTAGGAAGATTTTGGTGACGCAATAACTGTTTAATGTAACAGATTTATTCACCATCAACCCCAATTCTCTACCACTTTCAGAAAAGCCACTCCTTTCATTAGGAGAAAATATTTACCCTATGCCTAACAATTAGTCCATAAAAACCAATTAATTTTGGAAATCTAACTGGCAACAACGATCTAACAAACAGAAGCAATACGGCTAAAGAGTTAAAGAGTGCTAGTGTCAACTGAACCAGCTGTCCATTTTTTCGAGCCAGTTATGCAACACTGGGCAAGTTTCTTAACTTTTCTAAGCTTCTGTTCGTTTATCTGAAAAATGTTAATGCCAGTTACTACTTACTAGACTTGTGAAAATGAATTAAGTTAATACAAGCAAAACACTCAAGACAAGCAACCACTCAATCACTGTTACCTATTTGCTATTACCTACAATGAGATAACTAAAGTTCCTCTTGGCAACCAAGAAGCTAACAAAAATGCAGACGGCTTAGGATTTTATAAATCCTAAAACTTTTAAGTGATCAAAAATGAATGAGGAACAAGAGAAAGGCAATAACGGGTATCAAGCACCAACACCTGATCCTCCCATTCTACTCAACAGGCTTCATGTGTGAAATCCTGAAAGTAAGCAGCACTGGTCTAACTAGGCACAATTTAACTGTGGAAGGGTTCAAGGCAAACGAAGACTGCTAAAACAAATAATAATAGTAACGACAACAATAAATAAAGGGAAAAGAGATTATGTAGATACGAACGAGGTGGCGGGTAACCGAGCTGAAGCGTAATAGGACACGCCACCCAGGATTTGGGCTGGGGAGCCACCCTCACTGGCTGGCTCCTCCCAGTGAGGAAACAGAACATTTAGCCTCACTGCTGAGGTGAATCCCGCAGTGACACTACGTCCCGAAGCCAGCCGTGAAGGGTCGAGCGAGCAGAGAGCCTCGACTCCCAACAGCACGGTCCTCACTCCCCCCCGGGGCCCCCCGGCCGGGCCCTTCCACTCGCACCGCCTCCACTGGGAGGCCTGAGTCACGGTCCACGAGGCCCAGGGGCCGCGGCCTACCTTCCGCAGGGAACTCCTCGAACTCGTCGTCCTCCTCCAGGAGACCCAAGTCTACCGGCTGTTTTTTCTCTGACATCGTGACCCCAGGAGCCCAAAAGCTCTCAGGCCAGTAAGAAAGTTCGAGCCCTCGTTCTGCCTCACCACAGCCGCCTCCGCCGTTGCCGCCTCTATGCTGACTCTACCATAGAGATACGGGAGAAGAGCAACCGGGTAACGCAAGGAATGCTGGGATACTGGAGGTCCGCCCAGCGCTTCCTGCGGGTTTAGCAGTTACTCAGTTAGAAAGATGGATTGTTTTGTGCCTTTACCATTTTACCAGGACTCTCTGACTTGACAAATTGAGAAACAGGGTAGGTTTCCCTGACTGGAAAAGACTCATAATGTGTGGAAAAAATAAACAGCGTTACTTGGTTTAGGCTGAGGGATGAAGTATCGGCTAAAGTTCGTCAAAGGTCGGCCAAGTGCAGGCTCTTAAATTAGATTAACTCCACCCTTAAACCAGTTCCCTAACCGTGAAATGAAATGTCTCCACATCACAGAAAATTCAGATTCAGAAAGAATAGCCTGCATCACTCAGGTAGTGCTAAGCAATCCAAAGGCAAGTTTGTTTGCCTGCCTTTAATCTTCAAGTTTTTCATTGTTCAGTTTTCTTGTCTTGCGCGAAAGCTATGGTAAAACCCTGCTAAACAGTGTGCTGTGTATATGTGTATGTAATAACTAATTTGCAAGGTATTAGAATACTATGTAAAACTCTATACATGTGACATTTTATGGTGTTCTAAATATGTCGTTTAAAATTTTTCAAATATTGAGTATTATTTTAAATATAGTTGTGAACTACATAAAACTTTAGATGATGTGTGTATATGTAGTATACAATATTGGGCTTCCCTGGTGGCTCAGATGGTAAAGAATCTGCCTGCAATGCAGGAGACCTGGGTTCTATCCCTGGGTTGGGAAGATCCCCTGGAGAAGGGAATAACTACCCACTGCAGTATTCTTGCCTGGAGAATTCCAAGGACAGGGGAGCCTGGTGGGCTACAGTCCATGGGGTTGCAAAGAGTGGATGTAACAAAGCAAGTAACACAGGTAGTAGTATAGAGGACTTGTTTTGTAATACCCAATTAATAATTGAGTATTATTGTAGGTTTTGATGCATTGTTTATGTATTTAAATCACATTCCTTCATTCAACATTATTTTATACCATGTACCAGGCAGTGTGCTGAAAATCAAACATAGACAAAGGCCTTCTTTCAAGGAGTTCATATTCCACTCAGAGACATGTAAACAGGTAAATCATAGTGAAATGTAAAACATTTGAATCTTTATTTTAAAGTAAAATTGTCTGAGAAATGAACAGAATGTGTGCACATACAGACAATGGAATGAAATAAGAGCACATATTTGGACCAGAATTTGGGAACTTAGATGTAAATTTTTTTTAAATCAGTTCTTATAATAGTGTTTTTATTTGTACTGATTACTGAAAACATTAGTTGTCTTCAAATTAAGTTCAAAGTGTATGTAATTTGGCATGTTATATCACTAAATACCAAATTAATGAAAGAAAAGATGAGGAAAATTTAAAATTGGAAGTAAATGTAGACAGTGAGCTATCTTAGAGTTTCATACTCTCTATTGTACCCTCGGTTATACATGTTACATATGCCTCTGGCAACCCACACAGCAAGGTAAAGTTTTGGGCAGGCAGTTTCATTTAGGCAGAAAAAGAATGAAAACCAGATCACATGTCTGAGACAGCCATTTCATGCATAGATAAAAGATATTCCAAAGGACATATCTGAAGAGATAGAAACATTAATGACTACTAAGAGATGGACTTCCCTGGTGGCTCAGATGGTAAAGCGTCTGTCTACAATGCGGGAGACCTGGGTTCGAGCCCTGGGGTGGGAAGATCCCCTGGAGAAGGAAATGGCAATCCACTCCAGTCCTATTGCCTGGAAAATCCCATGGACAGAGAAGCCTGGCAGGCTGCAGTCTATGGGGTCGCAAAGAGTCGGACACGACTGAGCGACTTCACTTCACTTCAAGAGATGGATAAGGGAGATTTGGGACTAATTGCTGATAGGTGGAAGGTTTCTTTGTGGAGTGATAAAAGTCCACACTGTATAGTAATGATGGTTGCAGTATAGTGAGTATACTAAAATCCACTGCAGGTACACTTTAAAATGGTGAATTTTGTGTTATAGGATGTATATCTATCTCTATTTTTGAAATGCTATGAAATTTTTGACCAAGAAGTCAAGAGTTTCTAGTTCTATTATTTAATCTGATATATCATGACATTTATATCAGTTTTTAACCAGAGAAAAAATAATGACATATTTTGTGACATATGAGTGACATATGATGTGACATATGATGATTCTCTCCTAAAATAGAATATATTCAATTTAAAGGAATTAATTTTTAAAAGACAACCCTAAGTTTAATCTCCAATTTAAAAAAATTTGCTGATTCGTTAAATCCAGAATGCTGGACCCACTGAAATAACTTTTCATTTTAGTCATCATGGCACGTGGCACAATGAACAACTTCTTATTTTAATGGTCATGGCATATGGAAAAACCTTGGAAAATGGTAGCTATTAATAAAGTATAAGCACCATTATTACTTAGTTAAATTGAACACATAAGAATATGTATTTGATGGACCAGTTCCTACTAAACAGGAGTTTAGTCAAATCACTTAGTTTCTTTGAAAGTGAAAGTCACTCAGTCGTGTCCGACTCTTTGCGACCCCATGGACTATACCGTCCATGGAATTCTCCAGGCCAGAATACTGGAGTGAGGAGCCTTTCCCTTCTGCAGGGGATCTTTCCAACCCAGGGATCAAACCCAGGCCTCCTGCATTGCAGGCAGATTCTTTACCAGCTGAGCCACAAGGGAACATTTTAAATATCTCAGGTTCTCCATACCAACCTTAAAAGTCTCAGAATGTGGGTTTTGTTTTTTAGATGATATTTTGGTGCTATTTTGCAAGTAAGTCAGGTCCTCCAAAAGTCAATTATAATGATAGTAATAATATAATAATAGCTAACAAGTATTCCCTGTGGGCTCAGACGGTAAAGAATCTGCCTGCAATGTGGGAAACCTGGGTTCGATTCCTGGGTCAGGAAGATCCCCTGGTGAAAGAAACGGCAACCCACTTCAGTATTCTTGCCTGAGAAATGCCATGGACAGAGGGGCCTGGTGGGCTATAGTCCATAGGGTTGCAAAGAGTTAGATAAGACTGAGCGATTGACACTTTCAGATTTCAACAAGTATCAGGTACTGTGCAAAGTCGTTATCTATGTATTTACTTACTGAATTGTCCTCACAACTGCCCTATGAAGTAAGTAGAAAAAAATCCCTTTTATGCTTATAGGAATTGAGGCACAGAGACGTTGTGATGTGGCCAAACTCACAGTACTAAGAAGTGGTGAAGTGCTAAAGGGTTTTCATAAGGATAGGAAACAGACTATCTCAATGTGTGAAGAGGTCAACACTTGACACAAAAACCCCTGGAATCATTTCTTTCTACCACTACTAAGCATAGACACGTGTAGGAAAATGGCAGAAACATAAAATATAAGTAGACTTGCAGAGGGTATGCAGTAGAGTGAAGAAGAAAAAAACCCTTAGCATTGACTCAGCTCTCTGGAGGGGAAACCCTTCGCAACTCTAATGAGAGGCATCGTATTAACAGTTAAAACTATGCCTTTACCTACACATCAGAAGATGTTATCATACAGGAGGGCCAGGTGCCGCCAAGAGCGCAGGCTGTTGCTGTGTCTGCCACAGTTCAGTTCAGTCGCTCAGTCGTGTCCGACTCTTTGCGACCCCATGAATCGCAGCACGCCAGGACTCCCTGTCCATGACCCACTCCCGGAGTTCACTCAGACTCACGTCCATTGAGTCCGTGATGCCATCCAGCCATCTCATCCTCTGTCATCCCCTTCTCCTCCTGCCCCCAATCCTTCCAGCATCAGAGTCTTTTCCAATGAGTCAACTCTTCGCATGAGGTGGCCAAAGTACTGGAGTTTCAGCTTTAGCATCATTCCTTCCAAAGAAATCCCAGGGCTGATCTCCTTCAGAATGGACTGGTTGGATCTCCTTGCAGTCCAAGGGACTCTCAAGAGTCTTCTCCAACACCACAGTTCAAAAGCATCAATTCTTCGGCACTCAGCTTTCTTCACAGTCCAACTCTCACATCCATACATGACCACTGGAAAAACCGTAGCCTTGATTAGATGGACCTTTGTTGGCAAAGTAATGTCCTTGCTTTACAATATGCTGTCTAGGTTGGTCATAACTTTTCTTCTAAGGAGTAAGCGTCTTTTAATTTCATGGCTGCAATCACCATCTGCAGTGATTTTGGAGCCCAAAAAATAAAGTCTGACGCTGTTTCCACTGTTTCCCCATCTATTTCCCATGAAGTGATGGGACCAGATGCCATGATCTTAGTTTTCTGAATATTGAGCTTTAAGCCAACCTTTTCACTCTCAACTTTCACAGTTACCTGGCAACAGTTACCCACAAGACTGATAGCAGTCACTCAGCCATTGAGTGGGTGGGTCACTCACCTACCACAGTGGGTGCCTCCCCCAAACGAGCAACTGTCCCTGCGCAACCGTTACTGGGGCCGTTCCACTTGGCTGGTGGAGTGGTGGATTGGAAGTGTGAGGTAAGAGTTGGCTCCTGGCCTTCTCCCAGGGACTCTCCAGCTCACATGGCTTATGGCTGGCAGCTGACCTGGGGGGTGCAGGGAACAGACTGAAGCTGTGTCCTGCAGATCTCCAGAGCCCTCACCAAGGCCACCCACTGGCCAGGCCCAGGCCTTGAGGCAGTGATGACCCTCTTCCCTGTCCCCACCTCTGCAACCGAATGGCGGGAGCTGTCTGCCTGGCACCTGGTTTGTGGGCCCAGCCCCTGCCCTCTGGGCAGCCTGAGGAGGGTGAGGGCCAGTTGGGTCCTGGGTACCTGGCTCCCTCAGCAATGATGGCTGGGTGGGGCCTGGGGACTTGGCCCTGAGGGAGCTGTCAGCTGAGATCTGCCTCCTCTCAGCCAGGCATGGACTTTGGAGGTTGAACATTGTGTCTGGGGACCTGGCCCTTTGTTGTCAGAACAGAAAATAACGTTTGGTGGAGATTGGCAGAAACATGTTACCTGATCAGATGCTGGTTCAATCCTTGGGTTGGGAACATCTGCTACAGAAGGAAATGACAACCCAGTCCAGTATTCTTGCCTGGGAAATCCCATGGACAGAGGAGCCTGGTGGGTTACAGTTCATGGGATCACAAGGACTTAGACATGACCGAGCAGCTGAGAAAACATGCAAATTACCGGACCATTACCTGACCTCAAGCACGCAGGTTCTGACACCAGGAAGTCTGCAGCAACTCACCTAACCTCCCTCACCTCCCTCCCTAACCTCACATCCTCCCTAACCTTTCCTAAGAAACTGCTTTGCTGAGAACTTTCTGAGAGTTTGGGGTTTTTAAGGCAGGAGCCACCCATCTCCTTGCAGGGCCTTCAGTACCACTTTCTCTGTTCCACGTGGCAATTACTGTGGGCTGTTATTGCCTATGCTTTTGCCAGGCAAATGTTACTGCAAGACCGTTAATAGTATTAAAGGTATTGCTTGGCCTCACTGTGTGTCAAGCACACGGACTTGTATTTTGGTAACAATATCTGTAATTAATTGATTACATTTAGCTTCACAGAAAGTCAAGTCAGAAGCAAGTTTTACAGTGGATGATTTCATTTATCTCAAGCAAATGAAACCTGAAGTTCCTTTTAGGATACACATTCAGTTCAGTTAGTTCAGTTCAGTTGCTCAGTCATGTCTTACTCTTTGCGATCCCATGGACTGCAGCACACCAGGCCTCCCTGTCCATCACCACCTCCCAGAGCCTACTCAAACTCACGTCCATTGCATCGGCGATGCCATCCAACCATCTCATCCTCTGTCGTCCCCTTCTTCTCCTGCCCTCAATCTTTCCCAGTATCAGGGTCTTTTCAAATGAATCAGTTCTTCACATCAGGTGGGCAAAGTATTGGAGTTTCAGCTTCAATATCAGTCCTTCTAATGAATATTCAACTGATTTCCTTTAGGATGGACTTGTTGGATCTCCTTTCAGTCCAAGAGACTCTCAAGAGTCTTATCCAACACCACAGTTCAAAAGCATCAGTTATTCAGCCCTCAGCTTACTTTATAGTCCAACTCTCACATCTATACATGACTACCAGAAAAATCATAGCCTTGATTCGACGGAATTTTGTTGGCAAAGTAATGTCTCTGCTTTTTAATATGCCATCAAGGTTGGTCATAGCTTTTCTTCCAAGGAGTAAGCATCTTTTAATTTCATGGCTGCACTCACCATCTGCAGTGATTTTGGAGCCCCCAAAAACAAAGTCTGTCACTGTTTTCACTGTTTCCCCATTTATTTGCCATGAAGTGACGGGACCAGATGCTGTGATCTTCGTTTTCTGAATGTTGAGCTTTAAGCCAACTTTTTCACTCTCCTCTCACTTTCGTCAAGAGGCTCTTTAGTTCTTCTTTGCTTTCTGCCATATGGATGGTGTCATCTGCATATCTGAGGTTATTGACATTTCTCCCGGCAATCTTGATTCCAGCTTGTGCTTCATCTAGCCCAGCCTTTCTCATGATGTGCTCTGTATATAAGTTAAATAAGCAGGGTTACAACATACAGCCTTGACATACTCCTTTTCCTATTTGGAACCAGTCTGTTGTTCCATGTCCAGTTCTAACTGTTGCTTCCTGACCTGCATACAGATTTCTCAAGAGGCAGATCAGGTAATCTGGTATTTCCATCTCTCTAAGAATTTTCCACAGTTTCCACACAGTGGATCACACACTATGCTTTGGCATAGTCAATAAGGCAGAAATAGATGTTTTTCTGGAACTGTCTTGCTTTTTCGATAATCCAACGGATGTTGGCAATTTGATCTTTGGTTTTTCTGCCTTTTCTAAAACCAGCTTGAACATCTGAAAGTTCACGGTTCACATACTGTTGAACCCTGGCTTGGAGAATTTTGAGCATTACTAGTGTATAAGATGAGTACAATTGTGCGGTACTTTGAACATTCTTTGGCATCACCTTTCTTTGGGATTGGAATGAAAACTGACCTTTTCCAGTCCTGTGGCCACTGCTGAGTTTTCCAAATTTGCTGGCATATTGAGTGCAGTGCTTTCACAGCATCATCTTTTAGGATTTGAAGTAGCTTAACTGGAATTCCATCACCTCCACTAGCTTTGTTCTTAGTGATGCTTCCTAAGGCCCACTTGACTTTGCATTCCAAGATGTCTGGCTCTAGGTGAGTGATCACACCATTGTGATTATCTGGATCATGAAAATCTTTTCTGTATAGTTCTTCTATGTATTCTTGCCACCTCTTCTTAATATTTTCTGCTTCTGTTAGGTCCATACCATTTCTGTCCTTTATTAAGCCCATCTTTGCATGAAATGTTCCCTTGGTATCTTTAATTTTCTTGAAGAGATATCTAGTCCTTCCCATTCCATTATTTCCTCTGTTTCTGAGGAAGGCTTTCTTATCTCTCCTTGCTATTCTTTGGAACTCTGCATTCATATGGGCGTATCTTTCCTTTTCCTTTGCTTTTCGCTTCTCTTCTTTTCACAGCTATTTTTAAGGCCTCCTCAGACAGACATTTTGCTTTTTTGTATTTCTTTTTCTTGGGGATGATCTTGATCCCGTCTCCTGGACAATGTCACGAACCTCTGTCCATACTTCTTCAGGCATTCTGTCTATCGGATCTAATCCCTTGAATCTATTTCTTACTTCCACTGTATAATCCATGGCAGCTCAGCTGAGGGTGACTGCTGGTGGCAGATCGCAAGCTGAAAGTGTTAATAATGGCAAAACAGTTACAGAAGACCCTCCTTCTGCAAAGAAATCTCAGAAATGTCACAGAGTGAAAAAGGAGCCTGTGGCTGAAGAAAGGCAGGTAATGACAGGACTGAAGACAAGCAAGAATCTGTGAAGAGCCTGCTGTTAAAGGGCAAAGCTCTGGTGGACCCAGAGTCCACAGCCAGTGTGGGAAAGGCCCATGTATACTGTGAAGGAAATGGTGTCTATGATGTCATGCCAAATCAGACCTATCTCCAGTTCAACAGCAAGTATTAATCTGATTCAGCTGTTAGAAGATGATGCCCAGAAAATTTCAGTGTTTGGATGAGATGGGGCTGAGTTGGGAAGACAGGGCAACACAGCTTGGTGGCTTGTTTTGGGGACCTCAACAAGGCCAAGGAAATCTTTCAAAAGAAGTGAGTGCTGAGAAATGAGTACAAAATAATATCTTTCATCTTCCTGGATATGTTGTCTTTAGGAATTTAATAATAAGTGTGAGTTGGCTTAAATGATAGTGTCTTTCCACTGTGACATTTTATGACTGGAACACCAAACTGATCCTTAGTGATTAAATCACTTGGAACCAGAAATTGACTGATATCAGAAGAAGCTAATGTATTCAGCACATGACCAACAATTTAGGAAATCTGGGGAGAATGAGATGAGACTCATAGTTTCATTGAGTTAGACAAGGCTGTGGTCCATGTGATAAGATTGGTTAGTTTTCTGTGATTGTGGTTTTCAGTCTGTCTCGCCCAAGATGGACAGGTCGTGGTGGAGAGTTCTAACAAATGTGGTCCACTGGAGAAGCGAATGGGATGCACATAATACAAGTTAAATCACAAATACCTGAATGCTTAAGTTTGCTGTGGAGTTGACCAGTAGCAGGGCAGAATGGATCATCAAGACTGTCCTTTTGTATTTCTTTCCAGGTGAGGGATCATCAAATGGCTAATATCTAAAGGAAGGACCAATTTCAAAGGCACTTTCCTTTTGATTTTAGGAAATAACAGCTAAGTGACCAGCCATGAAGAACTGAAGAGGCCAACATACATTTCAAGTCTATGACGTCCGTTCAAAGTAAGCAAAAAGCTTTGGCTCCAAGGTCACCCTACCTTAGTTCAAACTCAAGTTCTGTTACTTATCAGTTGAGAGGTCCTAGAAAATTTACTTTCCTTCTTGAGTCTCAGTTTACCCATCTTGGAAGTGGGAGTAATATATTACCTTCCCCATAAGGTTGTTGTAAGGAGTAAATGATCTATTTCATATAGAATACTCAGAAGAGTGCCTGGCATATGGTAAATAGACAATAAATAGTAATAGTTTGAAGTAGAAAGGAGAATAATGCTGATTCCCATCTTATATTAATGCATAAAACTCCTCAGGGTTAGAAGAAAAGTTTATTTCAAACAGCATCCATGTTTGACATCAAAGTTCAGTAATGAACTTTTGCCTTGTTGTAGCTATCTTTTTACCTGCCTTTTCTAACCACCAGAACACAGCCGTTTACTGCAGCTTCTCCCTGTCTTCAAAAGGCAGGTTCTAGATGAGATTTAATCCATGAAGCACACCTTCAGGACCCTCCTCTCCCCACCAAATTCATAATATGTGAAATTTTACACACATTGGTAATAAATGCAAATGTAACTCTGTGAGAAAGCGAAAATAAGAAAGGAGGTGGGTTAAACCAAACCACCTGCAGCCATGGAAATAAAGCAGGGGAAGTGTAGAAAGGATGAGATATTAGAAAATAAAGATGAGGATATCTCTGGGTTACAACACTGGACACTTGCAGCTAGCTCTGAACCCTGCTGTGATCTATGTTGGGTGTTTTTGTTTAACTTAACACAATTTTAAATGCACAATACAGTATTGTTAACTATTGCCACAATGTTATTCAGCAGACCTCTAGAACTTACTCATTTTGTGTAACTGAAATTTTGTGATTGAAAAGCAATTCCTCATTTCCTTCTCCTCCCAGCTCCTGGCAACCACCTTCTATTCTCTGTTTTTATGAGTGTGACTATTTAGGTACCTCATATAAGTGGAATCATTCATTGTTTGTCCTTCTAAGACTAGTTTATTTCACTTAGCATGAATATCTTCCTGATTCATCCATGTTGTCAAATATGGCAGAATTTCTTTTTTAAGGCTGAATAATACTCCATTGTGCATATATACTACACTTTCTTTATTCTTGCATTCATCAATAGACGTCTAGGTTGTTTCCATATCTTGGCTATTGTGCTTAATGCAGTAAATGTGGAAGTGCAGCTATCTTTTCCAGATCCTGATTTTTTATTCTTTCAGATAAATGTCCACAGGTAGGATTGCTGGATCATTCCCTGGTGGCTCAGAGGTTAAAGCATCTGCCTCCAATGCGGGAGACCTGGGTTCGATCCCTGGGTCGGGAAGATCCCCTGGAGAAGGAAATGGCAATCCACTCCAGTATTCTTGCCTGGAGAATCCCATGGACAAGCCTAGTAGGTTACAGTCCATGGGGTCGCAAAGAGTCGGACACGACTGAGCGACTTCACCTTCACCTTCCTTCCTTCATAGTAGTTCTAGGTGTAATTTTTTAAAGAAATCTCCATTCTGTTTTTCCGAATGGCTGCAACTTTTACATTCCCACCAGAATTATGTAAGGGTTAAAATTTCTTCACACCTTTGTCAATACAAGTTACTTTTTGAGGGTTTTTAAATAAGAAAAACACAATATCTGTTGTGTTGACAGATATGAGAGAATATTTTGTTGTGGTTTTGATTTGAATTTACTTGATAATGTATTATGTTGAGTACCTTTTCACATACCTGTCACTCTTTTGTATGTCTTTTTTGGAGAAATGTCTGCTCAAGTCATTTGCCCGTTTTTAAATTGGGTTATTTGGGGGGTTTTGCTGTTGAGTTGTAGGAGTTCCTTGTATGCTTTGGAGAGTCACCCCTTGTTAGTTGTATATAGTTTGCACTATTTCCTCCCATTCTGTAGGTTGTGGTTTCACTCTACTGTTTATTTTGCTGTACAGAATTTTTTAGTTCGATGCAGTACCACTTGTCTGTTTTTGCTCTTGTTGGCTGTGTTTTTTGACGTGATATCCAAGAAACTGTCTAGACCAATGTCATGATGCTCTTCCCTATGTTTTCTTCTAGGAGTTTTTTATAGCTTCAGGTCTTACATTTAAATCTTTATTCCATTTTGAATTGATTTGTATGCATAATATATTTTAATGGCTTGGCTTATGGGGAGTGGGTGAAAATAAGAGAATGTCTTCTTTTAAAAACAAAACTTGAAAAATTTTTTGAAATTTTCGAAATTAAGGCGTTTTGCCAGTTTCAAAATTAAGGAGATAATTTCCATTCTCTTTTCTCAAACTTATTTAATTTTGTTTATGGATTCTGCTCTGAGCTACATGCTGTGCAGATGCCACTTGCAGACATGGTCTTTCTCCTTTTAGATTTACATCCTGGACAGTAGCTTCCATCAGTCCACTAGAATAAAACTGAATTTTTCTGGAGCAAATACTTGGACTAGCTGTGTTAATCTTGTCTGCCTAGGGCCTGAGATTCTACATTTTTAACAAGCTCACAGGCAATGTCAGTGTTGCTGGTTTTGGAACCACCTTTTAAGAATCAAGGGTTTCAGTGAAATGTAAGGGAAAATATCTGAGTTTCTGAAAATTGATCCAGCTATCAATACTGTGTGACTAATCCATAACTTGTTGTGGTGTCTTTAACTTTGTAGGAGAGAAAAAAATTTCCCTCTACTCTCCTAGGTTCAATAGCTGGGTCTATAAAATAAATTTATGACAGGCAGCTTAATAGCGTTAAAGATAAACCAATTTATTATTTTTTATTATAACACACAGCAGGGCATCACAGGAAAAAAAAAAGGAACACCTCAAAAAGCACTGAGATTTGAGAGCTTACACTCCATTGTTCTTGCCTGGAGAATCCAGGGGGCGGGGGAGCCTGGTGGGCTGCCGTCTATGGGGTCGCACACAACTGAAGCGACTCAGCAGCAGCAGCAGCATACTGTCTTATTATAATAGGGAAAAGTGGGGGAACATAGGCAACCAAGGAGAGAGTAAATAATTTTTAAGAATGATAAATGGGCTCTTGAAGAATAGATGGGAGATATAGTTTGTGACAATTTGTCTGGATTTGAATTGGACATCTAGTCTCTTCCCAGGTGATGAGAGTCAATCCTAGGGAGAAGATTTATGACAGTTGAATTCCTTTTGGAGGATTTGTCTTTAGGCAGGTAAAGTTCAAAGAAAGCTTCTCCATTGTCTTATCATTTTTCATGTGACTTCAGGCTTAAAATCAATATACCAAAGCAGCAGCATATTTTACGGTGTTACGTCCAGAACTCCTTCAACAGCCACACTAAATTCAAGTGTTTGCTTCTCATTGTTGGGACCTTCCCTCTGAAATTTTCTTGCTCCTTAAACACTAGGAGGCTTAGCTCTTCTTAGAGGGATGTATATCTCTGTGAACAGCTCACATTCGCATCTTCATTAATATTATGAGTACTCTATACTCAAGGATTGGTTCTGGACTTTGAGAAGAATTACAATCCCAATAAAAGATTTCTTCGGTCTTTTATCATGACAAAATTCTTAGACAAATAAAAACGTGAAAAATCGTAGTTGTAAAATAACTCTCTAAAATCTCTACATCTCATTGTCAAGCAATTAATAATGAATAGAGAAATGGTTACGTAAAATTCAAATGCTGGTAATGATAAGTACTTAATCTACCATAAAGAAAAAGGCCTAGCCAATAAAAGATCCATCCTGCACCAAAATACATGTTAAAAAATTGATATTTGCATGCCCAAGACTTGTTTGAAAAGGCAATTATGGTCTCACAAGTAAATCATAAGAATTTTTAAAATTTTGTAAATGCTGTATTTATATGACAGACAAGAACCACTCTGAAGGAATCATTATGGTTTGGGAAATGATATGCAATTTCAAAATCATCTAAATCATTTCAATTGCCTGTATTTACATTTATATAATGGGTATTTATAATGGTGATTATTTTAGAACTTACCTTGTTTTCCTGGATCTCACATTGGTTTCTATGGGAACGAGAATGGCTGTGAAGAGGAGCATTTTAAGAACTCTTCACATTCAGTGACTGCTAACTGAACTGCAAATTCTGTTTGTCTGTTAAATGGTTTTTAACTCTTAAATTTTAACACAGAAATAAAAGTTGGGCATCTAGCTTCATAAATCATTTTAAATAATGAAAACTATTTTTATGAAACATCTGGCACATTGGAACATTTGAAAACAAAATAACTAACTTTAAGAGCTAATACTCTGTTCACTTTATTAAATTCATTAGTAATTAATCCACATTAGCCGTATGCTTGCTCTTGGAAAATTGTGTAAAGAAAACTTCATCTGATACATTGTTTTAATACAGTTTTCTGATATTGATATATATTATGTGTGTGTGTGTGTACTTTTTCCTTACTTTTGTAAAAATCCCTTTAAAAAAAGAAGTATAAAACGTCCTGTATTTAAAGTTTTCCACTGCCAGTGCCTCACTCATCCTCTGCTATTATTTACCCTGGTGCTGTATTGTACCTTTCCTATGGTCTCAGACCAGCTGGAACTTATTTTTTTACTGTTTTTCAAACAAGCTCATAAGTCTTCAAATTTCAGTTTTCTTTTTCTTGGAATAGATTCTTAGATCCTAAAAAGCTCAGTGTCTAACTTATGCATTACATTTGTGCAGTTTACTGTAATATTTCCCCATATTTCATGTTTTCCCATAAATTTTATTTCTTTAATTCCCTGGCGAAATGATAGTTTTTAGTATATTTTTATTTAATTCCCTCTAAAGGTAATTAAAACCCACTAAAAGTAAGAGAAGTTTATGTCAGAAAAGAGTGCTAAAACTAAATTTTTGTTATACCCAAACTGTATAAGATGCCAGTTGAAAGCACATGGCAACCCATAACCAGCTTATGTAATAGCTACTCTGGTTATTGCTGACATATAATCTGTGTCTTAAATCCAAAAGGTACAGATTGATGGCAGAGTGCCAGACAGGGTGAATAAGTGAGAGTGTTTTTAATCTTTCCTGGATTGATGGATTTCTGCCCACTATCAGTGTGGGCTTGGTCAGGACTGCTAGAGACTAGTGAGAGTTCCAGAAAATGAAGCTACTTGCATTTGTGACCAAGAGACCATCCTACAACTCACTGACCTGGTATAAACTCCAAGAAATTGCTTTTTTCTTTCTTAAAAGTATTTTTCATTCGGATTTGATTTTATGAAATAAATTCAGGATTACTACATGTTGAAAAAGTAACACAAATAAATGGAAAACACATAACCGGATGTTTGGGGGAAATAATTGACTCTTCTATTTTTTAAAAGTTGAATTTGAAGGGAAGCAACAGACAAGCTGAATAGTAAAAGCAAGTATTATGTTAACCATCAGAAGAGACATATTTATGTTGAAAAGTATCAGAATCTAAATGTAAGGAGTATGATTGTTCATCAAGGCTACTCAAAATGAGGTCCAGGGACCAGCGCCCATCTGAGACAAGATAAAAACAGAGTATAAATTTGAAAATTTTAGAGTAGTTGACATTACCACTTCACTCAACCTGTAATTTTATATTTTACAAAACTCAGTCCATGGCATTTGGCAATTTAAAAAAATTTTAACTTTAGTAGAATTAGTTTCAGATACATTGATCTAGCATAAATTACTGTAAACAAACAAAAAAAAAAGAGTGCCATTTGAACTTCATAGTAATGAAAATAATTTAACCTGTGTGATTATGTCTGAAAGCTGGGAAATGAAAGCTTTTTTATCTCTGAAAGATCTCTTTCTAGTCCTATAGTCATATATTTACTATTATAAGATTATAGCAAAGGAGGCTAAAGCAGATATTTTCTCCTTTTGCAGATATGAAAGCAAAAGTTCAAAGGGCTTCAATGAGATATCTGATATTGCACAATTATCATCAAAATTTTAAAGTCAAGTGAACAGCATTGCACGGAAATTATTTAATATTCTGGTAAATAAATACACCCTAGTTGATTATGGCAATGAATTGTATATATTTGCAATTTCACATAGTAGATGGCAGCACTTTGTCTTCCAGGTTTCAGAAGGAAAAGCATTATGTTACAGTAGTTCAATGGATGACTAGTGAAAGTACACATACTAATAATTAAGATGAAGAGTTTGAAGGAATTCAATAAGCAAAAATACAATTAAAGAGAATATAAAAAGATTAAGGGAGGGACACATGTATTAGATTGGCTAAGGAACAGAGCAGAAATGTAAGTCTACACTTCTCTGAAAGGTATAAAATCCCCAAAGAGAAAGGGCTTGCAATCTTGGACTACCAATAGGAAAAATAAAATGAAAATATGAAAGGGAAAGTTTAGACAAACATTGAGAATTTTTGTTAATTGTTAGGAGTATTAGGTTAATTGAGTAGGCGCCCAAAGGAATCTCTGAGGATATTTAAAACCTCATTCAACAAAGCTGTGGACATTGTGTTGTGGTAAGGAAGACTTCAGTGGGCAGGGGGATAGACTGGATCAATTGTGAGTTCTTTTCCATCTCTAATTTCTACTATTCCATAGCTCTGAGAGAATAGTTGCTAAATTGCTTGATCAACACAGAAAAATAAAACTCAATACAAGAATAAAGCCCCAGACAAAACAGTAAAGTTAGTCAAAATTGAAACAGGCCCATCCAAAAAGAAAAAAAAAAAAAAAAGAACCTAAATCTTGCATCATATCCCAAGGTGGACAAATTCAAGCTCTGGCAATTTGCCCAACAGAAAAAATTCCAGAGACAGGACCCTTCAGTGAGCAAGCCCAGCCAACAGGTTGGGAGAGTTCAACTTTTCAGACAGGCTCGCAAAACCTCCCAGCTGATCTTAATGCTAGAGCAGTCTCAAAAATTGAAAAGGAAATCTATTAAAGAGCCTGGTCTATGAGTGAACTAATTCATTTACTCATTCTGCAAGGATATGAGCCCCTACTATAGGCTAGCCACTGCTCTAGGGTAGGGTACATCAGTGAACAACAACAAAAAACCGAGATCTCTGCCCCTGTGGCTTTTATTAATACATAGTAGTGTGAGGAACAATGAACAACACAGTATGATATAAGTTAAAGGTTGGTAGGTGCTAAGGGGGATGAAATGTAGGGTAAGGAAAATGAGCGGCAGAGGTGGAATCCAGGCGCTTACTGTATTCAGTGTGTAAATTCGGGTAGAACTTCAGAAGGAGATACATCGGAACAAGACTGGAAAGAAGAAAAGGCGGTAGCCAAGTGGATATTGGGGGAAGAGCAGTACAGTCTAAGGGAACCTAAAGCGCAGGAGGAAGGTTGCAGCAAACTTGGTGTGTCTGAGTAGCAGGAAGGAAGCTAGTGTGGCTGGAGGGGAGTGAGCTTAAGGAAGATTACTACAGAGAGGTCTGGGAGGCCTTATCGGTTGTTTTTAGGACCTCATCTTTTACTCTGAGTAAACTTCACATACCAACTTGCTTCATGACTCCTAGGAACTCAGAGAAGAAACTAATTCAAAGCAGATACCGGTCTCCCTGGGAAACCACTCCACCCCAACATCCACAGTGTTTCTGCATGCTCCTTCAGTCTGTACGTTTTAATAACGCCAGCATTATCCAGTGGTGCGGGCCCTTAAGGTATAAATATGTCCTAGATTATACTAAGAATAAGGAAAGCTCATCAATATTGAAACTCTAAGACATTTGCTTCCTTGCTTCCATTTGTTCTTAGGCCAGCAATAGAAAAATCCAAACAAAATTTTGTTTGTAATTTTTGTATGATGTCTGTACATATATGAAATATGTATTCTGGCATGGAAAATAAACTCCTAATATCAGCAATTCTATTATGGGCTCATACTCTAAGAAACCTGATCTTTACTAGGGGCTTGATAAATATTTTAAAATAAGGAAGAGTTTAAAAATCAATTTAGAAGATGAAAATGGATCTGCTTTGTGAGAAGTAAGGGCATATTAAAGGAATTATTAGATATTTTCAGATATTTGGAAAAATGGTAATAAAATTAAAAGGTTAAGTTAGAAAAGCATTGTTCACTTATTAGTTAAAAAAAAAAAGTCTGTTGAGTGCCTGCTCTGTGCCAGGCAAGTTTTCTAGACCCTGTGAATACCACAGCAAATAACATGCAAAAAGCTGTAATCTGCCATTCTATTAAGATTCTCCTCAGGCAGTTTACATGATCATTCTTGAATAATAATATGTAGTTGAGAACTTCTTCTTCTTCTTGTTGTTGAGTCACCCAGTTGTGTCCAACTCTTTGGGACCCCATGGACTGCAGCATGCCAGGCCTCCCTGTCCCACACCATCTCCTGAAATTTTCCCAAGTTCAAATCCATTGCATTGGTGATGCCATCCAGCCATCTCATCCTCTGACACCCTCTTCTCCTTTTGCCCTCAATCTTTCCCAGCATCAGGGACTTTTCCAATGAGTCAGCTGTTTGCATCAGGTGACCAAAATCCTGGAGCTTCAACTTCACATCAGTCCTTGAATGAGTATTCAGGGTTGATTTCCTTTAAGATTGACTGGTTTGACCTCTTTACTGTTCAAGGGACTCTTAGGAGTCTTCTCTAGCACCACAGTTTGAAAGCATTGATTTTTTGGCTTTCTGTCTTCTTTATGGTCCAGTGCTCATAACTGTACATGACCACTGGGAAGACCATAGTCTTGATTCTACAGACCTTGGTAGACAGAGTAATGTCTGTGCTTTTCAAGACACTGTCTAGGTTTGTCATAGCTTTCCTGCCAAGAAGGAATTGTCTTCTGATTTTATGGCTGCAGTCACCATCCACAGTGATTTTAGAGTTCAAGAAGAGGAAAGCTGTCACTACTTCCACTTTTTCACCTTCTATTTGCCATGAAGTAACAGGGCTGGATGCCATGATCTTAGTTTTTTTAATATTTGGTTTTAAGCCCACTTTTTCACTCTCCTCTTTCACCCTCATCAGAAGGTTCTTTAGTTCCTCTTTGCTTTCTGCCATTAGAGTGCTATCTTCCACATATCTGAGATTGTTGATTTCTCCCACCTATCTTGATTCCAGCTTGTAATTCATCCAGCCCAGCATTTCTCATGATGTGCTCAGCATATAGGTTAAATAAACAGGGTGACAACAAACAACGCTGTCATGATCCTTTTCAATCCTGAGCCAATCAATTGTTTCATACAGGGTTCTAACTGTTGCTTCTTGACTCACATACAGGTTTCTCAGGAGACAGGTAAGATAGTCTAGTATTCCCATCTCTTTAAGAGCTTTCCACAGTTTGTTACGATCCACATAGTCAAAGGCTTTAGTGTAGTGTCTATGAAACAGAGATAGACGTTTTTCTGGAATTCTCTTGCTTTCTCTAAGTTAAGTCAAGTTAAGCTGCTCGCTAAGTCGTGTCTGACTCTTTGCGACCCCGTGGACTGTAGCCCACCGGGCTCCTCCGTCCATGGGATTCCCCGGGCAAGAATACTTGAGTGGGTTGCCATTTCCTTCTCCAGGTGTCTTCCCAACCCAGGGATCGAACCCAGGTGTCCCACATTGCAGGCAGATGCTTTGACCTCTGAGCCACCAGGGAAGCAAATGTTAGGAATTTGATCTTTGGTTCCTCTGCCTTTTCTAAACCCAGCTTGGACATCTGGAAGTTCTTGGTTCACATAATGCTGACGCCTAGTCTGGAATCTTTTAAGCATGATCTTACTAGCATGGGAGATGAGTGCAACTGTCTGATGAATTGAACATTCTTTAGTATTACTCTTCTTGGGAATTAGGATGAGGATTTACCTTTTCCAGTCAAGTATAAAAAACCCACTGCTGGGTCTTCCAGATTTGCTGACATATTGAGTGCAACACTGATAACACCATTTTTTAAGGTTTTGAATAGCTCTCCTGGAATTCCAACACGTCCACTAGCTTTGTTGACAGCAGTGCTTTTTAAGGCCCACTTGACTTCACACTCCAGAATGTCTGGCTCTGGGTGACTGACCATACCATCATAGTTATCCAGTTCATTAAGATCTTTTTTGAACAGTTCTTCTGTGTATTCTTCCCGTCTCTTCTTGATCTCTTCTACATCTATGAGGTCTCTACCATTTCTGTCCTGTATTGTGCCCACCTTTGGGCAAAAAGCATGTGTTGAAGGCTTATCTGCAACCCAGCATCACCTGTTAAGATGAGACGTGGTCAGGAAAAGATGCTTCTTGACCTGTCCCCATGTGGCCATCCATTCCTTGAAAATCCTCGGGCAGAGACTGTGTGCTGAAGGCACGGGAACTTTAGAGAGGGTAAACAGCTCAGCATTTGTGTCAGAGTGGTATTGTCCAGTATGATAGTCGCCAGCCACAGGTGACTATTGAGCAATTGAAATGTGGCTAGTCTGTATCGAAAAATGCTCAAAGTATAAAATACACTGGATTTTGTTGACTCTATTTGGAAAAAAGAATGTAAACTATCTTAAACATTTTTTACATTGATTGCTTGTTGAAACGCTAATATTTTTAATACATTGGGTGAAATATATTATTATTATTTTGTTTTTACCTTTTTATGTGGCTGCTAGAAAACTTAAACATATATGTGGCTCAGTTCCACCAAATTAGGGGATCTGCATTTGATTGATAGAATAATAGCTGATTCTTACTGAGTATTCAACTCATTAAGTGGCAAGCTGTCTTCCAAGCACATTACTTGTATTTAAATATTTTATTCTCATACTAACTTCGTTAGGAACCATTTCTCCAGATGAATAATTTGAGGCACAGAAAGGTCAAGAAACTTGCCAAAACAAAGTTTACGAATCTGGTGAGTGGAAGAGCAATGAGGCCTTAAAACTGTAACTAACCCAGTGGCTTTCAAACCTGAGTGTTCATCAGAATCACCTGGAGGGCTCGTTAAAACACAGAGTCCTGAACCCAGCCTCCAGAGGTTCTGACTCATTTGACCTGCATGTAACCTAAGAACGTGCATCACTAACAAGTTGCCAGGTGATGTTGACGCTGGTGACTTGCAGACTACATTTTGAGACCTATGGGTTTAATCAGTCTTAAAGGTCTCAACCTTTTTAAGCCATAATTTTACCTTAAAGTGTGGGGACTTCATATACCTATCTCATACCATAAAGGTTACCATTTTAAAGTGTACAGTTCACAAGTTTTTAGTATGGTCACAGTTTTGCAACTATCATCACTAATTTCAGAACATTTGCATCACTCCAAAAAGAAACCCAATACCTGTTAGCAGTCACTCCCATTTCCCCTTCCACCAGGCCCTGGCAACCACTAATCCTTTCTCTATAGATTTGCCTATTTTAGACTTTTCATACACATAGAGTCATACAATGTATGGTTTTTGGTCTGACTTCTTTCCCTTAGCATAACATTTTCAAGGTTCATCCATGTTATAACATGTATCAATACTTTTCTACCATTGTATGGTCAAAAATATAACATTGCTTGAGCACAACACATTGTGTTTATCCATTCATCAGTTGATGCTCATTTGTGTTGTTTTTCACTTTTTGGGTGTTATAAATTTATGTGCATTTATGTTTCCATTTCTCTTGGGATATAACTAGGAGTGGATTCTGTAGGGGTGGATTTGTTGACTCGTGTAGTAACTCTTTATTTAACTTTTTGAGGAACTATCAAACTGTTTCTAAAGGGTACATTCCCACCATTTTACATTCCCATCAGCAATGTTTGAGAGTTCCAGTTTATTCACAATCTTGGCAGCACTCATCATTGTCATTTTGATTATAGTCATTCTCATGGTTTTGATGTAGTATCTCATTATGGTTTTGATTTGCATTTCCCTAATGATTAATAATGTTCACTTGTTCAAATGCTTATTGGACACTTGGATATCTTCTTTGGAGAGATATCTATTCAAATCCTTTCTCCATTTTAAAATCGAGTTATCTTTATTTTTAGCTTTTCAGATTAGACATTTATTGGTCAGTAAGATTTTTTTAAATTTTATATTGGAGCATAGTTGATTAAGAATATTATGTTAGTTTGAATTACATTACCATATGTAAAATAGATAGCCAACGGGAATTTGCTGTATGGCTCAGGAAACTCAAACAGGGGCTCTGTTATCAACCTAGAGGGGTGAGATGGGGAGGGATATGGGAGGGAGGTTCAAAAGGGAGGGGATATATGCATACCTATGGCTGATTCATTTTGAGGTTTGACAGAAAACAACAAAATTCTGTAATGCAATTATCCTTCAAAAAAAATAAATAAAAAGATTATGTTAGTTTCAGGTATATGGCAGAGTGATTCCATTATACATATCTATTCTTTTTCAAATGCTTTTTCCATTTAAGTTTTTATAGAATATTGAGCAGATTTTCCTGTGCTATAGAGTCAGTTTTGCTGGTTATCTATCTTAAATACAGTAGTGTGTACATGTCAATCCCAAACTCCCAATCTATCCCCCACCATTCTTCTCTACTGGTAACCATAAGATTGTTCTCTAAATTTGTGAATCTGTTTCCGTTTTGTAAATAAGTTCATTTGTATCATTTTTTAAGATTCTTCATATAAGCATTATCATATGATATTTGTTTTTTCTTTCTGACTTACTTCACTTACTTATGATAATCTCCAGGTTCACCCGTGTTGCTGCAAATGGCATTATTTCATGCTTTTTAATGGCTGAGTAATATTCCATTGTATATATGTACCACATCTTCTTTATCCATTCATCTGTTGATGGACATTTAGGTTGCTTTCATGTCTTGGTTTTTGTAAGCAGCGCTACAATGAACATTGAGGTGCATGTATTCTTTCAAACCTCATTTTTCTCTGGATGTATGTCCAGGAGTGGAATTAGTGGATCATATGGTACATCTATTTTTAATTTTTTAAGGAATCTCCATACTATTCTCCATAGCAGTTGTACCAATTTATCTTTTCACCAACAGTGTAGGAGTGTTCTCTTTTCTCCACACTCTCTCCAGCATTTTGTTTGTAGATTTTTTGATGATGGTCATTCTGACTGGTATGAGGTAGTAGCTCATTGTAGTTTAGATTTACATTTCTTTAATAATTAGCAATGTTAAGCATCTTTTCATGTGCCTCTTGGCTCTCTCTATGTCTTCTTTGGATAAATGTCTATTTAGGTCTTCTGCCCATTTTTTGATTGGGTTGTTTGATTTTTGATATTGAGCCTCATGAACTGTTTGTAAATTTTGGAGACTAATCCCTTATTGGTCACATCATTTGCAAATATTTCTCCTATTTTGTGGGTTGTCTTTTTGTTTTGTCTATGGTTTCCTTGGCTCTTCAAGAGCTTTTGAGTTTAATTAGGTCCCATTTGTTTATTTTTATTTCCTTTATTCTAGGAGACTGCTTGAAAAAAGTCTTGCTGTGATTTATGTTAAACAGTGTCCAGCCTTACATAGATCTTTAATCCATTTTGAGTTTATTTTTGAGCTCAGTATTAGCGAGTGTTGTAATTTCATTATTTTACATGTAGTTGTCTCATTTTCCCAGCACTTGTTTTTTTGGCTGCACCGCAGCATGTGGGATCTAAGTTCCCCGACCAGAGACTAAACCCATACCCCCTGCATTGGATAAAGAGAGTCTTAACCACTGGACTTCCAAGGAAATCCCCAGCACCACTTTTTTTTTTTTTTTAACATTTTATTTCATATTGAAGTATAGCCAATTAGCAATGCTGTGATAATTTCAGGTACACAGCAAAAGGACTCAGCCATACATATACATGTATCTATTTTTGCCCTAAAATTCCCCTTCCATCCAGGCTGCCACATAATATTGAGTAGAGCTCCCTGCCCAGGACCACTTATTGAAGAGACTCTCTTTTTTCCATTGTACATACTTGCCTCTTTTGTCATAGATTAGATGACCATAGGTGGATGGTTTTATCTCTGGGCTTTCTATTCTGTTCCATTGATCTATATTTCTCTTTTTATGATGGCATCATACAATTTTGATGACTGTAGCTTTGTGGTATAGTCTAAAGTCAGGGAATCTGATTCCTCCAACTTCATTTTTCTTTCTTCAGATTGCTTTGACTGTTTGGGGTCTTTTGTGTCTCCATACAAATTTTAAGATTTTTTTTTCTTCTACTTCTATGAAAAATGTCAGTTGGTAATTTGATAGGAATTGCATTGAACTTGTAGATTGCCTTGGGCTGTATAGTCATTTTGACAATATTCATTCTTCCAATCTAAGGACATGGAATATCTTTCTATCTCTTTGTGTCATCTTTGATTTCTTTCATCAGCATCTTATAGTTTTCAGAATACAGGTCTTTTGTCTCCTTAGGTAGGTTTATTCCTAGATAATTTATTCTTTTTGATGTGATGGTAAATGAGATTGTTTATTTAATTTCTCTTTCTGATCTTTTGTTGTTAATGTATAGTAGTACAACAGATTTCTGTGTATTAATTTTGTATCCTGCAACTTAACCAAATGCATGGATGAGCTCTAGCAGTTTCCTTTTAGCCTCATTAGGATTGTCTATGTATAATATTGTGTCATCTGCAAACACTGACAGTCTTACTTCTTTTCCAGTTTGGACTCCATTTATTTCTTTTTCTTCTCTGATTGCATGGTATGACTTTCAAAACTATGTTGAATAAAAATGGCAAGAGTGGATCTTGGAGGAAATGTTTCTCCAATACCCTGAGTATAATGTTAGCTGTAGACTTGTCATATATAGCCTTTATTATATTGAGGTATATTTTCTCTATGCCCACTTTCTGGAGATTTTTTTTTTTTAATCATAAATGGGTGTTCAACTTTGCCAAAAGCTTTTTCAAGCTGTCTTTTTTATTGTTATGAGTTCTTTCTATATTCTGAGAAAAGTCACTTATTAGATATATGATCTGCAATTTCTCCCATCCTGTGGATTGTCTTTTCATTTTCTTGATGATTCCACTGAAGCCAAAAGTTTTAAATCTTTCTTATTTGTAAATTTTAATATAAAAGCTGTATATGTTTAAGGTG
>SJYT01053636.1:451557-484226 GCA_006410635.1 Cephalophus harveyi
TATATACATATATATATATATATATACACATTGTGACATGATTACCATAGTTAAGTTTATTAGCATATCATCTCATTTAGTTACCATTAAAAAGTATTTAATCTTAATGAAACCCAATTTATCTTTTTCTTTCCTTTTATCTCTTGTGCTTTTGAGTCCCATCTAGAAACCATTGTTTAATCCAAGGTCATGAAAATTTAGGTCTATGATCCATTTTTAGTTAATTTTTGTATTTGGTATAAAATAAGGGTCTAACTTCATTCTCTTTTAAAAACATGCATATACAGTTATCCCAGCACCGTTTCTTGATTCTAGGAGTGCTTTAAAATTTAGGTAAAAATACTTCACAGGCTATGTTTATTCCAATATATTTATTAATATTATAATACAATTTTTCCTCTCTGGGTGCTTTCCTGCCAATCTATCAAAGCTTTGTAAACACTGTACTTAGAACGAAACAAATGTCTTCTGAATTAAAACCTCAAGTCATTAATGACTGACCACAAGATAGGTTTGTTCAACTATACACCCTCACTTATTGTTGTATATTAAAGTACTAAGGATAGTATAATTATCCTATATTGATTCTCCCATTCACACATATAGGATGAGGACCAAAGCAATGCTTATCCTAGATGCTGGTTCTTTGTGATTTTATAACACCATTTTCCTCATTTGTGCTTATCACACCCATTCAACTGATGATATAAATATAAATTTGAAAAACTGGTGAGTTATTCTTATATGCTATTAAAGTAACTGGATCTACAAAACAGACCAAAATAAACTAGAAAATAATTGGGGAAAAAAGGTGAGTCCTATTGTGGACTAACAGAAATGAATACACATAGATACTTCCTTCAGGTAAATGGAATGTAAAACACATTATCTAAATGTTATAAAGAGTTGCAGTGGGATTGAAAATATAGAATTCAAAAGATGTGGGTTCATAAGGCAGCTGGAAAAGTGAAAATTGTAAAGTAAGAATTTTTTGGAATATCCTTAAACCAAAAACTCCTGGACCGTTGATGGTATTGTTTAGGCTCCTGGGCAGATGTAACTCTGTCACGTCACGATTGTGAGAGGAAGTTTCAGCTAGCTGTCTCAGCTTCAAAACATTCTCTTTGCTTTGTTCCCTGATTCCATAGTCATTAAACCCAAAGTTGTCCTTAGTTCATGGGTTCCATATCTAGAGGAAAAAAATAAACTTTCTTAGTGTAAATATTTTTCATTATCTGGTGACTTTATGGAACATAAGCCTCTGTTAAATGGCATTCTGAATCTAAGGACTAAGTGAAGAAGAAAATCCTAGACCAACTTTGAGTCCACATAACATTGCTGAGCAGAGATATGATAATGAAATTGGAAACCAAGCCATGCAGTCTTGTGCATTTGTTTCAAAATCTCATTTATATTTAATAAAATTCTGGTTAGTTGCTCTTATGAGTCAAATGATAAAAATAAAATTTGAAGTCAAATTCTTCTTTGTTCTGTATATTGACTGAATAACTCCTTCAGTTCAGTTCAGTTCAGTCACTCAGTGGTGTCCGACTCTTTGGGACCCCATGAATCGCAGCACACCAGGCCTCCCTGTCCATCACCAACTCCCGGAGTTCACTCAGACTCACATCCATCGAGTCAGTGATGCCATCCAGCCATCTTATCTTCTGTCGTCCCCTTCTCTTCCTGCTCCCAATCCCTCCCAGCATCAGAGACTTTTCCAATGAGTCAACTCTTCGCATGAGGTGGCCAAAGTACTGGAGTTTCAGCTTTAGCATCATTCCTTCCAAAGAAATCCCAGGGCTGATCTCCTTCAGAATGGACTGGTTGGATCTCCTTGTAGTCCAAGGGACTCTCAAGAGTCTTCTCCAACACCACAGTTCAAAAGCATCAATTCTTCGGCACTCAGCCTTCTTCACAGTCCAACTCTCACATCCATACATGACCACAGGAAAAAGCCTTGACTAGATGGACCTTAGTCAGCAAAGTAATGTCTCTGCTTTTGAATATGCTATCTAGGTTGGTCATAACTTTTCTTCCAAGGAGTAAGCGTCTTTTAATTTCATGGCTGCAATCACCATCTGCAGTGATTTTGGAGCCCAAAAAATAAAGTCTGACACTGTTTCCACTGTTTCCCCATCCATTTCCCATGAAGTGACGGGACCAGATGCCATGATCTTCGTTTTGTGAATGTTGAGTTTTAAGCCAACTTTTTTACTCTCCTCTTTCACTTTCATCAAGAGGCTTTTTAGTTCCTCTTCACTTTCTGCCATAAGGGTGGTGTCATCTGCATATCTGAGGTTATTGATATTTCTCCCAGAAATCTTGATTCCAGCTTGTGTTTCTTCCAGTCCAGCGTTTCTCATGATGTACTCTGCATAGAAGTTAAATAAGCAGGGTGACAATATACAGCCTTGACGCACTCCTTTTCCTATTTGGAACCAGTCTGTTGTTCCATGTCCAGTTCTAACTGTTGCTTCCTGACCTGCATACAGATTTCTCAAGAGGCAGGTCAGGTGGTCTGGAATTCCCATCTCTCTCAGAATTTTCCACAGTTTATTGTGATCCACACAGTCAAAGGCTTTGGCAAAGTCGATAAAGCAGAAGTAGATGTTTTTCTGGAACTCTCTTGCTTTTTCCATGATCCAGCAGATGTTGGCAATTTGATCTCTGGTTCCTTTGCCTTTTCTAAAACCAGCTTGAACATCAGGAAGTTCACGGTTCACGTATTGCTGAAACCTGGCTTGGAGAATTTTGACCTTTACTTTACTAGCGTGTGAGATGAGTGCAATTGTGCGGTAGTTTGAGCATTCTTTGGCATTGCCTTTGTTTGGGATTGGAATGAAAACTGACCTTTTCCAGTCCTGTGACCACTGCTGAGTTTTCCAAATTTGCTGGCATATGGAGTGCAGCACTTTCACAGCATCATCTTTCAGGATTTGAAACAGCTCCACTGGAATTCCATCACCTCCACTAGCTTTGTTCATAGTGATGCTTTCTAAGGCATAAGAATAACTCCTTAGCATTCAGAAAATTCTGGGAAGGGATGTGAGTATCCCAGTATGTTCATAGGAGTTGATTCCTGTGTTGTGAAAATGCCCACTGAGTTTGGTAATACACGTATGAGATTTCCTGAAAAATAACTATTACCCACAAATAGGAACTCAGTCAACACTTTTCCTTATTTCTTCTGAACTTAATTCTTATAAATAAGAACTGAAAGCCAAATAGTGTCATCATAGCCAAAGGGACTTTGACTGGAAGAATTTGATATAATTTATTAGCTTTTACAACTTTCTCCATGCTTATTACATTCTTTTCTGGTGTCATCATTCCTGTAGTACTTAGTCTAAACTTTTAAAGCAGAAATGGTGTCCATTGTCTATACAGTTCACAAAAAAGTACAAAAGAGTACATGATTCACTCACAGACTTGGAGTCTTGGAGATGAGAAGAGAGAGGAGTCTCTAGGGAAAGATGGTTAAGAACAGTATTAAAGAGAAAAGAAACGCAGGCTATAGAATTCAGTATTATAACTTTCAAGGCATGTAATACTGAAACTTAAGCCACAAAACTGGGTGGATTTATTTTCCATAAAATTCTTGTCAGTAGCTACCAGGAGTCATGAGTCTTTATCAGCGTGAGTTCCACAGGCCTACATGAGGGACAAAAAGTGCACTTGCAAATTACCGTGGGCCAGAGACTGGAGGTAATTTGTTGGTTGGTCCCACCGGGTGATATTCTCTTGAATCAGGCAGTGATAGCAGAAACCCTCAGAACAACAGACAGCATAGAATTGATGACCATACCCTACCCCAGAAACTAGGCTGCCTCGTTTCTGGCATAGATCCAATCGGGTCTCCTTTCAGAACCTGCAGTTGCCCTTACTGTCTTGTGACTTCTGATTGCACATGGGGTTGTTTCCACACTCATACCTGTGACTGAATTGAACAGCTGATTGCCTCACTCTACCTCATATTACCTGATGAGATCAAGCAATGGTGTATTAACTTCAAGGGCACAGGGCTGGTGAGCAGAGGCAAAGCAAGCACAAATACGAAAGCCAGCGCCCAGGGTCTTATGAAAAGCACGCATTTTTAGGATATTAGAAAAGTAAGTTGTAGTTAGCTTAATTCTGAATTCTAGGGCTGATTCTAAGCAAAGCAAAATTCCCCATTTCCTGGGCAGAGTAAGCGTGTGCATGTGGTGGCCTTGATATCTTCTCCCTAGGCAATCACTTCTCTTACCTTAGAACAGCACAGCCAGGTGGCCAAGGACTTTTCCCTCGCATCAAGGGGCTGATTCATGAAACAGTGCCTTGCTGGGTTACACTGTGTCCTGGATTTTAAAAACTGAGCAGGAGCCAGGGTGTGGATTGCCTATGCAATCCTTGTGTCAGCATGTCCTGGTATTTAAGCAGTGTAAGTGCATGCTCATTTGTGTGAAGAAAATCCAACAAAGGAATAAAATCATTACAGGCTTCTTTGCTGACAGCAAAGTAAAATCTTCTGGTCAGCTGTAGAAATGGATGAAAACTGTTTATTTTTAAAAGCTGTGATATTAGAATGTGCTAAAGTAATAATGGTTTTTAATTGGAGGATAATTGCTTTACAGTGTTGTGTTGGTTTCTGCCGTACAACTATGTGAATCAGCCATAAGTATACATGTGTCCCCTCCTTCCTGAGCCTCCCTCCCACCTCTCGCCCATCCCACCCCTCGCCCATCCCACCCCTCTAGACTGTGGCAGAGCACTGGGTTGAGATCCCTGCATCATACAGCAACTTCCCATTAGCTATTTATTTTATATATGGTAATGTGTATGTTTCAGTGCTTAAAGTAATTCTTTTCATGCACTATCTGTCTATTTCATCTCATTAAATTTTATAAGCCTCCCACATGGCAGAATTTTATCTGTTTTACAAATGGAAAAAATGATTTTTTAGAATCATAATTAATTAGCAATAAAGTTAAAGAAAAATAGCCCTGAATTTCTTAATGTCTGTTCATGATAGAAGGATGGGAATAGTCTAATTTATTACACTTCCATGATAAACTTATTTCCTATGAATTAAAAAAAAGATGCTATTCTTTCTGTGTTCTTAGAATTTTTTAAAAAACATGAGAATAAGAGGAGAATACACCTGTCTCTTATACACATCTAGATGTGTATAAGAGACAGTTTTTTGGCTGCACCGCAGCATGTGGGATCTAAGTTCCCCGACCAGAGACTAAACCCATACCCCCTGCATTGGATAAAGAGAGTCTTAACCACTGGACTTCCAAGGAAATCCCCAGCACCACTTTTTTTTTTTTTTTAGAATTTTTTAAAAAACATGAGAATAAGAGGAGAATACACATTTTAGGGAATTTGTTCAAAGCAAGAACCTACATACATGCTCTTTTGTTTTAGTTTTAAGTAAACTTTTTTAGAACAATTTTAAATTTATAGAAAAATTATGAGGATACTAAGGAGAGTCTCATATACCTCATACCTAGTTTCCCCTATCATTAACATCTTACCTTAGTATGGCATAGTTGTCATAATTAATGAACTCTTATCGATACATTATCGATATTATAATACATTTATTGCTAATTAAGGTCCATATTTTATTGAAATTTCTTTAGTTCTTACCTACTATTCTTCTGTTCCAGAATCCTGTCCAGGATATGACGTTATATTTAGTCATCATGTCTCCTTAGACTCCTCTTTGGCAGGGACAACTACTTAGACTTTCTAAGTGTTTGATGACCTTGATAAGTTTGAACAGTGCTCAGTTTTTTGGCTTTGGCTATATTTGTGTTCGGAGAAGGCAATGGCACCCCACTCCAGCACTCTTGCCTGGAAAACCCCATGGATGGAGGAAGCTGGTGGGCCGCAGTCCGTGGGGTCGCTAAGAGTTGGACATGACTGAGCAACTTCACTTTCACTTTTCACTTTCATGCACTGGAGAAGGAAATGGCAACCTACTCCAGTGTTCTTGCCTGGGGAATCCCAGGGACGGGGAGCCTCATGGAGTCTATGGGGTTGCACAGAGTCAGACACGACTGAAGCGACTTAGCAGCAGCAGCAACATATTTATGTTAATATTTTAATAATGTTCCCCTTTTGAGATTTTTTTTAATGTTTTCTCATAATTAGATTAGGATTAGCATCTTTGAGAGCAAGACCACAGTGATAAGGTGCCATTTTCATCCCATGACATCAAACGTGCTATCAAGATAATATCACCATTAACGTTGACCTTGATCACCCTGGCTGAGGTAGTGTTTGTCAGGTTACATGCTCTTTTGAAATATTATTTGATTATACAGAGTGATCTCTTCATTAAAAATTATTGGCTTCAATTTTAAACATAATTTATCTGAGTAGCAATAGAATTAGAACTAGCTGTACAGATTACAATACATAAGAGATGGCATTGCATATTTAAGACAGTGACAGGAGGAGGATTTACACAACAGAAAAGCCGGTTTAGTGAATCTTGAAGTTCATCACGCGCACTGTTCCTAGGAATGGGTCAATACTCTCGGTTCTTCACTGGTCTATTTTATTTTGGAAAACAAGTTGCAATCATTCTTTGTTTTTTTCCCCACAACACTCCTAATAAAGGGCTTCCTTCATTCACTTCCAACAAATAAATAAAGGAAGAGCTTTGGAGTCAGAGAGACTTGTGTTTGATTTTGAACTTAGCCACTTTCTACTCTTTGGGAAAACTTTTTGGAGCACCTGGACTATAAAAGGGGTCAGTGACTATACGCACAAGAATACAAAATGAGCAATGCGAAGTAGGTTGAGCAAGAAGACATGGATTACTACAAGATGAAAAATATGAATTACATGGCTCTTATACATCTGTAAAAATGTTTGTTCTTAATGTCCATGTACTTTATGGCACAACAGAAAATACAAAGCAGATATTTTGCTGAGGCCTTGTGTGTGGTGGAGAGACTCAAGCCCACTAAGTAATCATCTTATCATCCCGCAGTTAGGTGAATGACACTTTAGGAGCTCAGGATTTGGAGTCAAAAGACCTGAGTCTATACCTTGAATCTGTCACTTCCAACTGTGTGGCATTGGGCACATTTCTTAACATCTCTTAGCCTTGTACTCTATACAATGAGTGTAATGTGGGGATTAAACAAAAACATCTAGCACATCAATGAACATTAATTACATATGAATTTTAATCAGCTTTGGAGACGCTGAGTCAACTAGCCTCTGGAATAACTAGCAGAAAGCTACATAGCGTTCTTAGCTGTACTTTCAGTGAAGGGACTGGGCTCATACTCTCCTAGAAGGCCATCATTTTGACATTTTGTTAAAGGCTCATTCTTAATTTGACTCAGTTATTTTAGGCAAGAATGTTTTCAAAAGACCTAAGTGATGTTATTAACAAATGGGTTACATCTTCTCTTCACAGAGTTAAGCCTCTAATTATACCTTGAGCTGATTTATTAGTACTACAGGCTTAAACATTTCCTAACTATTAAAGCTGACTACAGACTTGGGATAACTGTCCACATGCAAGGGATCTGAACGGTAAAAACTCCGTAGAGGAAGAGATGATACCTGCTGAATGAGTCACAAGGAAAGGCTCAGAGAAAGGTATTAATTAGGGTAATAGGAAATTATAACAAGTAAAATATGGGTTAAGTATCAGTGAATTTCCCTTAAGGACATACTTCCTAAGATAGGAGGGAAGAGTCTTTTAAAAGAGATGATTAAAACCTCTAGGCTTA
This sequence comes from Cephalophus harveyi, assembly GCA_006410635.1. NCBI lineage: Eukaryota > Metazoa > Chordata > Mammalia > Artiodactyla > Bovidae > Cephalophus > Cephalophus harveyi. Next base: position 459,300 of record SJYT01053636.1, read on the forward strand.
AGACCTTTAAAACGAGACTGAACAGAGTCCTTATGAACATACCAGAGAAAAGAATCCTGCCCTGGCTGGGGGAGTTGAGAGGCGGTGGGTGATCTAATAATGCTTTGCACTGCTAAAGGACTTTGAGTTGCTGATCTACCCAGGAACTGAACACATTGCAAACCATCAAGTACACAGTTGCTTTTCTTGAGCTATGTAGTTGTCATTCCTGTGGGCACTATTTTCTTTCGGGGCAACCTTCCAGTAATGCTGATATTAACATAAACATTCTGTAAGTCTCTCTTTGTTTTTAGTTGTTATGAAGAAAAAATATGAAGAACATATTTTCATTGTTCTTCCAGCAAAGGAAACTTTATTTCTCAAGATATACAGATTGAATATCAATTTCAGTCTCCTCAAAAGGAAGATCATTTTTTAGGGAGGGTTTAAAATGACAGAAGTTTATATTCTTGGTTTAGGGGTAAGGAAGTCTAAAATCCAGGTGTTGGCAAGGTTGATTTTCTTTGAGGGCTTCTGAGGGAGAATCTTCCCTGGTGGCTCAGACGGTAAAGCATCTGTCTACAATGTGGGAGACCCAGGTTTGAGCCCTGGGTTGGGAAGATTCCCTGGAGAAGGAAATGGCAATCCACTCGAGTACTATTGCCTGGAAAATCCCATGGACAGAGGACCCTGGTAGGTTACAATCTATGGGGTCGCAAAGCGTCAAACATGACCGAGCGACTGCACTGGGGGAGAATCTGCTTCATGCTTCTCTCTGGCTTCTTGTAGCAGCCAGAAATGCCTGTGTTCCTTGGCTTGGAGCTGCATCACTGCAGTCTCTGCGTCCTTTATCGTCACTCTGTGTTCAGGAAGATAGTTTTTTTAATGCTAAACTGACTTTAACTTTCTCAGACTTAATTCTTTCATTTTTTAATGAAGTATTAGAAGTTTGGCAACATCAAATAAGTAGGGATGAGCTGCATCTCTCAGGAACCCCACCAGTGGATATGTATTTAGGAATAAGGAGTCGTTATGGGGTCACACAGAGTCAGACACAACTGAAGCGACTTAGCCGCAGCAGCAACAACTATCACTAATACTAAGCTCAATTAGGAGAGAATGCACAGAGACCCGAAGTCGTATTTTTAGCAGCTTTGTGTCCTGCCTGTAGTAACCACAGCTGGGTTGATCTCAAGTAACCACAGCTGGGTCTCAAGCAACACTGAGCCATAGCACTCCTCCTAGGCCCATTCCAGCTTGAATTTAGCCCCCACACCCATCATATCACATGAACAGGCTAGATGGCCACCATGGTGGAGTGATTTCAGGGTCCTGGGAAGGTCCTCCTTACATGCCTGGTTGGTGATATGTACAGGCATTTTTGTTTAATTAGCATCAAGGTGTTTAATTAGCATCCTTTCCTGACCACCCTTCATCATCCACCTCTTCATCCAGCTTCTGTCCTACACTTCTCTATCTCTCCTCTTTTTCCTCCCAGGTTCCCCAAACTAGTGACACTAATATTTGCTTTGTACCCTTATTTCACTTAATAGCCAAAACCTGTTAAATTCACTTCCAAATATCTCTGAAAATCATCTACTTTTCTCTACCACCTTAGTCTGATCCACATTCATCTCTCTCTTGGATTATTGCAATAGCCTCCTGAACTAGTCTCCTTGCATCTCTTTGTGTCTCCTTTTAATCTATGGTCCACAGATTAGCCAAGGTGATCTTTTAAAAAATCAATCCGTTTTAAGACATTTATAACAGGAGAGAATATGGAGAAAAGGGAACACTTGTGCACTACTGGTGGTGTTGCAGGAAGGCAGACCCTTCCAGGGCCTGAAACTGGGCTCTTGTCTAACACTCAGAAATGAATTGTCCGAGGAGACACGTGTGCTGAAAAAACAAGAGATTTTATTGGGAAAGGGCCTCAGGTTTTATGGTGATGGGATTAGTTTCTGGGTGGTCTTTGGCCAATCATTCTAATTCAGAGCCTTTCCTGGTGGCACACGCATCGCTGAGCCAAGATGGATGCTAGCGAGAGGGATTCTGGGAAGTGAATGGACACACGGTGTCTCCTTTCGACCTTTCGAGAACTCTTCCGGTTGGTGGTGGCTTATTAGTTCTGTACTCCTTATCAAGATCTCCTGTCATAAAACAACTCATGCAAATGGTTACTATAGTGCCTGGCCAGGGTGGGCGGTTTCAATCAGTGTGCTTCCCCTAACAGTAGGAGTATATATTGGTACAGCCACTATGGAAAACAGTATGGAATTTCCTCAAAAAATTAAAAATAGAACTACCATATGATTCAGCATTCTGCTTCTGGGAACTTATCTGAAGAAAATGAAAACACTAACTCAAAAAGATATCTGCTCCTCCATGTTCATTGCAGCGTTATTGATAATAGACAAGACATGGAAACAACTTAAGTGTCCATTGATGGATAAATCAGTCAGGAAATATATATATACTATAGGTGGCTCAGAGGTTAAAGCGTTTGCCTCCAATGTGGGAGACCCGGGTTCGATCCCTGGGTCGGGAAGATCCTCTGGAGAAGGAAATGGCAATCCACTCCAGTGTTCTTGCCTGGAGAATCCCATGGACGGAGAAGCCTAGTAGGTTACAGTCCATGGGGTCGCAAAGAGTCGGACACGACTGAGCGACTTCACCTCATATTATTGTATAGTATATAATTATATAACATCATATACACACAGTGTAATATTATTCAGCCATAAAAAAGGAAATCCTACCATTTCATCATGCTAAGTGAAATAAGACAAAGACAAATTTCATCTGACCTTTTTTTTGAAATTTATTTATTTTTAATTGAAGGATAATTGTTTTCACTATTGTATTGATTTCTACAAAACCTTTCTTATATGTAGAATCTGAATTTTTTTAAAAGCCAAACTCATAGAGAATAGATTGGTGGTTGCCAGAGGGGCTACAAAATGTGTGAAGGTAGTCAAGAAGTGCAAACTTCTAGTTATGAGCTAAACAATTTCTGGGGGTGTAATATTCAGTGTGGTGCCTATAGTTAATAAAACCATGTTATATTTTGAAAGTTACCAAGAGAGTAGATTTTAAAAGTTCTCATTCTAAAAGGAAACTGTAACTACGTGTGGTGATGGATGTTAACTAGACTTGGCAGTGATTATTCCACAATATATATAAATATTGAATCACTATGTTGTATACCTGAAACTAATATCATTTATGTTTCAATTCTATCTTAATTTAAAAAACAAAACAAAGCCTCTGACAATAATCTGATTTGTCATACCCTTGCTTAAAGATGCTGCTTACTTCCCTGCTGCCTTCAAGATGAGTTTCAGCTCATATTATACACAGCTTTCCTCTCCAGCCTTATCTCCCTCCTCTTTCTGTCTCACATTCAATGCCCAGCCATGCTGAATTGCGGGCAACTCTCCAAATATTCTGACTCTTTCTTGCTCATGTTAGTTCCTTCTACCCTTAATGCTATTTACCAATCCTTTTTCACCTGAATAACTCTCTATAATCATACTGATTTAACAATAGACAATTTGTTCTTCAAATATCTTTCCATATTCCCCCCAAGACAGGATTAAATGCCTGTCCTGAGTACTCTTGCACCCACTATATTCATCTCTCTACAGCTCTATCACACTCTAACATTCCCTAAGAAATTGTCATGTTGGACAGGGACAGGGTCTTTTTCCCTGTGTTATTTCTTCCCCACCCAGAGATTAAACCCGAGTCTCTTGCGTCTTCTGCATTGGGAGGTGGATTCTTTACCACTGCACCACCAGGGAAGCCCAAAGGATGTGATAGTGATACAGAAAGTAGGCAGGGAATGATTATGACATACTTAGAAGGCCAGATTAATAGGTAGAATAGGTTCTGGCCATAATGAAATAAATTTAGATGTCAAAAACTGCAAAAAAAAAAAAAAAAAAAAACAACAAACCTGACTCTAAAAGCCTTTTTCTATATTGAATGAATTGAAAATATCTGAGGAAAAAAAATCTGAGATAAATGAATAACATTATCATTACTGAGAAGCAGTTACTTTTGGGGGTAGATTTATTTTTTATTCAGCAAGTGTATGCTATTTGCATTTGCAAAGCCCCTTATTTGGTGAAATCCTTCTCTGGAAAGTGTAACAGTCAATTATCTACTTACAAAGGAGGGAAGATAATATCATTAGAAACATTTATTCTTGTAAATTTACATAAATGTAGAATGCAAACAAAATAACATTTTCTGGATAGCCCCATGCAACTTAGCACTTGGGGAGAAAATAAAAATTGACTACAGATTTCTGGTATTTTTCTTAATCCAGCTGTCGTTAATCATCTGGCTTACTTCTGGCAAGAAACACATTAATGGGTAGAAATCAGAGGGGACATTATAATTAGAAGAGCAAAGAAGAACCATATAATGCTCTCCTTATAAGACTCACCTATTGTTGGGGAACTTATATTGTAACACTTTAATTCTGGAGTCAAATCAGTCACCCTCATCTGACAAAAGTGTTTCTCTTTGCCCTTCCACTGAACTTCCTGCTGCAGATCTGCTTTTACCTGAGTCCTACTGTGTGGATTCATGTTGCTGGGCAAAATAATCATACACTCAGGGGGTGGGGGGTGGCTGGAAAGGAGAGAGAGAGAGGGAGGGAGAGAGATGTGCAGGTCAGGGAGAGAAGAAGAAAAAAAGAAGGAAAGAAAGGGGGAAATGAATGAAATTCTGTGCAGAGGTACTGGAAGCCAATTCATATGGTTGAGGCCTTGTCAAGGCCTACCATCTTGCCCTGGCTCTATTCTTTCTGAAACTTCAACACCTTGGCATAAAACTGTCACCTCTGTAAAACTTCTTGGGTGATAGACAGCCTGAACATATTTCTGGGAGAAATGTTTTCTTAGACACATTTCATAAATGAGGATACAGTTGGGAGTTCCCAGAAAGTACTTGGCTGGTACTGGTCAAGAAATTGATCTAGCTCTAAGTTCCCTGACCCACTCCTGAGGATGCCAAGGGAGAAGAAAAAGATTGAGGAATCCTAGAACCCGGCATTCAAACTGTGAGAAACTCCTGGGAGGACGGAGGGAGGTTAGGCCTAGGTAAGAGGAGCATGGTAGCCTAGACCAGAAGACCATTCTGTCCTCTGAATCAGAGTCAGCTGAGGGAAAGCTTTTTATCTTGGGTGGACGCTGATATTCTTTCCTCCCTCTCCACTTCCTATTTCCCATAGAATAGGTGATTGCAATTCAGAGAGACAGCTCTTGGAAAAAATAGTTCCATAAGCCAAGGCACAGGGAGATTTCAAAGCAGTCTGCCTACTTGATGGTCAGGAGAGCAAGCGGAGTGAGCGATAGGAGGGCGACATAGCGCCATAGACCTTCCTTGAGGAATAGCTCCTTCCTGGTGCCAAATACACTCTGCGAGGTTCTAGGTAGGGTCTAGGCTTTTGCTCCTTCAGTTTGGAAATGTTGCCAGCTAAAGTGGTAATTTTTTGAGGTGTAAGCCTCAAAAGAAGAGAAACTGAGCAACTGGCACTAGATAAAGTACAACTAATGCACTAGAGAGAAGAAGAAAAAAATGAAGCCAAATGAAAATCCTCGAAGAAATTGAGGGAGATTATTAGGAACACAAAACACACACAGATCTTTATAAGAATGAATCGGTGGAAGAAACTTGGACATCAGAACATAAGAGTTAAAATAAAGAGCTCAATACATTTGAAGATGAATTAGTGAACTGGAAGATCAGATAGAGAACTCTCCCAGGAAGCACAGGCAGGAAAGTACAAAGCAAAGGCATAAGATACAGAAGATAGAAAATTGTTTAAAAAGTTGAGACCTATGTAACAAGAGTCTTGGGAAGAGGAAACAAATAAAGGGAGGAAGAAAATTTTGCCACTTGACAACATGGATGCCAAGTAAAATAAGTCAGAGAGAGAAAGACAAATTATGTATGACTTCAATTATATACATGAAATCTCAAAAAGTTGTATTCATACCAACAAAGAGTAAAGTGGGGACTACATGCTAGAGTAATGAGGGAAAGAGGGAGATGGTGGTCAAAGGGTACAAACATCCAGTTATGAATAAGTTCTAATTATCTAATGTACAGCCTGGTGACTATAGTTTATAATACTGTATTATATATTTGAAAGTTGTTAAGAGAGTAGATCTTAAATGTTCTCACCACAAAAAAAGGAAAAAAAATGGTAATCACATGAGGCGATCGATATATTAACTAACTTACTGTGGTAAATCATTTCACAATATTTGAGGGCATCAAATCATCACATTGTATACCTTAAGCTTACACAATGTTGTAAGTCAGTTATATATTAATAATACTGGAGAAAAAGCAAAAGCCGAAACCAAATAAATGGAGGAAAGAAAATATTTGAAGAAATGATAAACTAGAATTTTTCAGAACTAAGGAAGTACATAATACCTTAGATTTAAAAAAACCATGGATTGGTAAATTGAGTAAATGAAAACAGAAATAAAAAATCAAACCTGGGAGCGATATACTCACACTTTAAGACCATCAGCCAAAAACAAAAAAATTCTACAAACTTTCAAAATGGGGATAAGGAATGGGGACAGGGAATTATATTTATAATGGAACAAGAATGAGATTGCTATCATTGACATTAAAGGAGTTAATATATGTAAATTGCTTAAAACATTCCCTTGCACATAATAAGCATTCTATAAGTAGTAGCTATTGTTATTATATAACTTCTCAACAACAACCTTAGATGGATAAGATAATAGAGTAATATTTGTGTTACTGGTTAACAGAAGATTCTCATTAAATGTACTCTTGGACAAATATTTACAGAAGAAGAGAAATAGATATTGCAGGATTCTGTAGCTTTATAGGGAGTAAAGTTTGACTTCATACTAAAAAGAAAGAATCAGGGGACTTCCTGGTGGTCCAGTGGTTAGGATTCTATCCTTCCAATGTAGGGGGCATGGGTTCAATCCCTGGTCCCACATGCTGCACAATGTGGCCCCCCAAAAAAGAAAAGAGAAAATGCAAGAATCAGGAAGACAAACAAGGTATGTCTATAATAATTCCAGACAAATCTATGAAATACCAAAATCACCAAAAGCAGAGCAACCAGAGAAAAGTGAACATATGCTGAACTAAATCTGTTTTTTTGTAAATGAGAGAGTGGCAGTTATAGATATTATTAGCTCATGAAATTAATGAGGAAAACATTCATTTTAATAAATTATCAGTGAAAAATAAAATGCTATAGTATGTAACTTTTCAAACTAGCTGAAGGAAATTTCATATTTTTAAGCAAGTTAGGAGTCTTTGGCTAGGTATCCCTGAGAAAGCAGAATCTGACACAAAGGCTTATATGCAGATAGTTTATTTGGGAAAGGGATTGCAGTGAGTAGGAGTGGAGGACTGGAGGAGCAAAATAAAAAGACGGGAGGAAAAGCCAAAATGCATTATGGAGCTGCGGACAGAGAAAGAGTGGTCCTCATGGGACATTTTAAGAAGCTGTGGAAAATGTTCCTAGCAATTGTCTGGCTCCCCAAGGACTGAAAGAAGAGAGTGTAGTGCCCATGAGCTGCAAAGTGACACTTTCGGTCTGCCCATGAATAAACAGACCATGCCATGCTGCTGTATCAGATAAGCCTTGGGGCAGAAAGCAAGAAGCAAGAGTTAGAAGATGCAGCTGAGTCAGGGCACTGTTAGGACACACCCCTGTAAAGCTGATCACTTCAAGAAAGACTAGAGTAAAATGTAGGGTGAGAATATGTAAAACAAAGCGCAAGAGCTACCTGATACCATAGGAAATAAAGATAAATAAAACACAAAATAAATACCAACTAAACCACAAAAACAATGCTACAGAAAACACAAAATTGTATTCTAGAAATGGTGATGATTTAGTCCCTAAGTCATGTCCAACTCTTGTGATCCCATGGACCATAGCCCGTTAGGCTCCTCTGTCTGTAGCATTTTCCAGGAGAATACTGGAGTGGGTTGCCATTTCAGTCCTAGTAAATGAGGCTTCCCTGGTGGCTCAGATGGTAAAGAATCTGCCTGCAGTGTAAGAGACTCGGGTTTGATCCCTGGGCCTGGAAGATGCCCTGGAGAAGGCAATGGCAACCCACTCCAGTATTCCTGCCTGAAGAATTCCATGGACAGAGGAGCCTGGCAGCCTATAATCCATGGGGTCACAAAGAGTTGAACACGACTGGGTGATATAATTAAGAACAATATGAGTAAACTCACCAGTAAATGTTCAGATTCAAAAAGAGAACAAAACTGAGCAGCATGTTCTTAAGAAGAAAGAAATTTTAAATGAAAAAATCCAAAAAAGTTGAAAATGAAAGATTAGAATAATACCTATCAGGCAAATTTCAAACCATTGAAAGTAGTACTACACGTGAAGAGTTTTTAAGACATAACTCAGTAACTGATCCTTCAAGAGTCAAAAATAAGAAACAACTTACAATATTTAAACACCTAATATATTTGAACTAATAGATATGTACAGAAATTTATGCCTATCAAACAAAAAATGCATATTTTTTATTTCTATTTATTATTATTTTGTTGAGTATAGTTGACTTAAAATATTATATTAGTCTCAGATATACAAATTGGCCCAAGAAGAAACAAAAAAGTTTAATAGACTAACACAATTAAACTTTTATGGTAATCAAAGCATTTGTACAATTTTATAGTAGAATTTTACTGAATTATTAAAGAACTGTTCAACTTTATATGAGTTATTCCAGAAAAATAGAAAAAGAGGGAAAGCAGCCTAAGTAAATTCACCATGCTAGTAAGATCTTGATTTCAAACCCAGATGAGCACAGTGTAAGAAGCAATATTACTTACAAACATAGACGAGAAAATTCTAAGCACAGTTATTTGCTGATAGAACCAGTGTATTTTTAAAACCAGAAATATGATCAAGAAGTTTTTGTTTTGAGAACGCAAAGGTGGTTTAACATAAAATCTACATATTAAGAGACCAGAAAAAAAAATTTGTTGTTCAAATTGCTGGAAAAATAATTTGGTAAGGACTATTTTTAAAAACTTTTTTTAGAAGTATAAGTTTTCCCTAGATATAAAGATAGGCTTTATATCTACTAGCTACTTTATATCCACTTTATGTCTACTAACCTTTATACCCAACATCATGCTTTACAGAGAAACTTTGAAGGTTGGCCACAGTCATAATGTGATTGATAACAGGAGTTCTGGCCATACAGTAGTACTCAAAAATAACATAATAGATATAGGATTAGAAAAGAACAAGTAATTGCCATTTTTCAGGTCTATATTAAAAAATTTCAAAGGAGTCAGCAGACAAAATATTGAAATATTAAAAGTGTTGTAAAAGTTCAGCAAATTTGCCAAACAAAATCAGCTTAAAAACTTCAACCAGCAATAATTAGCTAAAAATATTAATAGAAAGGAGATACCATTTATGGTAACAATAAAAACTGTGGTGTCTAGACACGAACTTAACTATATAATACACAAGAACTCATGGAAAGTTTTAAAGCTCTAGTAAGAATGTAAGAAGAGAATCTGAGTAAACAGATAAAATAACAACATAACATTTTTCTCTTAATATTGACCTAAAAATGTTAGTGAAATTCCAGCAGAATGTTTTCAGATTTTAAGATTTATATGGAAGAATAAAAGTCTCCAAATTACTAGGTAAATTTTTAAATAGAACAGCAAAACTCGATGACAGCTTAGACTGTAAGATACACTTCCAACCTTAGCAATAAAAGCAATGTGGTATTGGTATAAGAATAGACAAAGAGACCAATATGATTGAACAGAGAGCTTATAAACAGACCGATAGGTATATGAAACCTAGTTTATGACTGAGGAAGCATTATAAAGCAGTAGAGAAAAATAAATTTTTAACATATTATTCTTGCTCTGCTGGTTTACCATGTGAAGAAGAATAAAGTTAACTTTTTACTTTACACAAAGTAACTCCACACAAAGTATACACAAAGATAACTCCAAATAAATGAAAAAGCAAAAAGTGCAAGGTTAAACTATAAAGCTAATATATAGAATGTAAAAGAAAATTTTCTAACTCCATCCTAAGGAATGGCTTCTTGGGTGAAGTACAAATGATGCTGCCCAAAACTGATGGCTATAACTGTATAAAATTTAAGAATTTCTGTTTAGTGAAGGGTACTATAGACAAAGCTAACAGGAAGAAAATATGTGCCAGCTCTAAAACTAGAATAAACAAAGAACGTCTCTAGTAACTACAAACCAAAAAATGCAGGGGATAAAAAGGACCATGGCTATAGAAATGATTCAAGAAATGAAAAATCCAAATAGCATTAGCTATGTGTATGAAAAGTGTGTATGAAAAGATGCTCAACCTCACCAGTAAGCAGGAAAAAATAGAAAATTTAAATAACTGTTTAATATCATATTTTACTGATTTGAGAGGCAAAAGTTAGAAGAAAGATAATATCAAGTAAAATCTAGGTGGAAACAGGATAAGGGAAAACTGGAAGTAGGGTTGGAAACAGGAAGAGCCATTCTGGAGAGCAGTCTGTCATACTTATGTTTAAAAAAGTATACAGATAGATATAGCTCTATCTATTCAGTTTCCTATAAATCCTGTTCCTTCATTTATACCCCACAAAATATTCTCACAGATCCATAAATAGTTACATACTGCTGCTGCTGCTGCTGCTAAGTCGCTTCAGTTGTCTCCGACTCTGTGCGACCCCATAGACAGCAGCCCACCAGGCTCCGCCGTCCCTGGGATTCTCCAGATAAGAACACTGGAGCGGGTTGCCATTTCCTTCTCCAACGCAGGAAAGTGAAAAGTGAAAGTGAAGTCGCTCAGTCGTGTCCGACTCTTTGCGACCCCATGGACTGCAGCCTTCCAGGCTCCTCCGTCCATGGGATTTTCCAGGCAAGAGCACTGGAGTGGGGTGCACTGGGTGGTATATAAAAAGAGTGGGGACAACCCTGGTGCAACTAGTAGGGGAATGCATAAATAAAATGTAACCAATGAATATTTGGAATTCCATATAGCAGTTAGAATCATACCCTAGACATACATAGAGCAACATGGATAGATGTCATAAACATACTGTTAGTGACAAAAGTGATGCACATAAATGCACTTTTCCAAGATATGTGCATATCAAATACTATATTAAGCAAATTAGAATGTCTGTTGGTGGATGGAGTGGGTATTGAGACTGAAAGGAGAAAAACAAGAAATAAAACATGAAAAAATATATCTGCATAAAGCCAGGAACCCAAGAATACATTAAACATAACCATGTTTCCAGAGTCTGAAAGAAAAAAAAATCCAATAACTTATTCTGTAATTTTTCATACAAACTCTCCCGTAATTCAAAATATAGGATGTAAACACATATACACACACCCTGTAAGAACCAAACCAGAACCAATTATTTTTAAAGCCTTAACAGGAAAGTTTATTTTTGTTTCTAACAACTAGTCAAATCAATTAAAACATTTATGCTCATTTGTACTTTTATTTTCTTCTCCTTACACAGATTTCTCTGCACAGTCAGCACCACACCCCCACATCAGTTGCTGTGCACAACTTTGGTGAATCAATAAAATTAAATGCTGAAAGTAACTTGTAAAACTAAACATAAATTAAAATTAATTTAGTCAAGTGTATCTCCTCCAGGTATTGAATCTTTGTACAGGTTAATTGGAAAATCGGGTAATTATACAGCAATTTTGACTAGTAAATTGTCAGCATGAAATTAAACACTGTACTTCTCCTCTTGCTTAGTAGCAAAGTTCTCATCAGAAATGTCTGGAAGGTTTTTTACCAAAGTCATTGAAAGAGAAAGCTCAGTTTCCAAACAGAGTTTATTAACTTCTTAAGAAACTGAAAAAATATAATGGTTAACTAGAGTATTGCTACCCTCCAAAACAATACCATTAAAAATATTCAAATGTAAATAGTTAACATTTAGTATGAGCTTACTGGGTTCTCTACAATAGTTAAGTGACTTATAAAGTAGTTGCTGTCATTATTATCTTTTTTACAAAAGAGGAAAACAAGGCTTAGAAATGGAAAGCATTTAGGTGAAGATAGCATGGCTACTAGGTGGCCAAAATGATAAAAAGCAGCCAGTTTTTAAGAGACATCTCATGTCTGTAATAGGGCAGAGCAGAAGTTTCTGAATTGCAGGGTTAGTAACAGGTTAAAAGTAGGTGATGTGTGGACACATGCCCTTTCCTGGGAGATGAGATTCTGCTTCCCTGATGCCAGTTTGCTTACCTAGTGATCAGTTTGGCCTCGAATGAAAATGCACAACTTTCTTCCTCTGGAATTCATGATATAAGACCCCAGCTCGTGAGACCTGTCCAAGGGAGACCCAATGCATACATAATCAGCCCTGGGGACCTACAGTGGTCTGGTGCTGGTTCTTTTTTCACCTAAGAAAAAAAGAACATCCTCAGAAGCCCTTATTTTCTAAGAACTCTGTGTTAAGACGTAATGTACAAGGAACCTCTTCAAGGTCAGTAATTATTACTCAGTCATTGTATTGTCTGTCAGTCTTCTTTCATTTATTTTTTCTTTCTCCTTTGCTGTGATCAGGTCTCAGGAAATGGAAGGCAGTTTCTGTAACATATAGGAGCTAAAACTGCTTAAGAAGCAAGACAGGCTCACCAATGGGTAGAATGTCATGATAGTTAAAACATCAGTTTATTTGCTAAAAAGCAGGTTAAACCAGGAAACAGGAGATCTCTTTTTGATCCTTGCAGTTTTCTCTGGTATTGAACAACTGACCTATTTCTTTGGGGCCTTCATTTTGTCTTCTGTAAAATAATGGCATTGAATTGATAATTTGTAATCTCCCTATTAAATTTTAATGTAGTCTTGGTAAATTCAATGCATAATTAGAAATACAATCAAACTGGAGTGAGATTAAGGAAACACTCAGAGTACAATATTTGAGGGCTACCTATGTGTCAGAAAGGCTACCCACTCCACTATTCTGGCCTGGAGAATTCCATGGACTGTACAGTCCACGGGGTCACAAAGAGTCGGACATGACTGAGTGAGCTTCACTTTCACTTTTATGTGTCAATTCAGTAAATGTGACCTAAGGGTCACGAACAATCGCAGAACAATGAAAAACTCAAAGGCAGGAGCCTCTGGGTATGAAAACAAGCACTTGTGGTTCTTAAGTTTTGGAATAATGAGTCAGACCCACAAGGTAATCCTTTCATAGCAGACAGGTATAGCCAGAAGTTTCCTGGAAAGAGGGCTGACACACTAATTATCAAGGTGTAATTTTTAACTAGTGTGTTAAATGTGATTGCTAACATTATTGGAGCAATAGCCTTCCTTGGGGAATCTGATAAAATCTAGGTTCTCTACTCAGAAAAATGCTGATATGAACATACTTTACATGGAATTTTTGAAAATCACAGACACCATACATTCCCACCTTCAGATTCACAGCCGTAGGATATAACTGGTCTCTATATCATTTAGAGATTTGGTTGACTCTTTCCTTGTAGTTTCAATTTTTATGGCCTGACTCATGTATTCATTAAATCTTTCAACAAAAGTTTATTTTTCACCTAGTCTAAGTACTGGAAATCCAAAATTAAAATGCACAATGCCTGCTTTGGGAGACTACAGAGGTAAGGTGGGCGAGCACAAACTAGGAGCAATGTATGCCTAGGGCAAGGTTTCTCAGCCTTGGCACTATTGAGTGTTTGAGTGAGATAATTATTTATTGGGGGAACTATTCTGTGCATTGTAGAATGTTTAGCAGCAGCCCACTACTGACTAAATGCCAGTAGCATACCTACTCCCAATTGAGACATTCAAAAATGTCTCTAAACATTGTCAAAATTCCTCTGGGGTAAAAAATTACCCCTATTTGTGAACCATTGACAAGGGAAAAGAGCCTCTAAATCTCTAACGAAAAGCTAAATGAGGATGCACATAGGAGCAAGAACTGAAGTGAGGCCTGGAAACTGTTATGCAGGACTGCCTTTCTCCCACTCCTGGTGTCCATGTGAAAGGATGCCTTAAAGCACATTCCTGGCCTCTCTCTGCCTCTTTACTTACTCTGTCCTCGTGAGAGGGAAATGACCGATCTAAATGGAAAGTTTACAAAACATCACTGGATTTACCAGGGCCAGTTTCACTCTTCTTCCTGCTGAGATCCACTGCCTGTAGGGCACACAGGTCATAGTAGTTCTCCAGGTCCCCCTCAGTCACTGGAGAAGACTCTCCCGCGACCACCAGGCAAGGCTAAGTTCCCCCCAGTGCGGCTGCAGTGGGCTAGTGAGCTGTCGAGCTCTGGCGTTCTTTATGAGCATCCTCACCGAGTTCATAGACCTAGAAGCCGACCTCTAGTCTGAGCTCCAAGAGTAATTGGTATGCTATTTTGATCTCCCAACCCCTTCATCTTTCACTTTATTTTTCAATTTATTCAGAACTGAAATAGAGAAGAAAGATATTCTATATTAAGTCCCTTCCAAGACCCTCCTCCACCCCGCACCAAGATCTGTAGGCAAGCAGATAGGTTGGAAGAGGATAGTTAGGCAAAAAAAAACATCATAAACAGAAACAAGCAATTGTAAGGGTGTGGTCTACCCATGAAGCTCTAGTTAGTTCAGTAAGCAGAATCTAAAGTACAAGGCCTGAGAGGATAAGGTGATGAGTCAAGCTGGACAAGGAGACAGAGACCAGATTAAGAAAGGCCTTCTGTGTCATCCTGAGAATCTAGATTTTTTTCTGAGGTGATGGTGGTCAGTGTGGAAGAGAACTTGAAGGGTTTGTGATGAGACAAGGAAACTACTTGTAGCTACTGCAGAAGTCAGATCAGGTGAAGCTGGGGGACCTGAACAAGGATCGTGGTGGTGTCGATGGAGCTGTTTTGTGATATTATCCTAAACTGATATAAAGCAAACTCTGTGCATTGTGTTAATTATGTGACCAGTTTGTGGTGGCAGATAAGAACGGATGTGTGTGTATTTCTCCATTTGTCTCAATGAAGTGGCCTTAAACAGTTATCAAAATTTGTGCCCAAGAGAGAAATTCTCACTAAAAGAATACCAGTCTTGAGCACAATTGACGGAAGAGCCACAGAATTGTTGGCTAGAGAGCTGGTGAATCCAAACTCGGAGGAAGAATTAGGATAACTAGAATGATTCAATTTGGAGAAGAGATTAATTTACAAAAGGTGCCAATCCTACCCATTTTCACTGAAAGCAGACACAAAGGAATAGGCCAAAACACTGGCCTAAAAGTCTTAGAATAGTGTCTTAGTCCATTCCACTTGCTATAATAAAATGCCACAGGCTGGGTAGCTTATAAAAACATCGTTTATTTTCCTTAGATTTATATATATGTATGTATTTTTGTGCTGCGGGGGCGTGCTGCCCTGGGTCTCCATTGCCGTGTGGCTTTCTCTGGTTGCGGCGGGCAGGAGCTACTCTGTGCTGTGGTGCACAGGCTCCTCACTGCGCTGGCTTCTCTGCTTGCAGAGCGTGGGCTCTAGCACATGCCGGCTCAGTAGCTGCAGCTTGTGGGCTCTCGAGGAGCCTGTCTCAGCAGTTGCGTGCCGGCTTAGTTGCTCCTCAGCTTGTGGGATCTTCCCAGACCAGGGATTGAACCTGTGTCCCCTGAAATGGCAGATAATTCTTAGCCACTGGACCACTAGGGAAGTCCGAAACATAAATTATTTTTCACAGTTCTGGAGGCTGAAAGTCTGAGATCAAGGTGCCAGCACAGGTGAGTAAGGACCCTCTTCCAGGCTATGCTTCCTCACATGACACAAGGAGGCGAGGGCATTCTGTGGAATCTTTCTTTCTTTTTTTTTAATTAGAGCACTAATCCCATTCATGAGGGCTCCCCTCTCATGACCTAAGTACCTGCAAAGGTTCAACCTCCTAATTCCATCACATTGGGCATTAGGGTTTCAACATGGGAATGTCAACGGGACACAAATATTCAGACTGTAGCAGATGGGCTGGAATAAAAAGATTATGATAATGAGAATTATATAGTAGAGTTATTGAGAGAGTTGTGGAATCTCCTTCTATAGAGACCTTTGGAAATAGGACTTCTACATATAGTACACTATATTTAGTATAAATATAGTTTGTATAAATATGGTTTAAGTGATCCTTTTAAAAATACATATGTAAATAAAGATGCTAGGTGTATAAGCTTTACAAGCATTGATTTTGTTTAAAAAAAGAGATGACTTTGAACTTTCAGTATAGAAACAACAAAATACATTCTGTTCTGGAATTTTGCTTATATTGTCTAAAGATTCATTCACACGACTAATTTTGTTGAGTGCCAACTATATATTAAAAACTGTTCTAGATGCTAAGGATATAAGACTGAACAAACATAAAAATTCATGCTATGTGGAGCTTGCAATCTTATTCATAAGTAAATGAGATAAATTAGTGAAATATATAGGATTTAGGTAGATAGCAGTGCTAAGGAAAAAACTGAAAGAGAAATGGGGATTGGATATACCTTTTGTGGGAAAATGGTTGAGGATATGTGGAAATTTAGATAGAATGGCTAAAGAAGGCCTCATCGGAAAGGCAAAATTTGAGTAAAATCTGAAATTTAAGGAGAAAACCAGGTGGATCTTTGGAGGCAGAGCAGTCCAGGCAGAGGGATTAGTTAGGGCAAAGGCCCTGAGGCAGGTATATGCTCAGTGACTAAGGAGATCATCTGAGTAGAAGAGAGTGAAGAGGGGGCAGAGAAGAGAATAAGAGAGGTCAGAGAGAAAATGAGAGCAGATTATGTAGGGCTGTGAAAGTCACTGGATGGACTTTGGTCCCAGTTTTTACTCTGAGGTGGAGAGGCAATGAATTTTCAGTGGAGGCGTAGCCCTGGAGCTCTTCGGGTACTCTTGAGAGTAAACTTTAATCGCCAGGAACAGAAACAGGAATGTCAGTTAGAAGGATGTATCAGTAACCATGGGGAGGAATGATGGTGGCTTGGACTAGAGTATTGTGGGAAATATGGTAAGTGGTTAGAGTCTGGGTATTTTTTGAAGGTAGAGTCTAGTCCATGGGGTTTCCTGATGGACTAGATATGAAGTATAAAAGAGAAGAGAGGAGAATGACTAAGGATTTTTACCTGAGCAACTGAAAGGATGGATTTGTCATTTACTAAAATGGGATAGTTTTTAAGAGACAGAGGTTTAGGTTGTGCATATGGGGAGAACTATTTTGGATAGGTAAAATTTGAGATGCAGCTTGGCATAGATGCTTCTACTGCAAAGCATTAAGTGAACAACAGATTATCTAATTTACTGTCTTTCCCTACAAATCCTGAAAGATGATGCTGTGAAAGTGCTGCACTCCATATGCCAGCAAATTTGGAAAACTCAGCAGTGGCCACAGGACTGGAAAAGGTCAGTTTTCATTCCAATCCCAAAGAATGCTCAAACTACTGCACAGTCACACTCATCTCACACGCTAGTAAAGTAATGCTCAAAATTCTCCAAGCCAAGCTTCAGCAATACGTGAACTTTGAACTTTCAGATGGTCAAGCTTGTTTTAGAAAAGGCAGAGGAACCAGAGATCAAATTGGCAACATCCACTGGATCATCAAAAAGGCAAGAGAGTTCCAGAAAAATATCTATTTCTGCCTTATTGACTATGCCAAAGCCTTTGACTGTGTGGATCACAATAAACTGTGGAAAATTCTGAAAGAGATGGGAATTCCAGACCACCTGACCTGCCTCTTAGGAAACCTATATGCAGGTCAGGAAGCAACAGTTAGAACTGGACATGGAACAACAGACTGGCTCCAAATAGGAAAAGGAGTACGTCAAGGCTGTATATTGTCACCCTGCTTATTTAACTTCTATGCAGAGTACATCATGAGAAACGCTGGGCTGGAGGAAGCACAAGCTGGAATCAAGATTGCCAGGAGAAGTATCAATAACCTCAGATATGCAGATGACACCACCATTGTGGCAGAAAGTGAAGAAGAACTAAAGAGCCTCTTGGAGAAAGTGAAAGAGGAGAGTGAAAAAGTTGGCTTAAAACTCAACATTCAGAAAATTAAGATCATGGCATCTGGTCCCATCACTTCATGGCAAATAGATGGGAAACAGTGGGAACAGTGGCTGACTTTATTTTGGGGGGCTCCAAAATCACTGCAGATGGTGATTGCAGCCATGAAATTAAAAGATGCTTACTCCTTGGAAGGAAAGTTATGACCAATCTAGACATCATGTTAAAAAGCAGAGACATTATTTTGTCAACAAAGGTGTGTCTAGTCAAGGCTATGGTTTTTCCAGTAGTCATGTATGGATGTGAGAGTCGGACTATAAAGAAAGCTGAGTGCCGAAGAATTGATGCTTTTGAATTGTGGTGTTGGAGAAGACTCTTGAGAGTCTTGGACTGCAAGGAGATCCAACCAGTCCATCCTATAGGAGACCAGTCCTGGATATTCATTGGAAGGACTGATGTTGAAGCTGAAACTCCAATACTTTGGCCACCTCATGCGAAGAGTTGACTCATTTGAAAAGACCCTGATGCTGGGAAAGATTGAGGGCAGGAGGAGAAGGGGGTGACAGTGGATGAGATGGTTGGATGGCATCACCAGCTCAATGGACATCAGTTTGGGTAAACTCTGGGAGTTGGTGATGGACAGGGAGTCCTGACATGCTGCAGTTCATGGGGTAGCACAGTTGGACACGACTGAGCAACTGAACTGCACTGAACCACTCATTTTATACAAACTTCCCTTGACCTGTTGCTATAAAACAAAACAAAAAGCCTCTTTTATTCCGGGTTTTAAAATTCACATGATGATTGTGCTTTGCTTTAATTTTTCTCTTTAGTTTTATTTTGTGTAATAAAATGAAATATGCATTAAAATGCCTGGCACACGGTAGGTACTGAGTAAATATTTGTTGAATGAATGAATGGTAATGGAGAAGCCACAAGGTAATTACTCTTTCCTGAAAAGACCACACAGGAATGGAAGGAGAGCATGGCAATGTTATTAGAGTCTAAATAAAAACCACTCTATGTCTTGGGCATATTCAGAAAACCAATGAGAGATGAGATATCCAGAAATCTTTACCTCTAGAGACCCCAAAGACTTGGACAAAAGCCTTCAAACAACATATCCCATTAAAGAACTTTGAAAAGAAAAATACTCTGTATTTTTTTCTTCCTTTCTTAATCTTACAACTGAAACCAAGAATAAAGAATTGGCAGTACTTTTTTTTTTAGAGAAGACTTACAATGAGAGTTCAAAAACTTAACAGTGTTTCAAAACAATGAGAGTGTGGTTTTGCAACATGATGGGCAGGGATGTTAATTTGTGGCCTGAAAGAAAAAAGAAAATGTTAGTCATTCAGTTGTATCCTACTCTTTTGTGAACCCAAGGACTGTAACCTCCCAGGCTCCTCTGTCCTTGGGGATTCTCCGGCAAGGATATTGGAGTAGATTGCCATTTCCTTCCCCAGGGGATTTTCCCATTCAGGGATTGAACCCATGTCTCCTGCATTGCAGGAAGATTTTTTTTTTCACCACCTTGGCCACCAGGAAAGCCTAATTTGGGGCCTATGCAGCTGTAAATGGACTCATGGGTAAAATAAAATGTAGTCTTTGGGAAGAGAGCAAAGGACCCATTTTTGTTCAGTTGCTCAGTGGTGTCCAACTCTTTACCACCCCATGGACTGCAGCACACCAGGCTTCCCTGTCCTTCAGCATCTCCCAGAGCTTTCTCAAACTCATGTCCTTTGAGTCAGTGATGCCATCCAACCATCTTATCCTCTGTTATCCTCTTCTTCTCCTGCCTTCAATCTTTCCAGCATCAGAGTCTTTTCTAATGAGTGGCTCTTCTCATCATGTGGCCAAAGTATTGGAGCTTCAGCTTCAGCATCAGTCCTTCCAATGGATATTCAGGATTGATTTCCTTTAGGATTGACTGGTTTGATCTTGTAGTCCAAGGGACTCTCAAGAGTCCTTTGCAACACCACAGTTCAAAAGCATCAATTCTTCAACACTCAGCCTTCTTAATGATTCAACTCTCACATCCATACGTGGCTACTGGAAAAACCATAGCTTTGACTATACAGACCTTTGTTGACCAAGTAATGTCTCTGCTTTATAATATGCTGTCTACATTGGTCATAGCTTTTCTTCCAAGGAGCAAGTATATTAATTTCATGGCTGTAGTCACCATCTGCATTGATTTTGGAGCCCAGGAAAATAAAGTCTGTCACTGTTTCCATTGTTTTCCCATCTATTTGCCATGAAGTGGTAGGACCAGATGCCATGATCTTTAGTTTTTTTAAATGCTGAGTTTTATGCCATTTTTTTCACTCTCTTCTTTCACCTTCATCAAGAGGCTCTTTAGATCCATATGTAAGACAAATCTGTTGGATGAGATTTATAATCCATGCATAAGGACACTTCAGACTCTTCTAGAAAAAGAGACAGAATCTCACAGAGGAACCAACCTCCAGCAGTGAAGTAGTATGTGCCAAAGCTGGATGTGAATTCTTAAGATAAAGAGAAATTATTACTTTGAAGGGAGAGAAAGGCCACATCTTGAGAGTGATAGTGCATGTGCCTGGGTGTTCAGTTGCTTAGTTGTGTCCAACTCTTTGTGACCCCTTGGACTGTAGCCCACCAAGTTCCTTTTCCAATGGGATTTCTAGGCAAGAATACTGGAGTGAGTTGCCGTTTCCTATTTGAATGTGAGAGGAATGTAAATTTTGATGGGCCTGATAGCAAGGGTAACTGAAGCAAAGATTTCTTCAAAGGTATTATGAAGTTGCAGTTCAGTTACATCCTCTGAGAAGTAGTTGCTGAAATGGAGTGTAGTTCAAGTGGCTTATGGGGCCAAGGGAGTGGATGAGGAAATGTATGCAATTTAAAGGAGGAAAGAATCTGATGGTCAGGGAAAGCCTTCAGACTGAGATACCATTCTGATACCTGTGCAAGAAAAAGAGCCCAGGGAAGCCAAATTCAGCAACAAGAGCCTCTGATCGTGATAGAAATCCAACAAAGTTTTGGCCACTCTAGTAGGGAGCTCCAGAGCATAGATACCTGGTTCAAGGAGGTGCCACTGGGCAGAATGGCCAAGCACAAGAACCTTGCCATGCCCAGTCACTGGCTGAGGACTTCTCAGGAAGACTGTTGCCTCTGCTCAAAAAATAATGAGGATGCCAAAGCCTGTGTCTGCTAACTGCATTCCTGGCAAATGAACAGGAAGCTGTTTCTTGAAGGCAGATATGAACAGAGAACCTCCATGGCTGCCACACAAAATGTCGTGATCTAAGGGAGGGGACCTCACTGTATAAGTGATACATTTTAGCCTGATCCACTCTGGTAGCTAGTGTTCTGGAAACCTAGCAGACAGTATAGAAAATACAATGCATTATATTTGCTAGAACCAGTTTCTATAAATAAAATCAGATCTCTTCATTCATGTTTTAGGAGTGATGCTGCTATCCCTTTTTAAAGCTTTCCCCCCTCATATCAGTAGTGCTACAGGGATTTGTAAGTTAAAAACAAACAGACATAGCAACGAACAATTGGAAAATGAAAATTTTAAAATACCATTCATGATAGCATCATAAGAAATCAAATATCTAATAATAAATCTAATGAAGATGTGTAAAACTTCGACTCAAAAAATTGCTGAGAGAAATTAAAGAAGAACCAAATAAATGGAGAGATAAACCATGTCCATGGATTAGAAGACTCAATATTTTTCAGATACCCATTTATTCCAAATTATTCTACAGATACTATACTATTCCTACAGACTTTTAAACTAACTTTATTGAGGAAAAATAAATACACAATATGATGCCTTCACTTTGAGCATAGATTTCAACAATTGTGAAAAAAGTATATTCCAATGTATTCGCCAATACAATCAAGATATAGAATATTTCCATCATTCCAAAAAGCTCCCTCAGGCCTCTTCATAATCAGTTGCCACTTGCTACGTCTAATTCCCAAAAACCACTGATCTGCTCTCTGTCTTGTCTTTCTTAGACATTTGTTTGCATAGAAGCAAATAGCTATACTCTTCTGTGTCTTGCTTTTTCCACCGCAAAAATGTTTTTGAAATGTTTCCATATTGTTGCATCTTTTTTGGTAGCTTGCTTCATCATATTGCCAACTACCATTCCATTGTATGAATACACCACCATTTGTTTATGCAGTCACCTGTTGATGTTGATAGATATTCGGGATTTGCCAGTTGGGGCTAGTATTAATGAGGCTACTTTGAACATTCATTTGCAAGGTTTTGTGTAAACCATGATTTCTTAGCCTCAGCATTACTGACTTTTGGGGTGGGGAATCATGGTTGTGGCGGTCGACTCGTATACTGCAAGTTTTTAAGCAGAGTTCCTGGCTTCTACTTACTAGTCACTAGTAGCAATCCCCAGCTGTAGCAATCAAAAATGTCTTCAGACTTTTCCAAATGTTTCTTGATTTGGGGTGGTGAGGAGGGCAGTGGGGAGATTTATCCTCACTTGAGAACCTCTGCTATGAACATTTGTATTCATTGTTCTTGGGGAGATATCTGAGTGGAATTGCTGGATCCTGTTATGAATGTATGTTTAACTTTATAAGGAAATGAAAAACAGTGTTCCAAAGAGGTCATTCCACTTCACACTTCCCCCAACAGTGTAGGGGAGTCCTAGTTGCTCCAGTCATTTGCCTACATTTGATAAAATAACTAGATATCAATAATTCTCATTTTAACTATTCTAGTGAGGATAAAAGAGTATTTCATTAGATTTCCATCTTTTCCTGGTTTTGTTAATATATATATATACACCATTTTATTAAGTGGTTATTAAAGTCTTTTGCTCATTTAAAATCGTTATTTTAATTGTTATTTTTGTAAGTCTTCTTTGTGTATTCTGCCTATGACTGCTGTATAAGTTATGTACGCTGCAGACATTCTTCCCAGTCTGTGGTTTGTTTATCTGCTTTATTAATAGTGTGTCTTTGAAGATATGAAGTGTTTAATTTATCAATATTTTCTTTTACAGTTAGTACTTTTATGTCCTTTAAAAATCCTTGTTTTTATTATATTTTCCCAAGTTTGCGGGATATTCCTTAGTATATCCTTAGAGAAGCTTTGGTTTTCAGGTTTTACATTTTGAACTATGAGTCATCGTGAGAAATTTTTGTGAGTGGATAAAGATAGAGGTTGAGGTTCATTTTCTTGCACACTTTTGAATATCTAGTTGTTACATCAGTATTTTTTAGCAAGACTTTCTTAACTGGTGTCTTGACTAAAACTCATTTGACCACTATGTGTGATTCTATTCCGGACTTTCTCTTCTGTTCCACTGATATAAATGTCTGTTTCAGTATTTCTCAACCTCTTTTTATTATTACCCTCCAATAGAGTCTTTCTAGACTGTTTAATTTCTTATTGCCCCTCTCCCTCATGGACTTTTACTACCTGAAATATATTTATGTATACACTTTTTATGTACTATAAATGTATATATGTGCTTTTTGCATGAAAAGAATATGAGTATTTTCCTGCATGAATCAACTTTTCTGTTGGGCATACATAGTCTATTCTAATACCACATTATAGCTTTAATAGGCCATATTGAAATTAGGTAGTGTAAGTCAAACTTTGTTCTTTCTCAAAATTGTATTGGCTATGCCAAATCCTTTGATTTTACATACATATATATATATATGCATATATAGAGAAAGATTGGAATCAACTTGGCAATTCCTTTCTAAAAATATGTAGTAAAATCCCACTACAGGCCATGATGGAGTAACAGGTACCAGATTTACTTTTTCATGTAAAGCACATGGAATAATCTAAAAAATAGACATTCTTTTTAGACATTGGACAACAGAAAGTATAGGACACTGGACACCAAGAAAAGGGAAACAAGTAAACTAAGTCATATGATCACCTCAGCTTACCAATACTTGGAGGTACATTCTGAATTGTAGAACAGGAAGAAGGGTGTCAAAGAGAAAACAGCAGAATTCAGGGATCCTGAGGCAGCTAGAAGTAGCAGAGAAAAGTTACGAAGGGAAGGCAGCTAAGCAGAAAAGAGTTCAGAGATCTCCACAAAATTTCCCTTGGGATTTTGCTGAACACTGAGAGCTGAACACATATGATAAAACTCTCTGAGGTCAGGAAAAGAGCAACAGAGCCATAAGCAGAATTCAAAATTGACACAAGGATTGACATTGTTCCTATCAGCCAAACGAGAGATTCCTCACTGGTTACCTGGAGCATTCAATAGAGATCCCCAAAGGGTCACATTTATGGTAGTGGGGCTAAACTATCCCTATAGTAACAGTTGCTCTAGACCCACTCCAAAAATTCATACAAACAAGTCTCATGGGGATCAAAATAAAATGCAAGTAACAACAGTTCAGTTCAGTTCAGTCGCTCAATCGTGTCCGAGTTTTTGCGACCCCATGAATTGCAGCACGCCAGGCCTGCCTGTTCATCACCATCTCTCGGAGTTCACTCAGACTCACATCCATCGAGTCCGTGATGCCATCCAGCCATCTCATCCTCGGTCGTCCCCTTCTTCTCCTGCCCCCAATCCCTCCCAGCATCAGAGTCTTTTCCAATGAGTCAACTCTTCGCATGAGGTGGCCAAAGTACTGGAGTTTCAGCTTTAGCATCATTCCTTCCAAAGAACACCCAGGGTTGATCTCCTTGAGAATGGACTGGTTGGATCTCCTTGCAGTCCAAGGGACTCTCAAGAGTCTTCTCCAACACCACAGATCAAAAGCATCAATTCTTAGGCACTCAGCCTTCTTCACAGTCCAACTCTCACATCCATACATGACCACAGGAAAAACCATAGCCTTGACTAAACGGACCTTAGTCGGCAAAGTAATGTCTCTGCTTTTGAAAATGCTATCTAGGTTGGACAT